>JANAVB010031617.1:6435345-6743947 GCA_029216955.1 Iris pallida | reverse complement strand
TCCAAACGGGTCAGTTATCCAAAGAGCATATTCCTTAGATGAGCCTTGCTCCAACAATGTGGCAGAGTACAATGCTCTACTTATTGGCCTTCAGCTAGCCAAACAACTTGACGTCGAGTATCTTGAAGTCTATGGTGACTCTAAGCTGGTTGTTAATTAGGTTAGAGGAACCTATGAAGTTCGTCATCAAGATCTAGTGCCTTATCATGAAGCAGCAATCAACATGGCTACATCATTCAAAGCCTTCTCATTGAATATGTACGCCGAGCTTACAATACTGAGGCAGATGCTTTGGCCAATCTTGCAGCAGTCCTAGCCATCCCTATCAGAAGACAACAGGTGGTGATCATCTCTAATCGAGAATTATTCTGTATCAAAAACAATCGTAATATTGAATGAAAGACTGGAGAACTCTTTTCATCGACTTCGTAGTTCATGACATACTTCCGAAGATCCAAACGAGGCCACGAGTATTCGTCGACGATCTCTACGATCAAAAATGAACAATGTGAAGGAACTGAAGATTCCCAGGACCACGAATTGGGTGTGTATTGATCAATAGAAAGTTAACAGAGTTAAAACATGTTCTAACCCTTCATAGGTAGAAACTAGGGTTAACAAATTATACCTACGATGAGAAGAAGACGACAGTTTCCAACAACCTCGAGCAGTCAGCAACCCCAAGATCTTGTGTGCGTATTCTTTCCTCGGGTTTACGTCGTGTGGGCGACGATCTTCCAACCTTTCTTCCCTTGGCCGCCCTTCCTTTCTCTCCTTTCATGATGAATGAATTAGAGAAAGATGTTCTTCGTAGGATACATATGACAACCAGAGAATAGAGGGCATATATAGGCCACGGCAGGGACAGTTAGAAGAAATTAGGTTTAGGTCTTCTAACAGGTCTATGTATGTCGTTCAGCACGAACACACAAACCAGGCCTATTAAAAATAGCTCAGTCCACTAAAGAGCTACTGTTGCACTGCCTTCCTAATCCCAAATTATGTTTACGGGCTCTTATTATTGCTTGTTTATCTCCCCATGTTAAGATATTGAATGTTCGTTCATCGAAATAAGTTACTGACAACTATATTGATCGACATCTTTTATCCTTAAGTAGTATCACTCAACTTTATTTGTCATGTCGGATATAATCCACCTACAAGGTGTACATGACAATCCTTATGTGTTCCTTAAGGGGACATCATCAACCCGATACATTTGGACGGATTTTTTTATTATCAACAGTCCATCATACACATAAGGCATTACCTAATTCGTAGAGGTTATTGACTAATTATGAATCTCATTCTTTTAGGAATCAAAGTAATGCACACTTCATATACATATGTATTATCATATCCGAATTAAGAGCACAGGATCCATAATAACAGAGTATTTGTTCTCTTATGTAGTCAGCACAAAGAAAACAACATCAAGTGGTCTTGTTCAATACACACAAAGTATACTAGTATAAACCTATAGTCAAGTTAGACAAATGCAATATTACACTACAACCTTACAATTGTTTGTCTAAATCCATCTAGGTTGTGAACCATTTATATATTCTACAAGGGACTGATACTATGATCTTATGTGCGTCACCACATACCATATTATCTACAATGTAGAATATCAGACACTTGTATTAACATATAACAAATATAAAATGCCAATATTTTCCTATTGGATTCTCATTTAAAAATAATAGAAAAAATAGTTAATACAAATGTGATGCTTTTAGTATAACCCTGACAATCTCCTACTATACTTAAAGCATTACTTTTTAGTATACTGTTATAAATCTTCCACTTATACTTAAAGTCATGCGGCCATGGATCTGAATCCTATTCCCTCAATATGACTATTAAAAGCCTTATCCGGTAAGCTCTTTGTAAAGGGATCAGCTAGGTCGTCTGCTGATACTATCTTTGGTCACAGCAACATCTCATCTTTTATGTATCTCGTATCAGGTGGTACTTGTGCTCAATGTGTTTACCTGTCTTATGGGCTCGTGGTTTGTCACCCTCATTTCCCGTATTTTCGTCGTATATTATACTCGTATCTGGATTTTGGCATGTATTTTATTTTTTTCTCAACTTGTGGAATTTCGGTATTTTCGTATTTTGGGTTTTGTCATGGCTCGATTTTTATTGGATTGGGTTGGTTTGGTTTATTGTGTATTGGCACACCTTAGCCTATGCTCCACCCTCAAACACCACATCCCACCCTCTTTAAAACTCCACCAACCTTTTCTCTCTCCTCATAAACCTCCATTAATTTCTTCTTCTCCTTCCTCTACACAACACTCTTCTCCTTCCTCTCCATAGGCAAGTGCACCTTGCCACCACATGAGAACCCCATTTTATTTGTCCATTTGCTAGATTAGGACATGGTGATCAATATTAGAACTTGGTATTTTGTGATTTGGAGCCTCCATTGTTCTAGATCTAAGTCTTCCCTATTTCGTTTTGCATGGTTTTGATCTACTTAAGTTGGATTTTTATGGGTTTTAATGTTTCCATGTGGAAGACAGTTCAATTCCACCTTGGTTGGAACTTTGGAAATCTGGATTTGGAGTTCGGATGGCCAAGTTGTAATGCCTTGAAGTTTTGGAGCCATTAGAGCTTCTTCTCAGCCATGGAGAAGAAGACCCAGACCCAGCGTGCGTGTTTTTACGCGTAGCAGCTCTCTGCTTGCGTGCTTTTGCACGTACGCAGCTCTCTGGCGTGCGTGACTTTTCGCGTACGCTGCTCTCTGCTTGCGTGCTTTTGCACGTACGCAGCTCTCTGGCGTGCGTGACTTTTCGCATACGCTGCTCTCTGCTTGCGTGCTTTTGCACGTACGCAGCTCTCTGGCGTGCGTGACTTTTTGCGTACGCTGCTCTCTGCGTGCGTGACTTTTCACGTAGCTCTCTGACGTGCGTGACTTTTCGCGTACGCAGCTCCCTGCGTGCGTGACTTTTTCGCGTACGCCGCTCTCCTGCGTGCGTGTCTTGTGCGTACGCTGCACCCTGAACCCCTTGCTTAACCCATTGGCTCTTGGAGTTTTGGTCTTATTTCTTTAAGCTTGGCTCTTCTATAGCCCTGTATATGGGCATTTTATTAGATATTTTACGCCCATTTTATATCCTTACACCTTTTGTCATGAACTTGATTTTACTTAATATGTTTGGAATGACTATTGTACATGGCATGGTATGACAAGGAACTAGCATAACACGACAGTGACCCGTAGTGGTGTACTCCTGACATGACCAACCTGACATGATAGTGGCCCGTCGTGGCGCACTCCTGACAAGTACCCTGACATGATTTATCTTAATGCTGTTGCGACGGCTAGCTTAACTTGACCTGTCTTGACACCATGGGTAGTTTTTCTTGCTTGCTTGTTAAATCCACTTGTCCTGTCTTGCATCATGTCTAGATGGGACTCCTGAGTACCACGGTCAGGAGTACCTACTAAAATGGATTAAGGTTAATAACTAGAATAACACAGTAGTCATGAAGAGATGACACAGCTACAGGCAATCCCGTTACCTGGGCGCTCTTGGGATCTGTAGCCTGCCGTCGAGTAGGGCACATTTCCAGCACACCGTCACGTGTTGCACCCTCTAAGTCACCTAAGGGTACATTTGTCTCCCGGACAATGTACCCACCTGAATTCAACCCCTAATTTTCGACCTGGGTAACCTGGATGGTCTGCAGGGCTTGTGGCTATGGAACAATCTCACTACATCTTGTTAGTAATTAGGTCTGTGATAACCCTAGTTAGTTAAAGTAGTAAGCCGTAGTATCTGCTTGGCCGTGATTGATTGAATGAGGTATAACCAGTTTAGCCATGTCTTGATCCAGTACAAGATTGCTCCCTGTCTCGATTTCTTGCATTATTATCTTGCCGATAAATGGTGGGAAACCAAGTTCTGTTCAGATGAAGGGTTACAACCCCGGTCTTGTTTGGTTTACGGGTTGTAACCTGGCTATCGGAATAGTCCCATGGTTATCTCGTCGTATATCATCCTGACATATTTTTTGTATATTCTAGTTTTAAATGTTAGATTTTCTTGTGCTGAATGTTGGCTTTTGTTCTTATTTCGTGGCCCCTTGTGGCACTGCTCTTTCTGGGGTTGACCCAGCTGGTTTTGTGTGGCCAGATTTCGGAGCAGCTTCCAAGGATCTTCCGAACCTCCAGCCCGATGGTGGCGACTAGAAGGAACCCGGGCTACGAGTGGGTTTTCTGTTTTGTTTCACTCACTCTATTGTAAAGTTATTCTTTTGAGGCGTTTAGCCGACGAGCACCTGTTAGCTCGATGCACTTTACTTACTGTCTGCCTACGGGCTGTAAACATGATTAACAAATCCTAGGGTTGATCATGTACGACTAAACTCTTGCTAGTCCCCGCATTTTGTACGACTAGCTTCATGATCAGCTGAATATGTAATATTTGGGATGCCTTATTATTGTATATTTAATGATCATATATCTTGCGACCTGACTTACTTGCTTGTGATTGAGACATTAGGCTTGTTCATGACCATAAGAGACTGTAGGCTTGTAGTAAACCCTCATATTTCTAGACAACCGTGACCGTACATCGAGGTGGTTTCATTTCAATATACGTAGCTGGCTATGTCTGCCCCCGCTCTCCAGTATTCTGGTTCTGGGGCGTGACATGGTTCCTTCAAGTTTGCAACTACACCACTATTATCACAATAAAGTATAATAGTCTTAAGCCAACTAGGTACCACATCCAAGTCCAATAGGAATTTCTAAGCCAAACCGCTCCTTTGATTGCCTCAGAGGCTGCCACAAACTCGATTTCCTTGGTGGAATCAACAATACATTTTTGCTTGATGCTCCTCCATACTATGGCTTCACATCCCAAGTTAAATACACAACCTGAGGAAGATTTTTTGGAATCCCTATCTGACTGAAATATGAGTTTGTATACCCCAAGGGCACTAAACTATCTGCCAGGTAAACCAGCATATAATCTTTAGCCCTTTTCAGGTACTCCAGAATATGCTTTACCGCAGTCCTGTAATCTTGTCCTTGGTTAGACTGATATCTGCTAACCATGTCTATGACAAAGTAGATGTCTGGTCTCGTGCATCATATTGCATAAATTAAGCTTCCTACTTTCGAACCATAAGGAACTGCTTTCATCTCCTCTGTCTCTTTAGGTGTCTTCGGACACTGTTCCTTTGATAGAACTATTCCATACCCAAAAGGTAGAAAACCTTTCTTGGAATTTTGTATGCTAAAATGAGTTAATACAATATCGATATAGAACGATTGAGATAAGCCTAACATATTTTTCTTACGGTCTCGTAAAACATTGATCCCAAGGATGTGACCTATTTCTCCCAAGTCCTTCATATCAAACTGTTTGGATAAGTATACCATTCTTTTAGATAACGCATTCACATTGTTTCTAATGAGCAATATGTTATCCACATAAAGTATAGGAATACCACCACATTTTGTCACACTTTTTGTACACACAAGATTCATCCGAACATTGATCAAATTCGTAGGATTTAATCACCTGATAAAAACGGACGTTCCAAGATATGAAAGCTTGCTTAAGTACATAAATTGACTTCTTGAGGTTACAAACGAGATGCTCATGACCTTTTCAATGAACCCAATCTGGTTGCTTCATATAGATGTTTTCCTCAAGACTTCCATTAAGGAAAGGTCTTGACATCCATTGCCAAATCTTGTAATCGAGATGAGCTGTAATAGATAAAAGAATCCTGGTAGACTTAAGCATGGTTTAATGGTTTCAACCTTCTTTCTGAGTAAAACATTTTGCAACAAGCCGTGCTTTAATAGTTTCAACCTTACCGTCTGCTCCTCTTTTTCTCTTATAAACCGACTTTCAAATGGATTTTATACCAGTGGTGGTTCTACAAGTTTTTGGACCTTATTAGAATCCATTGATTCTATTTTCGATTTTATTGACTTTTGCCAAGATTCAATAGTTTTATCTTACAGTGCTTTATTATAGGTGTAGGGATCATAGTCTTGTTCGCAGGGACAAAGTCTGAGGACTCTCCCAAGAACAAAACATGTCTGGTTGAATAACAACTCTCCCACTACGACGAGGCACTATGGGTTATGGTGTAACATTTCTAACACGTTGTGCAATTACTTGTGGTTCCTCCTCATGTACTATTGTTATTGAAGTATTAGGTGTCTTTCCTCTCAATTCATCTAAAACAACTCTAGGTTCATCACATATACTTCCTCTAAGAATTGGGCATTAGTGCTAACAATGATTATGATCCTTAGGACTATTAAATAGACCTTTTTTTTTTCTCTTGGATAGCCTATAAACAAGAGTACTTCTGTACGAGATTCCAACTTATCTGCTTTTATATTCAGCACATGTGCTGGACTACCCCAAATTCGAACATGTTTCAGACTATGATTACGCCTGGTCTACAGATCTGTGGGAGTAGTAGGTGCTGACTTAGAAGGTACCAAGTTCAGAATATAAGCTGCAGTCTCTAAGGCATATTTCCAAAACAAATCTGGCAAATCTGAATAACTCATAATTGATCTAACCATCTCCATAAGAGACCTATTCCTTCTTTCTGCTACACCATTCTGTTGGGGTTTTCCTTGTGCAATCAATTGAGACATAATCCCAGCTTCTGATAACTAATCCCTAAAGTCTCCAAAAAGGTACTCCCTACCACGATCTGAACATAATAACTTGATATATTTTCTATGACGTTTTTCTGTCTCAACGTTGTACTCTTTGAATTTCTCAAAGCACTCAGACTTACGATGTATCAAGTAAATGTATTCATACCTTGAATAATCGTCAATGAATGTGACAAAATATTCAAAGCAATCTCTAGCCTGGATAGTCATGGGCCCACACAAATTAGAATGAAATAATTCCAACACATCTTTGGCCCTATACCCCTTTGCCTTAAAAGGACTATTGGTCATTTTACCTTCTAAGCAGGATTCACAGACTGGAAGTGCCTCCACTTCTAATAAAATCAAAGGTCCATCTGTAACCAGTCTTTGAATCATTTTTAGGTTAATATGGCCTAATTGTAAGTGCTAAAGATATGTTTGGTTCATACAAGAAGGTTATTTTATCTTATTTAAGTTAGAAGACGTATTATTCATTTTTATTAGTTACATTGTTGGTGAAATATGATTAATAACATACAAATTATCTACTAATGCACCAGAACAGAAAATTTTATTATTTTTCTAATTACAATATTGTCATTAAAATAAACTGAATATCCATCCTTAACTAGCATAGAAACATAAATCAAATACCTTCTAAGTGAATGTGCATAAAGACATTTTTTAATGTCAAAAACTTATTTCTACAAAAAGATAAAATAACATCTTCTACTGCAGCGGTAATAACTTTTGTAGTGCCACACATTAACAGCATATCTCTCCATCACTAAGCCGTCTGATTTCCTGGAACCCCTGTAATAATTGCAGACATGATTAGTGGCTCATGTATTTACACACCAGGAGCTGGTAGATAATACCGCTAAACATGTTTTAACTACGAGTAAATAAGATATACTTCTTTGTTCCCTTGTTGGAGAAGTGGACAGTTACTCTTCTAATGTCTGACCTTTTGTACTTAAAACATTTGTCTTTCGGCTTCTTCAAATCACCTTGAGGTCCCATGCCCTTATTTATTGAACTTACTTGTTTCTGAATGTTATTCTTCCTCTTACCACCTTTCGGCTTAGAAGTAGAAGCCTTTTAGTAACATAAATATGACCATTCTGCCTAAAGTGAGCTTGAGAATCCTGTAGTTCTTTTGTAAGTTATGCCAAACTATACAATCTTTTGTTCATGTTGTATTTAAGGCAAAACATGTCAAAACTTTTAGGCAGAGTCCCAAAAATGGTATCGACGAGGGTTTCTCTATCAATTTTAGCTCCAAGGATCTCTATCTCATTCAGATGACCCATCATCTTGAAAATATGATCCCTTAGTGGAGTACCTTTAGCCATTTTCATATTCATCAAACTCTTTATAGCTTGCCTAGCTTCTCTACTCTGATGTCCAAAGAGTTCCTTGAGGCTATATATCCTCTCATAAGCTGCGGTCGTGGTCTGATGCTGAAGTTACAATACATTTGACATAGATGTCAGAATGTAACACCGCACCATCTCATCTACCTTTATCCACTTCTTATAAGCCTTTTTGACCTCTTCATCAGAATTAGCATCAGGCTTAGGTGTACATTCCTCATTGAGTACATATTTGTACTCTTCAGCAGTTAAGACAATATCCATGTTATGTTTCCAATCAATGTAATTAGGGCTAGTAAGTTTGTTTTCTTTAAGAATCACCATTAGTAGACCAAAAGAACCCATTTTTTAAATCCTAAAAATCACATAATTAACTATTATGTAGGGCAAAAACTTTTTGAATTAAATAAATATTGATTCCCTCAAAATAATAATAAAAATTTCACCAACACCATAAACACCATGAATTTAGCATGCCAAGATGGTGCGGACGCATACAAATTCAATATTTGTCTTGTCACGACCCGTACCCAGAAATCCGGGCATGAGTGTTACCCACTATCCCGAATTAATAATTTTTTGTATTTTCCTGACATTTTAGAATTTTAAAAATATAATTATTTTTAGTTTATTTTGTGGAATATTAATTTTTTGGCTAATAATAGCCTCTTATAATTTTTATAAAGGAAATATTTGTTTATTAAGTATTTAAAGGATCTAGAAAAGAGAAGATTCTAGTGGTATTAGTCACATGGTAAGTTAGTTAACCAACTAAGGCTAACAACTAATCTACAGTGTTCTCCAAGAAATCCTAACAACCAATAACAACCCCCCTAACAAACTTTGGCACCCAATTGTAATAAAACAATTATTTTGTTCCTTATTGTAATTTTCGATTCTTTTCTCCTTCACCTTTTTAAGAACAAAGAGATAGAGGGAATGAATCTTTCTATCCTAATTCTCGTTTCCTCTGCGACAGTCCCCAACTCCCTCCATCCCCTTCCTTACCACGACCTTCACGAACCCTAACCCCATCTTCCAGAGATTGGCCATGGCAGTTCGCGATGGCGACTAGGCCTGCTTCCGATGGGTGGTTCGTCTTTCCAGCGCGACGGCAGTACAATTTTCCCTGACGACTTCCCTTTTCTCCGTCGGATACCATTATATGTTAGACAAAGAAATCACTTAAAAGAAATATTTTTTTCATGGTTGAAATTAGCAGAAATAAACCTGACTGTAATATCATTGTATGTTAGACTAAGCTGGAGGATAGGAGTTGTAAAGGGCATGGTACCCACTCAGTGAGAGGGTAAAAGGTTATAAAATTGGTTAAGAGATTACAAGACACCAATCCAAAATATTTTATTAAAAGCACGGAAAAAAAAGAAATTATAGCTTACTTGTATATTTGCATTCATAGTTGTGCTTGAGGTATATTCTTTGTATATGTAAGGAAACTGCGTTATGCAATACTTGTATATGGTAACATTCCCATAACTTCTAACACTCAAAGGTTCATTTTAAAACGAATAGGAGAATAAGACCTCTACAATAGCTTAGAACGATAAGTGATAAACACGAAAAATATGAGAGAACAAACAAAGTATTAAATATTTCAGAACCTAGATAGAATATGCCCTTTTATTCTCATGTTAACATTCTCTAAGCTTTCAACACTGTGATAATCCTCAAACTATAGCAGGGCGAAACATGCTCCTAATAGATATATAACAAATGCATTGTTAACAAAGTTGTCATTGTTTCTTCTTTGATGGCAAAATATGTGTAAGAATCAAATATTCAACATAGAGCAGACTTACAGTTTTTGAGGATTCAGTCAAGGCAATCAATGTCATCTTAGATTCCACTATCTTTTGTTAATTTACCTGTTGTGCATTTGGATAAAAATGAATATAATGAGATTTTATGTGATTCCTAAAAGCAAGATTAACTAACATTTATGTACATACATACAACTTGGCAAGATTAATTGTTATTCATGTTTCTACATTAAGATGAGTAAAAAAATCAAGAATGTCTCTACTAATGTTTGTTCCTGTTCTTGCAGTATATATGGAGAGGACAAGACCCTACATCGATGGCAGTTGGTTTTAGTTTTCTACTGCTGGGATTCATTGGCTTCTGCTACTAGGATCCATTGGCAAACAACAAGACCGTCGATCACACACAACCAAAAACCCTTTTAATGCCGGCTAAAAAGCGTCATTAATGACGAACCATGACGCTTTTTTAAAGCAACCGTTATGAAAACGGGTGTTATAAATATTTTTAAAAGCGTTATAAAAAAACCGTCATGAATAGTTTCTATAAAAGCGTTATGAATAGTTAATATATAGTGCACAATTCAGGATTTTGAAAGCGTTATGAATAGATAATCTGTATAAGCTCAATGGAGAACATTTATAACACTCAATATTACTGAACTCATCACATTTATAACGCTTAATACTGCACATTATATATTACTTTCCAAAAACTTCTCAATTCAATTTTAAAACAACCACTTTGAACTATATTCACAAGAAAACATCGAAATGTTATATCACCATCTTCATTACATTATCTCAAAATAGGGTATCCAAATACATATATTTACAACTACTACTTAAATGGATCCTCAAAACAAGTAATTACTTTGGCTTCAACTGAGCACATCAAAACTGTCAACATCACGTGTAGCAAATTCCTGAAAAAGATAAAAACGTGGTTCAATATACTTTGTAATATTGCTCATGTACCAAAACATAAACTGAGGAACTGGCATTACCTTTCTAAATCAATCCCTTCCTAGGGTTTACTGGTTTCTACATGCCCAGAGAAAAGAGAAATTAGCTACAAATAGAAACCAATTCGGATATGTCGTAGCAATAAGAGCAAGATAATCCAGAAGTAAGCATATTTCTAATCTTAGGTTAGTTATTAACTCAATCTATTATTAATCCACGTATAATCTTTTTGTATATATACCTGAGGATGAATAAGTTAATCTAAGTGCCCTAGTTCAGCTGAACGGAAGACCTACGTTGACCATATATACAACAATCTTCACAGCTCCTTTGACCATATATACAACAAATAGCCAAGCCAGAACATTGGATAAAATTATATGTCAATAAATTTTAAAATGGAGGTAGAAACTAAGTTTGCACATTTAATTCAATAAACGGGGTAGAAAGGAAATGAGTATTTGTGCACACCAAACCATAGAGAATACACATTTTTACCTTCATGAGCATTGTCTCAGGTTAATCAAATATGTCCCAGGCAACCATACTAATGAAGTCTTTTCAAATGATCAAGAAAGATCATAAAAACAAAAATCAAATATGCCCCAGGCAACCAACATAGAATGCAAGTTGCCTGAGCCATAAGAAAGATGTGGAGAAGAAAAAAAAATTCTCTTTTAATCATATTGGTTGAAATGATAGTTGGGTTCTTCAAAAGATATGTACCCTAGATTAGCGGAAGAGATGTACTTTAAAATTTTCCACATTGTCAATAGCTATATAGCATATGGTACTAAAATGACATGAACACTAGCTAAATGACAGTGTCCCCTAAACAGGTAAAATGTCACGCCCCAGTACCGAAATACGGAGACGACTAGGCCAGCTACACCATATGAGGTACGTAACGTCATACGGCGATCGTGGCTGTCGAGAGACTAGGGGGTACATGCTACAATCAAGTCTCCTATGGTCCCACAGAGTTCTATGTCTCAATCAATCAAATCACATCAGCAAAAGATGAGCATTAAAGATAAAGCAGTAAGGCGTCCCCGACGCTGTATCAAAATGATCATGAGAGACTAGCTTCATAATTTAGCTATCTCGGAGAGTCAGGAGTACAAAATTATACACAGCAGTCTGTTTAATTACAATTATGTACTGACACAAAATATCAAGTAATCCGGCTAACAGGTGCCGGTGGCTAAACGCCGCAAAAGTATAAGCAGGAGTGGTGGAGAAGAAACCCACTCGAGTCCCCGAACTGCCATGCTCCTAGTATGCACCATGGATGTCAGGGAGGAAGATCGTGTCCTCTGGCTCTGCTACGGGATCTGGCCAAACAAAACCAGCGGGGTCATCCCCAATAGCAAGTACCGCCAAAGGGGCACAAGAGTTAAGACTAAAAACCCAGTTAATAGATGAATGATAATAGTAATACTTATGCTACCATTATAGGGTGGCGCCACATCCTCGAACCCATATGGCACCCTTACAACCAAACAACGACAAAAGGTGCCGCATGGAGTCGGGACGTCGTACTCTATAACTTTCGCATAAGTTAAAGAATAAACATAAATCTCCTGATCGTGACTTCGGTCGATAGCCTATCGCACAATAACCAACCCAACAATCAAACAAGAACATGGGTTGGATCATGTACCACGATAAACCATGTTCTCGGTCATTCACAGAAGTAGCACTTCATAACCAGAATAAGTCTTCCGTTCATAACTTCGGTCCACAGCCTATCATAGTACGATAACCAACCCAACAATCAAACAAGAACATGGGTTGGATCACGTACCATGACAGTCCGCTTCCTCAGTTACTCACGGAAGGTAATTGGATACAAGCAAGTCATTTTCACGGCCAATCAAGTCTACGCGTTTCTAGTGGAACGAGGTTATCCTCGCGTCATGTTATTAGAAAATCCTCAGATCGTATCTTTCCAGCAAGGCTAGCCAACCCAGGGGTTCGCGTAGACAGTGATTGAGCACAGGTCCTTCGCAAGGCCACCTTGCTAAAACATATAATATGTAGCAGGAATTAATCGGATACAGTCATCCACTCGTTGCAGATGACACAGTATCCGTGGAGACCAGCCGGCGCGTCGAGACAATATCTCAAGGCGGCTGGTGTAACACGATCTCGGGATTTTGCCCTCCCCATGCATCTAGTATATTTAGTTGCCTAGTTTAACCCTAGGTAAATCTTGGACTCACATGCTGTGGCCTGCATGATTATCCTCTTAAAGTCGTACTTTAGTACGAGTACCCTAAAGAGGATCCATGTCAATCAGTATGTCAACATGTTCTACCCTCCTTAGTGTAATGCATCATTGCAAATACGCCACGTGGAGTTACAAGTCTTTTGTCGAGCATGAACAAGAACTGGGACATTCATGTACATGTATCAGGTAGGAACACTTTGTTCTCCGGGGTCACATTAGTGCTCATATCATGCTCGGGACAAAAGGCGTAAGGATATAAAATGGGCATATATATATTATATAATAATAATAATAATATAATAATAATAAGGTAACAATATAGGGCACAAAAGTCCATGCGGCCCAAGGGGAGTGAGTCCATGCGGCCGGGTCAATACTGGTTCATGCGGCTGGGACTACACGCTCATGCGTCAGAGAGCCCCAAGGCACATGCGGCTGGAAGGTCGGGTTCATGCGGACGAAGGGTGTCAGCGTATGCGGCTGCGAAGGGAGCAATCGCCAGGCGGCCGGGGTTCAACAGCATATGCGGCTAGGATCAGACGAAGCCTTATGCGGCTGAGCATGGGCGATACATATGCGGCTGGATGATGGATGGGCCTTATGCGGCCCAAAAACAGTAGCGCATATGCGGCTGGGTGCAAAAGAACTCATGCGGCTGCGAAGGCTAGCCGCATGAAGTCCATGCGACAGGGGCTCATGCGGCTGAGTTACTTGCCGCATGAGGATTCATGCGGTCAAGTACTCAAGCAAGTCTTATGCGGCTAGGAGGACTTTCCATGCGGCTGAGCTCGAACGAGTCTCATGCGGCTAAAGGCCATGCGGCCAGAGGCTTGCCGCATGAAGATTCATGCGGTCAAGTACTGCTCTTCTTCTCCACTTGTCCGAGAAGAAGCCAAACAACCATGGCTTCCAAACTACACAAAACCTTCATCCGGAGCCCAAATCGGAACTTCCTTAGGTCAAAATGGGGTAGAACAAAATTCTCTACAACATGGAACCATCAAAACTTGAAAATAATGAAGTTTGCTAGATCAAAACCAAGAAAATCCGAAAATGGTTAAAACCTAGATCTACAAAGATTAAAGCTTCAAAATGGAAAACTTCAAGTTCTAAACTAGTATAGAATAAGGAGAAGAATATATTTTGACAAATAATTTTGTAAGAAAACATCAACAACATTTATGGATCCATCTCTTGAGCAAGTTGGTACTTGCCTTGGTTGGTGGAGGAAAGTAAATAGAGAAAAATAAAATGAGAGGAGAGAGAATGAGTTGAGTTATTATATAGAATCTTGAACCCATGGGTTCATGATGAACTAAGGTGAACCAAGAATAGGTTCCCCAAATGAGCCAAAACTGTAGGCCCAAATGCAGATAATAAATTACGAAATAATATTTTTTTCGAATATTTTTGGGAAATACATGAAGAAATACAGCATATAAATATCAATAAATACAAAGTAAATACAATTTATCGGTTTACGTATTAAAATACGTATTCCAGGATCGGGGAGTGACATCTCTACCCTTCTTAGAAAAATTCCGTCCTCGGAATTCCAGCCAAGACAGGATAGTGAAATCAGGGCAAGCAAGGCTCAATTACATACAAGTTAACTATCATAGCAGTTATTATTATACATCACAAAGTGCAAAACAAGCAGGTGCAGATAAGCATGGAATTGTGTCAATAAGGTGCAAAAATATACCTTATTAGTCAAACAAATGCGGATACCGAGATCTGATCTCGTCCTCGCGCTCCCAGGTTGACTCTCCCGGAGAGTGATGGTTCCAAGAAACACGGACAAGGCTGATCGTCCGATTCTTGAGTACCTTCTCTCGTCGGTCTAAATAGATACGGGTTGTTCCTCGTAAGTTAGGTCGGTACCAACGACTAACTCTGAATGATCGACATGACTCGGATCCGGGACATACCCACGTAACTGGGACACATGAAACACATCATGTATGCCAGTTAACGAAGGCGGAAGGGCAAGTCGATAAGCCACATCGCCTACCCGAGCGAGAATCTTGAAAGGACCAACGTATCTTGGACTAAGCTTTCCTCGGGTTCCAAATCTAATGATACCCCGAGTTGGCGAAATCCGCAGAAAACTTGGTCGCCAACTCTGAACTCTAGAGGCCTACGATGTTGATCTGCCCAATGACGATGTCGGTCCTGTGCAACTCGAAGGCGCTCTCTGACCAACTTAACTATCTCCACAGTCTGCGTGATCATCTCTGGTCCCAACAACTTTCGTTCTCCGACGTCGTCCCATGCCAAAGGGGACCTGCACTTCCTTCCGTACAATGCTTCGAACGGGGCCATCTGAATGCTAGCCTGATAGCTGTTGTTATAGGAGAACTCCACAAGATGAAGGTGATCCTCCCAAGATCCGCCAAAGTCCAAGGTACATGCCCGTAGCATATCTTCTAACGTCTGAATGGTTCTTTCTGATTGCCCGTCAGTTTGTGGATGATAAGCAGTACTGAATCTTAACTTGGTTCCCAAACTTTGGTGTAAGCTCCGCCAAAAATGGGAAGTAAACCGCGTATCCCGATCTGATACTATACTAACTGGAACACCGTGCTGCCTTACTATCTGCTTCATGTACATTTCTGCTAACTGCTCAGTAGTCTGTCCAACTCGGAAGGGAAGAAATGAGCGACCTTCGTGAGTCGATCTACTATTACCCAGATTGCATTCTTGCCAGCCGGGGATCTAGGTAAACCGGTCACAAAATCCATCGTGATGTGCTCCCATTTCCATTCTGGGATAGGAAGCGGCTGGAGCAATCCTGCTGGTCTCTGCTGCTTCTTTCACCTGCTGACATACCAGACACTTGGATACAAATCTCGCTATCTCTTTTTTCATGCCATTCCACCAAAAGAACTGCCTGATATCTCGATACATCTTCGTTTCTCCTGGATGAATGGAGTAAATAACTATGAGCTTCGGACATAACTTCTTGCCGAAGGTCTCCACTCGGTACACAGAGTCTGTTTCCAAACCTGAGCGTACCATCTTCATGAATCACTAACTCCTTCCTACGGCCTGATTCACACTCCGACCGCAACTTCTGAATCTGTGGATCTCCTGCTTGTGCTGCCCTTATCCTCTCTACTAAGGTTGACTGAATCTGCATACTGGTCATTCTTCCTATATCCCTTGGCAAAACTACTTCGATTCCCATACTCTGAAGGTCTTCTAAAATATGCTTCTGCGAGGTCAAGATAAAGGCACTGTTTCTCCTACTCGGTGCATCTGCAACGATATTCGCCTTGCCTGGATGATACTGAAGATCTAAATCAAAATCCTTCAGCAGTTCTAACCATCTTCTTTGCCTCATGTTCAAATCTCGCTGCGTGAACACGTATTTCAAACTCTTATGATCAGTATAGATCTCTACCCGATCCCCGTACAAATAATACCTCCACAACTTGAGTGAAAACACCACAGCTGCTAACTCCAAGTCGTGAGTCGGGTAATTCTTCTCATGGTCTCGAAGCTGCCGAGACGCATATGCTATCACCTTTCCATGCTGCATCAATACACATCCAAGACCCTTCCCAGATGCGTCATAATATACTGTAAAGCCTCCCACTCCTACCGGAAGCGTCAAGATCGGGGCTGAGATCAACCTCTTCTTCAATTCTTCAAATGATGCCTGACAGCTAGCTGACCAAACAAACTCCATGTCCTTGTGCGTCAAACGCGTTAAGGGCGCAGAGATCTTGGCAAAGTCCGTCACGAACCTTCTGTAGTAACCAGCTAATTCCAAGAAACTTCGCACTTCTGCAACCGTTCTCGGGACTGGCCAATGCTCTACGGCCTCAATTTTCTTCGGATCCACTGACACTCCTGCCCCAGAAATTACATGCCCCAGGAACGAAATGTGATCTAACCAGAATTCACACTTGTCGAGCTTCGCATAAGTTGATGCTCCCTCAATGTCTGCAAGACAGTCCTAAGATGTTTCTCATGCTCCTCTTCACTGCTGGAATAGACAAGAATGTCATCTATGAACACCACCACAAATTTATCCAAGTACGGCAGAAAGATGCGGTTCATTAAATCCATGAATACTGCGGGTGCGTTGGTTAGTCCAAAGGGCATTACTAAAAACTCATAATGCCCATATCTAGATCTGAATGTTGTCTTCGGTATGTCTTGCTCCCGGACTCTTACTTGATAGTATCCCGACCGAAGATCGATCTTGGAAAAGACACTGGTCTTGCTCAACTGGTCAAACAGGTCATCAATCCTTGGTAGCGGGTACTTATTCTTCACTGTTACTGCATTCAGCTTGCGGTAGTCGATGCACATCCTCGTCGACCCATCCTTCTTGGGAACTAGAATCACTGGCGCGGCCCAGGGCGACTTACTGTCTCGGATGAATCCCTTAGACTTCAACTCTTCTTCATGTTGATACAACTTATCCTGTTCTGACGGCGACATTCTGTAAACTCCGTCTGCAATAGGCCTCGTTCCAGGGTTCAGCTCAATGCTAAATTCTACCTCTCTGACTGGGGGTATCCCTGGGAGCTCATCAGGGAAGACGTCGAGAAAATTTTCGACCACTTTTCATGTTTTCTGGGTTGGTTTCCTGGCAACTGGGAGATATATTGTTAAAAGAATTGAAGCTTTATGGAAAAGAATGGCACTTCAAATTGAGAGTTCATGGCTAAGATTGATGTTCTGTCATATTGGAAGTTGCAATGGTTGTAGGCTTTCAGCAACCTAACCAAATGCAAAAGCAGTAGCTTGCATTAGTCAAAAGAAAACTTTTATTGATCTTGTACCATTTTCAAGTGATTAATTCAAGTTTAATTATTAGGGATGAACCAACAGGCCTTATGGAAACCATAGAGGTGGGTGACCAAATTCATATTCCAGGGTCAACATGAAACAACACAATTAAATAAGCTATCAACACAAACCACCATACAAGTGGGCACCAAATATTAAGTAACTGGAGCCAAAACTTAAGAACTGGCACCAAGTATTAGTGGTACCAGTATTAGACCCTCCATCAACATCCAGGTTTTAGCAAATTGCTTACCATGGACAATTTCTATTAGCAAGTTGCCAGCACGACACCGTAAAGAAAAAAACACCTCATCACTCCGCAACTACCGCAATGTGCCACTTCCACCTCCAACCTAACAACTTTGCCAAGAAGTGTAAATCCAAGAACTGCACTCCCTGTTGTTACCAAGCAGTTCCTTAGCAACCCATACGTAATTAAACCGCATTGTGTATTCCGATCCGTACTGTGCGGATACGGACACGACACGAGATTTGATTTTGGCGTGTCAGATTGGTAGTTTCCTAAAGTGCTCGAATCTCGGGATCGAGAGTTCGAGAGAGAAAGAGAGGGAGAGAGATCTGACCTGGATGTAGGGGGTCAAAAGGGACAGCTGGAGGGCCCAGCCGAACTGGACCCCGGCACCGACCATGGAGCCGAGGACCAGCGTCTTCATGCCGGTCCCCTGACCAGATCTCGAACCGAACGACGACGAAGGAGAAGAAGAAAAGGACGAGATCCGGAGCCTGGACTCGTCATCGGCGCGGGCGATCTCCCCGTCGAGGTGGACCATCTCCAGATCCGCCTCGTCGTTGATGTTCCGGTAAGGGACCCGGATCGACACCGCGTCCATTGTATCCCGCTCTCCCCTCCTTCAGATCTAGCGAGGTCTCGGATGGAATCTCCGGGGAATTAGGTTTCTCGATTGGATCTAAGGTTTGGAGGGGGCAAGCTCCAAGAGAGGCGGAGGAGGAAGAGAAGGAGGAGAAACCCTAAACCAAACCCTAGGCATGGGAGCGGAGGAAGAGGAAGAGGAGAAGGAGAGGGAAAATGGAAGGAGTGGAGGAAGATGAGGAGGAGCGGAGGAAGAGGAAGAGGACACTGGACCGAACCCTAATATTTCGAACGCTTAATATTAATAAGTTTGCAAAATATTACGAGTTTGCCACCGCTCTAAAATATTAATAACGCTTTGTTTTATAAACGTTATAAAAAGCCCAGAATTAGCCCAAACCGTCATAGAAAAAATGTATTTCGAACTTTGATAACGCTTAGGTATCAGGCGTCATCAATACGTCTTATCTAGCGTTATTAATAGGCCTTTTTGTTGTAGTGGTCTTTGAAAAAACTACTACTAGGATTCAGTTATATATATATATATATATATATATATATATATATATATATATATATATATATATATTCCACTGAGAAATTTCCAGCCAGAGGAGGCAACGTCGCCATCAAACTTGACATGGGGAAAGCTTACGATCGACTGGACTGGCAATTCTTGATCTGGGTACTCAGAGCTTTTAGTTTCTCCGAACCCTGGATAGACATTATCTTCAGATCAGTCAGCAACTCCAGGTTTTCCACCGTCATCAACGGCTAAGCGGAAGGTTTTTTTCCCTTCCGGCCGCGGCGTTCGCCAGGGAGACCCCATGTCAGCCACCATCTTCATCATCATCGTCGAAGCCTGTAACACCCGAGTCCCAAAAATAGAAGGACTAGAACGTAACCATGCCAGCTGTATACATAGGAAGTATATGGACCGTCGTATGTATACATAAGCTGTAAAATACAGTAACCAAGGCACTAAATCTCATCCACGAAGATAAATAATGATATAAAAGCAACTTTAAATTTGTCATGTATACAATCGTTGGACGGAGACAAATCTACTACCATTAAATAAGGAAGAATTACACAAAGAAAATGATTTGGTCGAGCGAAGGAGACGATGATCCAAAAGCAATATCTCGAAGGATAGAGCGCAAGTAATGGCCATAGCTAGAGCACCTGCAGAAATCACAAGACACACCTGGAGAGATAACCAGGTCCTCAAAGGGACGTAACAAGATACATAAAGAACATGCCACATAAATACTGAATATAAAATATGCCACAATCAAAGAAAGTGACAAGAAATAAATAAGGTAACCTAACCGTACTAAAGTGATCATGCAGTTGGGAAACAATCCTTCGACGCATGAGCCCTGGCTGTAAATAGGATCGGCATAGTCCCCATATAGGGCACCAGGGGCCTACGTCCGTAACGTCCGAAGATCGTTAGAGGGCATCATGTGCAAGGGGGTATGTCCATAACGCTCTGGAAAATGTCAGAGGGCACCTGGAGCCTGCGTCTCCGGAGGAGCGTACAGGTAATCAGGGAAGTGCAAAGAAGCCCATACGTCAGGTAATGTTCTCCCCACCCAATGCACCTATCATGTCGCATCTACGACCATGTAACACTACTAACCGTCAAGTCTTCTAACATACAACTATTGACAGTTAGACCTAATGCATGTCCTATACGCATCAGTGATCAGCCAACACGCAAGTCCGGATGCTATATGCTACTCACAACTCACACATCTCGTGGCACATCAGACTAATTATAAATAGTAAATTATGGCAAGGTATCTTGCCTGGTGTATCGCCTGGTAGTGCGATGTTCTATCATGTTCCAATAGTCCAATAGCCATGGTCGAGGCGTAGGGTCCGAAATTCGCAAGAAAATAGAAGATATGGTCAGTCATGATCAAGACTTGACAATAGATGAGGTTTTGTAGAAGAAGATGTCTTTACCATGGTTAGAAATTATAATAGTTAAAACTAGATTTTTTTAGTAAAAATATATTTTTGGTAAATACTTTAAAAATCAAAAATCGTTTTAGGCTAACTCTAAGTTTGTCAACCCATATTTTTATAGATAGAAAATCATATTTTATTAGTAAAAATAATTTAGATAAATATTAATAATCTGGAAAATCATATTGGGTTCTAAAACCATATTTTGAAATAAAGGCCAAGCCAAGTATAATATTTATATATATAATCCTGTAGATACATTTTTACAAGAAAATTTGAAAAGATTTTTATATCTAAATACAAAATCAATTACTATTAATAATAACTCTTAGTCACTAAAAATAATAATAAATAGTAGTAGAATAGCAATAACAACATAATCTAATAAAATCACAGAAATACAAATTTATATATACAGTACATACTTACATGCATACTGTATAGTATTGCAAAAATATTAATAGCAGAAACTAAAGTAATAATAATAATAATAATAATAACAGTAATATATAATAATAATAGTAATACTGCTACTACTACTACTACTACTAATAATAATAATAATAATAATAATATTACATCAGCTCTTTAAGAAAGGAAGTAGAGAGAGAGGGAGGGGAAACGAGGGGAAGGAGCGGGAGTGCTCCCTTGAGGGGCTTCGTTGTCGTGGCCGACGGCGCTGGCGACTGCCTGCTGTCACACCCCGATCCCGCAGAGTCCTTTCGTCCTCGCTTCGAACTCTTCGAGACCGTTCGTCCTCACTAAGGCGTGATGCCGTGCAAGCCTAAGTTGTGCTTGCACAAGGCCAAGACCTGAAGCAAGACAAGATAGACAAGATTTACAATACGCAGCGGAACGTATCGCAGATAATTGAAGCAGCAGAGGACATAATTCAGAATACAAACATTAAACACAATAGTAACAAGAAACAATTCTCTTTATTGATTTTATTTGAACAGATTACAAGCTCTCGATTCTCTCTGATACAATGTTACATTCTCTCAAAACTTTACAGATTACAATGATCCCGTTCCCATACATTATATCCCTTTATATACAAAACCAACTCTTGCAACAGATGTCATCTCTTGGCATCTCTTCTCATTTCTGGCTCCAGAGGATGAGGCTCGGGCTATCGCTTCGGACTATCCTTCTCGATGCATATTGCACCTGCATGCAGACTGATGGTGTGTCAGTATATCAGCATAATGGTGATTGTGAACAAAGAGCTACATTTGTCTGAAACGATCACTGTTCATTTAGTGAGAAAACATTTCTTGTGATGTGATCTTGCTACTTTTTACCTATGTACATTTCCTGCATACAGAGTCAGTTTACATCTCTTTTGAAAACATTTTTGAAAAGCCACAGTATATTTATTTTCTTTTCATGTCAAGCATACAAGGGACCATTCATTTCATGGGCAATGCGCAGTGTGTTTCATGAGCATATTCATTTCTCTGTTCAAGCAACTTAGGGACAATTATAAGCATGAAATCATATCATTTCTTTAGTGGAACTTAGCATTTCATGGCACGAATTAATCTCTGCAAATAATTCACATAGCAAACTCAAGCAATACGTATTATCACTTATTCAGTGATTCTTACCATAGCCACCGTCCATCCCTGCACAAGACAAGGATTAGCATAAACATGATAAAACCAACATTTTTCTATATGATCCAAACTCTTGAGGCACATTTGATCTTTTGGCAATTATTCATTTAAGTCCGTCAGATAACAGAGTCGATCTTCCAGATAACAGTGCCGAAGCCCCCAGATAACATACCGGCACCCATTTTCACATGGGACCCTCTACGATAAACATACCGACACCCATTTTCACATGGATGCCCTCTGCGATAGACATATCGACACCCATTTTCACATGGATGCCCTCTGTGTGATAGACATACCGACACCCATTTTCACATGGATGCCCTCTGTGTGATAGACATACCGACACCCATTTTCACATGGATGCCCTCTGCGTGATTCTCTTTTCTTTGATACAGAGCCGAAGCTCCTAGATGTTTCATCTCTTTATAATATGTACAAGTCCGTCAGTACATGTTTGGCATTTAGAATATTTGAGTGACAAGCAATTATAACTCTGGAATATAATAATAGTTCTATGCAGATATAACATGGCATTCTACCTTGAAAGCATACATGTTCGGGGTGTACAAGCAACCTCTTCTCTTTGTTTTTAGCATGGCAACAGTTCTTTTGATTAAAGGCAACATCTCTACTTTTAGCATACAGGCATTTGTTCGTTTCTTATTAGCATGCAACAATTCTTCTTAGCATACAGGTTAACTCTTTTCTTGTTCTTAGCATGGCACATGTGAAATCTCTTATAAGCATACACAAAGGTTACCATCTTGTGATTAGCATGACAAGGTTCTCTTAATCAAGGCAACGTTCATTTCTTCTCAAGGCAACATGTGATTTCTCTTAAAGTATACTCGAAGATTTACCATCTTGTTATTAACAAAAGCATTCAATCAAAAACTCAGATTCTTAATAGGCGTAAGCGAATCAGCAAATGAGACTTCGTCCACTCACCCAGATCAATCGTCTTTTGTTGCAGAGCCAGCAATCCGATCTTTCTGTCTATCGAGTGCCTTTGCGGAGCGGGGCACTACACCTGCGGAGGGACGGCCACGTGGAGAGGGCTAGTAGACGGGAATGCGGCGGAGTCGAGCTAGTCGGCGGGAACGCGGAGGAGTCGGGCTAGTCGACGGGAATGAGGCGAAGTCGGGCGCGCCTGGCGCGGAGGCGGCGGCCGTGAGGGCACGACGGCCGAGGTTTCATGGCGGGGCGGCCCTTTCTGGCCCGGGGGTGCGGACTCGGAGGATGCGAAGAGGGTTTTCGGAGGGGCTTTTCACCGGAGCGCGGGAAGTCGGAGACGGAGGTGCTGGGGAACTCCGGCACGGCGGCGGATCCGCGACGGAGAGAGGAGCGGCTGTACCGGGTGGGAGAGACGCATATGCGTTCGTTGGCGGGAGACAAGGGGGTGGCTCATTTCGGTGCTGGGGCGGCGTCGAGTTCCTATGCTCGGCTCGGATCAGATGGCCGGGGCGACGTCGATCCTGTGGCGACGATGGCAGAGCTCCGGAGGGTGGTTCCGGTTCGCGGGATGCAACGGGTCGATCCCTGCCGCAGGTCGCCATGTCGCGGCGTATGGCAACCGGAGGCAGCGGCACGGCTCGGGGACGGCGGCGGCCGAGGATAGGTAAGGGTTTTCCCTCATTCTCCTATTTCTGGTGGTGGCGATGGTGATGTCCGCCGGGGGAGGTGGTTGTGATTGACGATGATGTGGCGATGGTGATGGGTTTTTGTGGTTGAAACAAATGCGGTGGTCGTCGCCAGACACGGGCGACCATGATGGGAGTTTGGGGAGGGTTTCGGTGAGGATGGCCGGAGACATCAGCGATGGTGGTGGTGCGTATGGTGGTGGTCCGGATTTGGGGTGGTTGTGACAGTGGCTATGGTGGTCTTGTGGTGAAGGAAAGGCACTGCAGCCAGGTGGGTAGGGTTAGGATTAGGGTTTGATAGGAATTGGTCATGTCGGTTATGTTCGACACGGTGATGGTGACGAGGAGATGCGTCCGGAATTGTCGGACAGGACAGAATTTTGTATTTGTAATGGGGGAACATATAGTGGATGGGAAAGGAGCATCGACACGATGCACGTTCTGCGGATGGTAGATAATTTATGGAGGAGTACCTCTCCTTATATAGGAGTTGGGAATTCCCAGTTGGATAAGGACTTGTATTGGTTTAAACCCTATAGATAATTCCATCTTTTTATTTAAATCGATTTAGAATTTAAGCAATCTAAATCAAATCAATCTAGATAACTTCCTTTAATTTAATGCCTAAAAATAAAATCTTTCCCAAATTTAAATTATCAAAACAATTCAAATATTAAATAAAACAGAATCTTAAATATCATTTTCATAAATATTAAAATATAACATTAATTAATTTCGAAAATCAAGATAATTACTTAAATATTAAATCATAAAATAGTTTTTTTTTTATAAATAACAAAGATATATTAATAAACAATTTCCAAATTTTGCAAAACATTTGGAAAACATTTCATATAAATCAAAATTTCCAAATTACTACTTATTTTTAAACGACGAACAAAATAACTCTTTTATACAAAATAAAAATATTTATCACATTTGTACGAACATGTACTTTCCTATATAAAATAAAATTTATAATAAAAATATTTTTTCTAAAATATGTACATCGACACATATTCGCACTCGTCGAGCAAATACGAAACGCGCACGCTACGCAAATACAACAATGCGAATTCGTATGCGACGTGCAGATACGAAGAACAAAACACATACAAAAATATTTTAAAAATCGTAGTAGAAATTTAGGAGGTTTACATCCTACTTAACTTAAAAGAATTTTGTCCTCGAAATTTAGGAGTAATTGGGGTAGGTAGGGTGAAGAGGATGGAAAGAGTTTATACGAGATCTTCTTGGGACGAGGATGCAAACAAAATATTCACCGAGGAGGCGAGCGACATTTCAATGGCAATATGTCATTTAATCGACTAGAACAGAAAAATTCGATGGTTCCAGTTTAGATTATGATCATGTATATGACAACCAATCAATGACTAAGCTTGATTAACCTTAACATTAACCTTACAAGGGGCAACCTCATAAGTAGATAATAAACTCCTTAATCCTTTGATATCATCAATATTCATGTGATCTCTCTTATCATAAATCATTCTTTCCAAAAATTACTTTCGTTCCACATCCCTTTAACAAAACCAATATGATTATAATGTACTCTAACTTCCTCTATCTCGTCATAGAATTTCAAATAGTCTTAAATTTTGAATTCCGTAATCTCCATTATACTAGCTCACTTATATATATCTCCCCAAGTTGTAATTTCCTCTAAAATATAAATTTTAAAACCTTCAACCAATTTGGCCCAAGTAAAAGTTAAAATCTTCTTTCTACAAATTTGTATTTATTGGTCAATGTGCAATGCATCCATATGTACCAAAATAAAAGTCCGTCTTCCATGTTCGATAAATCTCGAAAACTATATACCTTCATAACTCAATCTTCTATCATCATAATTGAAAATTTCCTAAAATATTTATTAGTCTCTCTCGAAAATTTGAATTCAACAATCTCCTCTTTTTTGATGGTAGAAATGAACTCATCTTAACTTTATATTCATAATCATCTTAGAACTTAATTCTCCATGCATCAAAAATATAAAGGTTTCTTTCTTCAACAATTAGTTATCCTTGAAAACTAATATCATCATAACACTATATGTTATCGAAGGCAACGTCAACCTTGTCTTTATCAAAAATTTGCATCCATAAATTTAATATAAAAATTTGGTTCTTTAAACCACCAACACTTTAGAAAATTTCTCACTCGATATTTAGTTACCTCAAAACAAACTTTGGAATTCGAGAAGTATTTACTCTTGAGTGTTTTATCAAAACACAACATAACATTCCTTACTTCATCTATTTGGATTTATCGCACATTTTCACTTATGCATATTCAATCATTTTATTCCACTTTTCCACTACTCTCTCTTCCTAGGATTTTCTACTCTAACCTCTTTCCAACCAAGGGATTGTCATAACCAATTTCAACTTCAAACAAGAAAATCATAAAATGAACACAATTGCATAAACCCACGGAGGAATTAGGGTGAAATACGAGCGAAGCAATTTAATCGGAAAGGAAAAAGTAAAGGGTTGTTAATATTGAAGAGCGAAAAGATGTTATGTGTCTAAGTGAATCGAGAGAAGACATGAAAATAAATGACAAGGGTTAAGCAGTCAAGATAAAATGCAAGGTTAAGCATTTAAGGGTTTTAATAGATCGCAATCATATATTAGGTCGGAAAAAAAATTGAGTCGAGGTTGAGTCTATATATGTAGTCAAAAGTTTATCGGTATCATGGTAAGGGTTATAGTTTAGTCTTTATGACCCGAAAGTCGTATCATAAAAATAGAGTACAAGGGGACGTGTTTTAGTGGGACATGATATACCTACATGAAGGTGGAGTCGTCTACGTCTTGCATGTGAAATTTGTCGGAAGAAAAAGTCTAGTGTGGTGCTCCAAATATCAAAGTCACGATAGGGAATGCCAAATGATCAAAATAGAAAGTGGGTTTTCATAAGGTACTACTAATTAATGCACAAAAATAAAATGTTAAAGTACAAAATAAAGATAATTAAAAAATCTTGTAGATCAAGGTAAAATAAGTTAGAGACACAGTTTCTAGAGAGAAGGTAGTCTCATAGATAAGGGTACGGTCAAGGGAATGATTCTAATCATTTGTAAATTTTAGATGGTCACGATAAAAAGATCTAGGTTTGAGGGAAGGTCGAGTAAGGCAAGTTAAGGATATAGTTATATAGTTTGGTCGTCGACTAACTATACTTGTGTATATGCAATATCATAACCATAGGTGGTATGGCAATCTAATGTGGAATACTTCTATCTCACTAGGGTGACCTTACTTGCTTCTTGGTCCTCTACCAATATGTGATCTACTCTAAAATTTCAAGTTCCTCAAAAGTTTCTCAACAAAATTCCCAAGATACCCCACCAAAATTTTCCAATCATCTTAGGCTGTCAACTTTAATCAAAATTTCAAATCTCTAGTCAATCTCGAAACAACCCTTGTATATCGCTAATCGAATAATGTTTTTTCCAAATCTTAGACTCAACATTTAAATAAGTTTATCAGCCGAAATTCATACTACCAAATGGAACATTGAAATAACTCCCGAAATTAATTCTATATCCTTCAAATGTGTATATCTAGCTTCCAATAAGTCACAAATACTCTTCAAAAGTATTGTTTACCAAAATTTAAATATCCATAATCAAGGCTTTAAACTTGAAATCTAAATAACTTTATAAATCATAGATCATATGACGTAATTTAATTCAAAAACATTTTACCAAATTTATCAATCATCCTCAAATTTTGGTCAATCGTAAATCATACTTCCATATTTAAAATTTTATGATCTTTTTCAAATCAAATTTATATTCCTCCAAAAGATGTATAGCTATAACTCAATAAATCGTAAATGTTCAAAGACCTTCAAAAATTAAAATGCAAGAATCAAATCAATTTGTTTCCTCGATCTAGCTACCCTCTTGTGTATACCACCTTTAATATCAAATTAAAATTCCAACTATCTTTTGAAAGCGAAAATATGCTACTACCCAACTTGGAATTAACTAATCCTTAAGATCATATTTCTAGGAAAATAAATACCTTTATAACTCAAAATAAAATCTCAATGCATATTAATTGTCAATGTAACCTTCTAGCCATGTGTTCAACCTATGAGCATATACCAGTGTATTCATCTTACTAAGCACGAAACTAAGAATTTACGGTAGACGGAGTTAAGCAAGATGCAAATCAAGGAGGTCGAACGAAAATTCGAAATTTGAAGTCAAGAAAGGATGTCAAGTAGGTGGATGAGATTCAAGACTCTAATCCTATATTGCAGGCCCGTTCGGTACAGTCATGTAACCGAAACGACAAACTAGACCTGCATGGGCCACCATAAAAACATGTAACACCCCAGTCCCAAAAATAGAAGGACTAGAACGTAACCATGCTAGTTGTATACATACGAAGTATATGGACCGTCGTATGTATACATAAGCTGTAAAATGCAGTAACCAAGGCACTAAATCTCATCCACAAAAATAAATAATTATATAAAAGCAACTTTAAATTTGTCATGTATACAATCGTTAGGCGGAGATAAATCCACTACCAGCTAATTTAAATAAGGAAGAATTATACAAAGAAAATGATTTGGTCGAGCGAAGGAGACGATGATCCAAAAGCAACATCTCGAAGGATAGAGCGCAAGTAATGGCCTTAGCTAGAGCACCTGCAGAAATCACAAGACACACCTGGAGAGATAACCAGGTCCTTAGAGGGACGTAACAAGATACATAAAGAACATGCCACATAAATACTGTATATAAAATATGCCACAATCAAAGAAAGTGACAAGACATAAATAAGGTAACCTAACCGTACTAAAGTGATCATGCAGTTGAGAAACAATCCTTCGACGCATGAGCCCTGACTATAAATAGGATCGACATAGTCCCCATACAGGGCACCAGGGGCCCACGTCCGTACGTCCGAAGATCGTCAGAGGGCATCATGTGCAAGGGGGTACGTCCATAATGCTCTGGGAAATGTCAGAGGGCACCTGGAGCCTGTGTCTCCGGAGGAACGCACAGGTAACCGTCAAGTCTTCTAACATACAACTATTGACAGTTAGACCTAATGCACGTCCTATACGCATCAGTGATCAGCCAACACGCAAGTCCGGATGCTATATGCTACTCACAACTCACACATCTCATGGCACATCAGTGTCAAAGTTTATGTAATGCACTAAACTAGTGCTTAACTCTAGGTTCACATGCAATCAAAGGATAAATAACAAGGTACAGCTATCACTGAGCAAGCAATAAATCTGGAACTGTAAATATGGTACAGCTAAAAGAACTAAAAATAAATACACAGTGATATGCAATAAATAAAATACAGACTAATTATAAACAGTAAATTATGGCAAGGTATGTTGCCTGGTGTGTCACCTGGTGGTGCGATGTTCTGTCATGTTCCAATAGTCCAATAGCCATGGTCGAGGCGTAGGGTCCGAAATTCACAAAAAAATAGAAGATATGGTCAGTCATGATCAAGACTTGACAATAGATGAGATTTTGTAGGAAAAGATGTCTTTACCATGTTTAGAAATTATAATAGTTAAAACTAGATTTTTATTAGTAAAAATATATTTTTGGTAAATACTTTAAAATTCAAAAATCGTTTTAGGCTAACCCTAAGTTTGTCAACCCATATTTTTAAAGATAGAAAATCATATTTTATTAGTAAAAATAATTTAGATAAATATTAATAATCCAGAAAATCATATAGGGTTCTAAAACCATATTTTGAAATAAAGGCCAAGCCAAGTGTAATATATATATATATATATATATATATATATATATATATATATATATATATATATATATATATATATATATAACCCTGTAGATACATTTTTACAAGAAAATCTGAAAAGATTTTTATATCTAAATACAAAAATCAATTACTATTAATAATAACTCTTAGTCACTAAAAAATAATAATAAATAGTAGTAGAATAACAATAACAACATAATCTAATAAAATCACAGAAATACAAATTTATATATACAGTACATACTTACATGCATACTGTATAGTATTGCAAAAATATTAATAGCAGAAACTAAAGTAGTAATAATAATAATAATTATTATTATTATTATAATTATAACAGTAATATATAATAATAATAATAGTAATACTTATAATAATAATAATATTAATAATAATAAAAATATTACAACAGCTCTTTAAGAAAGGAAGTAGAGAGAGAGAGAGGAAATTAGAGAGAGGGGAAACGAAAGGAAGGAACGGGAGTGCTCACCACAGGGGCTCCGGCGTCGTGGCCGACGGCACTGGCGGCTGTCGGCGGAGGGACGGCCACATGGAGAGGGCTAATCAGCGGGAACGCAGCGGAGTCGGGCTAGTCGGCGGGAACGTGGCAGAGTCGGGCTAGTCGGCGGGAACGTGGCGGAGTCGGGCTAGTCGACGAGAACGCGACGGAGTCGGGCGCACCTGGCGTGGAGGCGGCGGCCGTGAGGGCACGGCGGCCGGGGTTTCGTGGCGGGGCGACCATTTTTGGCCCGGGGCTGCAGACTAAATGGATGCAGAGAGGGTTTCTGAAGGGGCTTTTCACCGGAGCATGGGAAGTCGGAGGCGGAGGCACTGGAGAACTCCGGCACGGCGGCGGATCCGCGGTGGAGAGCGGAGGGGCTGTACCTGGTGGGAGAGACGCATATGTGTTCGTCGGGGGGAGACAAGGGGTGGCTCATTCCGGTGCTGGGGCGACGTCGAGTTCCTGTGCTCGGCTCGGATCAGATGGTCGGGGCGACATCGATCCTGTGGCGGCGATGGCAGAGCTCTGGAGGGTGGCTCCGGTTCGCAGGAGGCAACGGGTCGATCCCTGCTGCAGGTCGCCATGTCGTGGTATATGGCAACCGGAGATGCTGTTCCTCCTCCTAACACTGTGGTTCAGCCCGCTCCTTCTACATCACTGGAAGATGTCAATGAAGCTGTGAAGCTCTTGCGAACTCAGTTCGAAGCTTTCAAGGAGAAGGATAACTTGCAAAGATTGGGGATCAAGCAACCTTACCCAGTTGAATGGAAGGAAGTCCCGTTTCCTCTGAAGTACAAGATCCCGACTATCTCGCTGTTTGATGGCAGCACATCTCCCAGTCAGTTCATTAACCACTTTGAGGTTATGACTGTCCAACTTCAACCAAATGACGCTCTTCTTACCAGAGTATTTGTCGGCTGTTTAGCCAGCGTAGCATACGATTGGTATAGAAGCTTTCCCGATGGTTGTATCACCTCCTTCTCTGGCTTAAAGCAAATCTTCTTGGAACGATTTTATGAGGGGATCAATGACATGACTATGTCAGCCCTCAATAAAATCAAACAAAGGCATAATGAAACTGCTGAAAGTTTCATCGAGATATTCCGTCAGGAAGCTTTGAAAATGCCACCGGGAACTCCGGCTGCTGTCACCATAGACACCTGCAAGGCAAATCAATTGCCCATCATCAGCATGTGGACATGGTCTACTCAATTCCAAGATTGGCCATCCTTCATTGTCAACGCTAAAGCAGCTGAAGTTAGCACCGACAAATTCAAGCAGCTTGGGGTACAAATGTCTAACCCCGACCGGGATGAACATCAAACATAAGGCGGTGGCAATCGCCAGAACAACCGCAAACCAAAAGAAACTTTGAACATCAATTTGAATAAGAACAAAGAATCTTTTGCGGTCAACGTGGCTCCTTCTACGTCCACCTCTACTCCTTCAGCTCCTCCACCGAGAGAACCTCGTCCTAAAGTAGAATATTCCTTTGACGAGAATGACACTGCTAGTATCTTTGATTGCTTAATCAAAAGCAATAAAATCCAACTTCCAGATCCAAAGAAGCCCGATGAAATCAGTAAGACTGATCATCCCAAGTACTGTGTTTATCACAGGTTCATCGGACATCCTACTCGAGCATGTTATGTGCTCAAAGGCAAAATTCAGGAGCTGGTCAATGCTGGCGTCGTCACTCTGCAACAAGACGAGAAGACTGTTACTGCAAACATGGTATCAGTTCAGTTCGGTGACTTCCCTCCACAGATGGTGCAACATGGTGTCATTCCTATCCCCAAGGCTACTCTTGAGATTGAGAATCTCCCTCCTCCACAAAGTAAAGGTCTGGTCCCCTTGTCTCTTGACAATGGCGAGATTATGTGGATTCATTCGGATCTTGCTTCAGAGTTTGAACTTCCCTCTTCCTCCAAGAAGAAAGATCGCTCCAAGGGCAAAATAAAGATTTGCAATATGGTGTCTTTTGACCCCATAATTGACGAGGAAATCCTACTGGGTACCAGATCAGGGAAAGCTTATCTAAAGGATTACCCCGAAGCCCAAGAGAATCCTGCTTCTTCTTCTGAGCCTGCTCCAGTGCAGCCTGCTTCTACTAAGGACATTCCTACTGCTTCCTCACCGGTTGTGCTACCCATTCCTCCCAAGCCAACGGTTGCTGACAAAGGCAAACAGCAAGTCCGCTTCAACAAACCTTTGAAAAAGTCATCTCCTTCCGGACTTGAAAAGCCTTACAACTTTGACATCTTGGCTCAATTAGCCAATACACCGGCCCGGCTATCCATCTTCGAGCTCTTACGCCTCTCCAAAGAGACTCGAAAAACTCTGAGCGAGGCTCTCATGCAAGCTGAAACCTGTCTAGCCCTTCTTAAGAAGCCGGAAGCAGAACCAGTTTCTTGCCTCCATTGTCATAGTGTGTTGGAGTTAATTCCAAACATAACTTTCACACAAGATGACATGTTGATGGAAGACAACAGGCACGACCGTCCTCTCTACTATACAGGATACGTTGATTCGATGAAAGTCGATCGTATTCTGATAGATCCAGGGTCTGCTCTCAGCATTATGCCCAAGACAATGTTGGATGCGCTAAAAATCCCAGTGCATAGTCTCTCCAGTATAATCACCACCATCATTGGGTTCAATCAGGGAAGGAGTGAACCTCTGGACAAGACTCGTCTAAAACTCCAAATAGGCAATCTTCGCACAAAGGTTACCTTTTACATCATTGACAATAATGGTTGTTCCTACAATGCTTTATTGGGGAGACCATTCCTACATGAACACAACATTGTTCCATCAACTCTTCATCAATGTTTCAAATATGTTGATGACAATGGAGAAGTACAGAAGGAGGTTGCTGATCTCTATCCTTTCAAAGGCGTTGAAGCATATTGCAACGATACTCGTATGTACAAGGATGAGTTCATGAAGGTTGTCTTGTCTCTGGATACTGAAGAAGAATCAGAAGCAGTGCCCAAAGATACCCTTATCATACCTGTTAAAGGGCGTGTCTCTCGTCCTCAATCCTCCAAGCCACTGGCTATTCACTTGCCAGTTCAAAAGCAATCAAGTGATGATCAGGATCAAAGGGAGCTCACCTCTTCTGAGCCGCTTGTTATTGACTTACGTCGTAACAAGGACAAAAAGCAGCTCACTTCTTCTGAGCTACTTGTTATAGATCTACCTCATAACAAGGACAAAAGGGAGCTTACCTCCTCTGAGCCGCTTGTTATCGACCTCCGTCGTAACAAAGCTAATCCTCCTCCACGTTCTTCTTCTCCCCCTCTTGTAATTAATCTGACTAAGCCTGCTAAGGCTAAAAGTCCTGCTGTAAATACCAATGTGCAAATCAATGAAAAAGCATCTACTTTCCAGTATATTGATGTCATTTATCATGCTAAATGCTACTTGGATATGTTAGGTAGCTTTCAGTCATTTACAATGGGAGTTGTGCAATCTCTTCAAACAGAAGTTTCATGTGAACACCCAAAGGATTCATATCGTATTGTTCCTGCTCGTAAGAAAGGCGAAAGTCCAATACTTTTTAGTAAAGAACCGGAACAACAATTCAGCTTTACGGATGATAGCAAAGTTAACGACACGGGGCATCTTCAACTCCGTCGTTACAGTCAACAATCAAAAAACATCATCCAAAAGATGGGTTACGACTTCAAGAGCGGCCTCAACTACGGTAAAGGTAGAAAGACTCCTCTCCGTACGGCTGTTCCAAAAGGAAAGTCAGATATGTACTACAGCAGGACCAAAAGAGGTCTCGGATATACTTCTCCTCCAATGTTATCCCCAGCAGGTTCTGAATCTGATAGCAAGGAGCGTTCTAACTCTTCTGATTCCAGATCGTAGGATTCTGACACCAGCATCGGTCAAGTTCATCGACTGACTGTATCTTCTAATATGGTCTCCGTCGAACTTCCAGAAGGCTATGACGAGGATATTGAAGAAAGTTCTGAAACAGATCCTTGGGCCCAACGAATGGATACCCAATGGGAACTCTGATTCGAACAAAGGGAACTTCCTACCGAAGATCAATTAGTTCAAATTGATGTAGGAGAGAACGGGTCACCTCGTCCAATATTCATCAGCAAGAACCTTCCAGAAGAGGATAAACAATAATTAATTCTTCTGATTAAAGAATATATTGACGTCTTTGCCTGGAGCTATGAAGACATGCCAGGGCTGGATCCTAAAGTTGCTACTCACAAATTGAACATTCTGTCGAATGCAAAACCGGTCAAACAGCAACAACGGCGTTTTAAGCCAGAAATGATGGATGCAATCGACGATGAAGTCAAGAAGCTCATAGCTTACGGCTTTATCAGAGAAGAGCAGCATCCTGATTGGGTAGCTAATGTTGTCCCAGTTCTAAAGAAAACCGGCAAAGTTCGAGTTTGCATCGACTTCCGAGATCTTAATGAAGCATGTCCAAAAGATGAATTTCCTCTCCCTATCACGGATGTCATGATCGACAATACGTGTGGATTCGAAAGAATATCTTTCATGGACGGATTCTCTGGATATAATCAAATTCGGATGAATCCTGAAGATGAAAAGCATACTTCTTTCCGCACTCCTCGTGGAGTCTATTGTTATACTGTGATGCCGTTTGGTCTCAAGAATGCTGGTGCAACATATCAACGAGCCATGAGTACCATTTTTCGAGATCATCTGCGCAAGACTGTCGAATGCTATGTTGACGATATTGCTGTCAAAAGTCGTCTGAAGGAAGATCACATCCAGGACTTGAGAACTATCTTCAATCTCATGCGCCAACATCAACTCAAAATGAATCCCACCAAGTCATTCTTGGGTGTTTCTAGTGGCAAATTTCTCGACTTCGTCATTACCTCTAAGGGTATACACGTAGATCCCGAGAAGATCAAAGCCATTCAAGAGATGCGTCCTCCACGCAACCTAAAAGAGCTACGAGGATTCCAAGGTCGACTTGCGTACATCAGGAGATTCATTTCGAATTTGTCTGGACGCTGCAGACCATTCACTCAACTTATGAAGAAGGGTGTATCTTTCGTTTGGAATAAAGAATGTCAACGAGCATTTGACGACATCAAGCGGTATCTCATGAATCCACCAGTCTTGGTGCCACCAATCTCTGGCATACCATTCTTAATATATGTCCGTGCTATGAACCATTCATTGGGTGCTTTACTTGCCCAAAAGAACAAAGAAGGCCATGAACAAGCTATTTACTATCTTAGTCGTACTATGATTGGTGCTGAACACCATTATAGTCCGGTCGAAAAAGAATGCCTAGCTCTCATGTTTGCTGTTTAAAAGACTCGATATTACATCATTGGTCAAACCATTCATGTCATATCCCGAGTTAATCCTCTTCGGGTACTGATGAAAAACCCAGCACACTCAACTCTCGGCTGGCTACATGGGCCATTCTACTAGCCCAATATGACATGGTATATGTTCCTCAGAAATCTGTCAAAGGTCAAGCACTGGCGGATTTCTTAGCAGCCCATCCTGTTCCAGAGACATCCAAACTCTATGATGAAATTCCAGACGAGACATTGGAATCTAATACAGTCTCCGAAGAATTCCCTACTTGGCGCCTATTCTTTGATGGTGCATCCAGAATTGGACCCAATGGTGCCATTGTCGCAGGAGTTGGAATTGTCCTTGTTTCTCCAAACGGGTCAGTTATCCAAAGAGCATATTCCTTAGATGAGCCTTGCTCCAACAATGTGGCAGAGTACAGTGCTCTACTTATTGGCCTTCAGCTAGCCAAACAACTTGACGTCGAGTATCTTGAAGTCTATGGCGACTCTAAGCTGGTTGTTAATTAGGTTAGAGGAACCTATGAAGTTCGTCATCAAGATCTAGTGCCTTATCATGAAGCAGCAATCAACATGGCTACATCATTCAAAGCCTTCTTCATTGAATATGTACGCCGAGCTTGCAATACTGAGGCAGATGCTTTGGCCAATCTTGCAGCAGTCCTAGCCATCCCTATCAGAAGACAACAGGTGGTGGTCACCTCTAATCGAGAATTTTTCTGTATCAAAAACAATCGTAATATTGAATTCAGTAATTTCGCTGAAGTCAATATTATCAATGAAGACTGGAGAACTCCTTTCATCGACTTCGTAGTTCATGACATACTTTCCGAAGATCCAAACGAGGCCACGAGTATTCGTCGACGATCTCTACGATTCTACTACAACCAAACCACCAAGACTCTCTATCGACGAACTTATGATGGCCTACTCTTGCGCTGTCTAGCTGGTGATGAAGCAAAACAAGTACTGCGTGAAGCTCACGACGGTGTCTGCAGAGCACATCAACCCGGTCCTAAATTATAGGATCGCATCCGACGCATGGGTTACTACTGGCCCTCTATGGTATCAGATGCCATTGAATATGCAAGAAAATGTCGAGCTTGTCAAATCCACGCAGATTTCATTCATCAACCTTCAGAATTCCTGCATCTAACGGCTGCTTCCTGGCCTTTTGAAGCTTGGGGCATGGACATTATCGGTCCCATCAATCCTCCTTCTTCTAGAGGACATCGGTTCATACTGGCAATAACCGATTACTTCTCCAAATGGGCTGAAGCTATACCTTTGGCTGAAGTCAAGACCAGCAGTGTCATCAACTTCATTAAACACCATGTCATCTATCGATTTGGTGTCCCTCGAAGGATCATTCATGACAATGGACCTCAATTTATCAGCCAGAAGTTCACCAGATTCTGCGATGATCATAGGATTGACAATGTCGCTTCGACAACCTACAATCCTGCTGCTAATGGATTAGCTGAAGCTTTCAACAAAACCATCATTAAGCTCCTCAAGAAATTTGTATCTACTAACAAATGGAACTGGAGTGAAAAGCTTGGTGAATGTCTTTGGGCCTATCGAACTACGGTCTGCAATCCCACAGGCTTTACACCTTTCTCTTTGGTGTATGGTTGTGAAGCTGTTCTTCCTCTGGAACTTCAAATTCCTTCTTTAAGGATTGCCATTGCTAATGAGCTTACTACAGAGAACAACGATCTTCTACGACTTCAAGAATTAGAAGCGCTCGATGAAAAGCGGCTATTGGCTCAACAACATATTGAGTTATATCAAGCCCACATCTCGAAGACTTTCAACCGCAAAGTTAAAGTCAGAGCCTTTCAGCAAGGAGAACTTGTTCTAACAGTCAGACGTCCTATGACTATGACTCACATGAGCAAAGGCAAGTTCGACGCGAAGTGGGAAGGTCCTTACATTGTTAGCAAAGACTTTTCAAATGGAGCCTATCAACTTTCAGAGTTAGACGGTCGAGTTGCTATGATGCCCATCAATGGCAAATTCCTCAAGAAATACTATGTATAAATGTAACATAAATTTTATGTAAATATGATCAGACAGTTCATAAATAAAGTTTGATTTTTATTTCATCATAAACGATGTTACATAATCTCAAGGAAGGTCACTATCATCCTTCTCAACACTGGGACGCGGACCACTGCCGTCCTTATCAAAGACATAATCAGCAAAAGAGCCGAGAACATCCTTGCTGGAGCCCACCAGGAACTTGCAAGCAGCCATTCTCATGGCCTCTTCCTCTTCAGTTTTTCCTGGTTCAAGCAGGAAATCCAGGATATCCCGCGGTGGTTTGGGTGCAGACGAACCTTCGCCTGCCTCTGCCTGCTTTGGCTGGACCAGTTCGGCCGGATGTTCTTCAATGCCTGCTTCAACCTTTGGGGTGACTTCGACCTTCTTGGATGCATCTCCGAACGACATCTTTATGTTGAAAAGTGGAAATAATCATTCCTTCCAGATTTCTATTCTATTTATAGACAGAGATTCTCAAGACAACGAAACGACACAATCATCTGACGGTTCACCCGTTCATTATCATTTATTAATACCTGACGGTTCATCTGTTCATTATCATCATCTGACGGTTCACCCGTTCATTCACTTTCATTTGACGGTTCATCCGTTCATTCATTATCACTACCTGACGGTTCATCCGTTCATTATCATCATCCGACGGTTCATCTGTTCATACGACGGTTTATCCGTTCACTACATTCATCTGACGGTTCACCCGTTCATTCAATTCATTTGACGGTCCATCCGTTCATCCCGACGATTCATTTCGTTCATTTATTTTATTCACATCTTTTTGACGATTCATTTTCGTTCATTTAATCATCCACATCAGTAACTTATCATCTTTGATTAAGTTATCTATTGAAATAATAATATTCGACAAATTATATTCTGCTACGTCCATATTACCTCTGAGCAGATATAATGAATATAATTATTTTCTACAAAATCATCAAGAAATATATCATATCCTGCACCTCTGAATATATTTTCTATCGCTATTATTTATATCTGAATAAGATATGCAAGAAATAATAGAGCCACAACAAAATGTCTTTTATTGATCAAAATTTAAGACATTACATACATAGCCTAAAGAAAAACAAGAAGATACAAGAGGTTCTTTCTACTGAGACGGAGGCATCATCAGATTAGTAATCTGTTGTTTCAAAATCTGCAACCGTTCTTCGCGAGATGCCATCACTCTCCTCCTGGCCTCTTCCATCCCAGATTCTTCATTAAAAACGGGCATGGTTACCATTCGGCGAGTGATTTCCGCATCATGAGCTGCTACATACTCGTTTCTTTCCTAAGTTAGAGCATCAATTTGTTGGACTGCAGTCTGATGCTCTGTAACTTCATTTTCCAGTTCCTCTTCGAGACGAGCAATCTCCACTCTCAGCTCGGCAATCCTTCTCTCTCTTCTCTCAGCAGTTGAGATCACCGATTCCAACTTGGAATTATATTCAGCGGATTTAGTAGTATAGGCATCCAAGAGGTTCTGAAGATTCACTCTTTCAATTGCAGCTGCCTGAGCCATTTGTTCAAACTCTGCCTGCACTAAAGGTTCCACTTCCCCTTTGTTGAGATCTTTATAGTTCTTTATGGAGATTTTCAGCTCATTCAATATATGGCCAAGGAAAGTGGCCTGAGCCTCATCACCTTGCTCCCGGATGGCCTTCACCAAGAAAGAGGTCGGACCTCTAACCATGAAAAAATCAGCATCTTCTTTGTCCATCATTCTATTGATCAGAGGCCCCAAAGACTCGAAGAAGCATTTGGTGAATGATTGGATGACAAGCTGATTAATCGCCAGAGCACCAGGAGTCGCAGCTACTCCTGTTGATGACGAAGCAACAGGACGCTCAACTTCTCGTATCTGAACAGCAGGCTCTTTGAATAAGGGAACCAAAGTGGAGCTGGTTGCTCCTCCTGGTTGTTCCTCTGCAAAATCAAATACTGTCACTTTGCCTGTCATTGGCTATTGATAAAGAGAATCAAAAGTGAAAACAGTCTTACCATTGGTGGATCCAGCAATAAGCCTATCATCTGCAGGAACAGACTTTAGCTGAGCAGAAGTAGCTTCAGACGCTACGGCCTGGCTACTTCCTGCTTCAGAGCCACAAGAAAAATGGCGGCTGCTACTGGCAATTGTCGTTGCCAGTACTATGTCCATACATGTTGGAGGAGCAGAAGAAGATCCGGGTTCTGTATGGATAAAAGTAACGATGTTAGCTATCAAGTTATTTATTAAAAGAAGATCGCTAATTTCATTACAATACCTTCGGGAGCAGTAACTGGAGTTTCCTCCAAATCCACCTCTTCATCAGCAATCTTCACCGGAAATCTCGGCACCTCAGCCTCCTTTTCAGGAGTCAGGGTGTCTCGTGGGGATGTCTGGATCTCAACATTCTCTTCCAGATTTTGTGTTTCATCAGCAGCTTCTGATGAGGTGCTCTCCTCGTTCTCGCTGTCCTCGGGAGCCTCTTCACTAGCAGCATCAGCGGCATGATCAGCTTCTTCTTGATAACCGAAGTCACAGCCATATAAAGCTTCGATCATCAAACGATCTTCTTCAGCAAGAGTTGCTCCCGGTGTGGCAGGAAGATGAGTTTTCGCTTCTGTTGGCAAAGGAGATCGTACGGCATTATGCTCTTCCTCTACAATGTTATCTCTTGGCTCTTCAGCCTCATTTCTCTGGTCCAGCTCTTCCCTCTGCTTAATTTCCTCTCTCTATTCTGGACTCGGAGTTTTATTCCCAGACTCAGAAATAGGAGTGGGAGAGGGCATGGTGAGTCCCGCTGCAGCGTCTATCACGATCGAAGACAAAACTTGTCTTCTGCGGACCAACCTTTTATTTCTATGCAGAGGTCTCTCAGGACTCTCTACGTTTATTGCCTCGACTTGTTTTTGAATAGAGGTCGGTGTGGCAGCTTCTTCCTGCTGAATTGTCTCGGCCAGCTGCCGAGATTGAGATCTGGTAGTAATCTTTTCTAAAGAATGATCCAAGATCAGTTTCTTCTTCGCAGCTGGGACGGAAGGCTCTTTCTCTTCTTAGCCGGAGATTTAGCGACCTTCAAAGAAACACGCAGTGGCGCGTTAATCTCTTCAGGGAACATAACGTCCCTCGAAACTTCTAAGGGTGCATCCACTGGCTCGTGCACCTCATCATTACCTGGAAGTGACATGATGACTCCTCCCTTCTTCAATCTCGTTGCAGACGCGAAGCTATCAGCAAGATTGAAGTTCTCGGCAAAAGTGTTTGATGATGTATAAAACACCGAATATGTGAACAGCATACGAGGGCCATGATTACTATTCACCGGCATCGAGAACGTTGCTTCCGTATCTCGAGCGTTGTAATAAGCCCAAGCTTGGGCTCCATCTATCAAGAAACCTTTTCCTTGTAGGCATGAGATAGCATTACCTACGTGGAATTGGTCATATCCAAACTGCCGAGCAAACCGGCTGGGAAGATATGGCTCCAAGTAGCATTCTTCTTCAAACCGATATACCAAGTGGGATGGACGAATTGTCTTCAACCAATCAAAAGCTGTACGGCTCAAAGGTTGCATCTTTGAGTCAACCATGTTGGTCGGCATTTGTTCATATCCGGCAGGAGGAGTAGTGCAATAGAAGTTCCATCCTTTGCCAAGGTTCAAAGCATATCTGCAATCTCTCAAGGAAGTGTATTTCCACTTACCGTGGGAGAATCTCCGCAAAAAGCTGCCACCGACTGGTCCCATGTTGTAGTCCATCAAAGTTGGATGGTGTAGAAGCAACCACCCGAACAGATAAGTATACGGCAATTCTAGCCGAGGAAACTCTTTCTCGCCCTTAGCTTTCAGCATCAATTCGACGTACAGGCGAAGACTGGCGTTCATTCTACAAGTCATCGCCGATAAGAGATCCATCTTGTAGCCGAAGACTAATCGAACGGCAGCAAAAAGAACACCGCAATGGAAGCGGTCTACGGCACTTGCTCCGGGAACAACGAATCGACGGAGCCAATATGTCAAAAAGCCTGCCAGTTGGGCTTCTTTTGACATAAATCGATATCCCACTCTCATATAACTCTCGAGAATGTCTCCTTTCTTTAGAGGAGGACATTGATGATCGTCTTTGATCTTGACATCCAAGTCACCACTTCTGTCCATTAACTTCACCACTTCAGTGCTGCTCAGTGGTTTAAAGAAGTCGGGATAGCAGTTGTCATATTCCTTGGTCTTCTTTTCTTCAATATGGTTGAGGAACAGATAAGGCAACCATTTAGATGAATAACAGGTACCAGATGTACCACTTTTGTAAAACAAAGAACAAATTTTATAATGACACAGCAGTTCTTCGAAGACTTCTACCATGGTCGTATTCTCTTTTCGAAGTTTGTCCAACTCATCATTAGTTGGGACAAATTCCTCATACGGGGCATCCCCCATCGGCAGGTAAGAGATGTACTGCATCTCGTGAAGGGCAAACCCGATCTCTCCGCAGGGAGTCATAAAAGTCCCTGTCCTGTAGTTGTATCTTTCTGCTAGAGCCAGAAATAGATGCGGATTGGGGGCGAAACCGTAAACAGTGGCATGCACTGCTTGATACAAGTTAATCTGCTGAAGTTTGTCTTCAAACTTAGTCAAAACCCAGTTTGCTATACAACTCCATCTCTTATAGTCTGGGTTCACCAGTCCAGTTAATCTGACGTCTTGATCTGGATACTTCCCTTCGACCTTCGCGAACTCATTCGCGAATATTGGAACTCTCACGGGCAATAACAAAGAAAAATTTTCCGGCGGAATACAACCGGGCTTTAAACCTCTGAGCAAGACACTGTATCGTTCCGAAGAACTGTAGAACATGTCTTTCTTGTTAGGCCCCTTCTTCACATAAATCTTTCCTGGACGGGCATCCTGAAAAGGTGTGAGATTCCATTCCATTTTTCTCAGATAGCTTGCATGAGCATATCGAGATAAGGGGAGACAGCGGGAGACATTTGGTATCGAGATTGTCTTGCCTTTCTGTTGGACAATCCGTTCTTCCATCCGTGGCTTCGGCTGAGAGCTCTTCTCAAAAGCTTCGCCAAACAGAAATAAGGGCTTCTTGTGAATGATGGCATCTGCCGACTCCAAAGGTTGCCCATTTATCAGACATAACAGGGTTTCATTATCTTGGGTTACCAAGATAGCTTGGCAGAAAGCTGGCAGATCATACTGTGGATAGTGCACATGGGACATGTCTTCTTTGAATTCTGATTCTGAAAGAGTTCCCACAAAGTTCTCATACCCTGGATCTTCTCTGGTATCAACTGCATCAAACAAAGAAAACAAAAATTCAGCACAAGAAAAAAAATCAAGGATGCAACCATCAGATTGCGCAACCATCAGATTGCGCAACCATCAGATTGCGCAACCATTCAATTGTGCAACAAACAGTTTGCGCCAGCATCAGATTGTGCTGGCAATCCTGCACAAATCAGCAGATTGCGCAAGAAAGTATTCTTCATAAAAATGAAGAATAACTAGTTCGTGCAACCAAGACCTAAAAAGGGTAGCGCAATATGATCACATCTCTAAAAAGAGATGGATTTTGAAGATCAGTGAAGTCGAAAAACTCTAAAAAGAGTTTTCGATTGGGTCATCTACCTTGCAATGCAGGATGCGCAGTCTCATGTCGAGAAGGACGTCGTGCCACCCTAGCCGAAGGCTCGGCGGGGGCCTTGTCCTTGGCAGCGGTGGAAGAACGCTTAGGAGCCATGGAGATTCGATGGAGAAGAAAGGAGGAATAGGCTCGAGACTTCTCTCTTAAATCACAAAAGCAAAGTAAGGAATGAAATGAATATTGAAGAGAACTATTTACAGTTTTTCAAAGAGTAACGGCTGCCTCAGACTGCGCCGAAAAAGTAGGGATCGACTCATCCAATTGCGCAGACAGCTCATGCGCAACTTGATTTTAATTTGAAATTCAAAGTATTTCGAAACTTTGAATAAATTCAACTTTCGAAAACTTTGAAGGGGGTTTTGTAGGTCCTAAAAAATCAAGTTGCACCTATTAACAAAGTCAGAAAATCAAGAAATACAACTTTCAAATGAACTGCGCAGACATCAGATTGCGCATCATTCCGATTGCGCACACCGGACTGCGCACACTTTCAACTGCGCAGGCTGACATGGCAATGTCATCATTATCTGACAAAATCAAATCTTTCTGACAGCTGACAGCACAAAGAACGAAGAGACTGTTCGTTTATTATGCCGCACAGCGCTCGAGGACAGCTGTACATGTAGCACAATCCAGTGCCTGTGCAATCCAGTGTCTGCGCAATCCATTTCAGCGCAATCCGAAGTCAGCGCAATTCATGTGGTGCACTTCATTGTGTCAACTGACAAAAGTATACGTAGCATTCATGCCATCAATTGCTCGTTACGTGGCAACCGTCTTCACACGATCATGCGCATTTCAATCAAATAATGCCATGTGTCCAAGACAGTCAGCCCATAACCAGACAACTGCCTGCGCAGTCTGATACTGCGCAATCCAGTTCCTGCGCAATCCAACTTGCGCCATTCAGAATAACTAAAAATTAGTTATTTCCAGAACTCTATAAATAGAGTTTCAAATCTTCATTCAAAGGAGATCAGAGATCAGATCAGATAGAGAGATCAGACATTAAAGTTCAGAATTATCAGAGAGTTCAGGAGTTCTTGCCCAAGTGCTGCTGCATTCTTCCGAGGCTTTTGCCTTCAACTTCCGAGGCTTTTGCCTTCAACTTCCGAGGCTTTTGCCTTCAAGTCAAATTCAGAGGCTATCGTCTTCAAAGTTCACATCGTCCAAGGGATAAAGCAATCGTCTTCTAGATTGGATTCCTACAGTTGTACTTTTCCAGAATTCTTGTAATCTTTACAAAGTTTGTATCAATAAAGTTTCATACTTTTATTTTTGCAAACAACGGCAACTCCAACTCCAGCATTTTCGAGTCCCTAGTGACCTCTATCAGGAAGAAGATCATGGGCTAGCACAACGCGACCCTTTCCCCTAGCGGAAAGATGATTCTGATCAGGCACGTTCTCTCCTCCATCCCCATCCATATCCTGGCAGCCTGCGGCCCCCCAAGAAGGTTCTCTCATCGCTCGAATCCCTCTTCGCCAGATTCTTCTGGGGCCACACAATGGGGAGGACAAGCACCACTGGGCCAGTTGGATCACCAAGGCTAAACCCACTAAAGAGGGCGGTCTAGGATTTAGCAGATTAGACCACTTAGTGGACGCTCACTCCATGAAGTTATGGTGGAAGCTGCGCACGGGCCACTCTCTCTGGACCAGGTTCATGAAGGCCAGATACTTCATATTTTCTCACCCGACGATGGTCTTAGTGAACAACAGGTCCTCGGCCACCTGGCGTTACATCTCCAGAGGCCGCGAGCTCGTCGAACCCCTTAACCGTCTGCAGCTGGGCAACAGTCACTCCTCGGTGAGTCACGAGCGTTGGCTGAGCGACTCGCTCCTCACTGTCCACACCCCTATCAACGGGGAGATCCATGATCTGTGGGATATCACTTCGGGATGGATTTGGAACAGATTCAGTGAATGGCTCAGGCAGGAGGCGGCCGATAGTCTCGCAGCCGCTAACTTTCAAATCTCCAACGAACCGGACTCCCTGCAGTGGGCACCCAATTCAAGCTGCTCTTTCAGGCTGGCATCGACCAGGATTGTTGCAAGAGGGACCGGCACCACGTCCCCCTTCATCACCCCGTACAGGCAATCATGCATCCCAAACAAATGGTCGATCCTGATCTGGAGAGCTCAGAGACAAAAACTTCCCACTGACGACTCCATCACCTCTTTCGGCTACATCCTCGCATCAAGATGCCACTATTGTTCCTCCCCTCACGAGGAGTCGGTGGAGCATGTCCTACACTCCGGAGACCTGGCATCGCAGTTGTAGTCCAGCATCAACACAAAACTACGGCAAACTCACCATCCCGAAGGCTTCAACGATCTCCTTGCCTACTGGGATCGTTCCCACGGCTGTCAGATCGTCGCAGTCGCCGGTATTTGGGTTATGTGGAAAAATTGGAACAAGTATAGGTACGAGGGGCGCCAATTCCTTCCTCACGAGCTCCTAAGAGAAGTCCTACGTCAGATACATCATGCCAGGTGGCGCTGCACTCACTCCGAGGACAAATTTTGGGATGCCTTATCCTAACCATCGCTCTTCTTCGCAAGGTTTTTGGGTTGACGCTCTGCGTCCTTTTATCGTTCTTTCTTTCTTTTTGGGCGCGTGGCACTTTTACTTGTATAGGCATCGACATTTTGCGCCTGATACATCAATAAAGTTCCCCTTCTCAAAAAAAAAAATATATATTCCACTGAACCACTCCAGACAAATGACACTTCCCAGAGCAGTGACAGAGTATATCAGGTGGCTTTGATCATCCATCCCGACCCTCCCGCTTCATCCCCTCTTACCCCCGGGAGTGATTTCGTGATCGACCCGGCGACGCTGAGTATAGTCCCGGCTGACAGGCTTTAGCAAGCCATTGAAGCAGGTTTCCTAGACCCCGACAACCCTCTCTGTGCTCTTGTCGAGATAGGCAAAGAAGATGTCTCCCCTCCCCCCCCCCCCCGAAGGAGGGTATCGGGCTCTCCGCTCGCAGCATGTCAGACTTGGCGGATGACGTTACCGAGGCACCACAGACCAAAAACCCCATCAACAAGAAGAAAAAATTAGAGCCCACGGCCATGACCACTCGGTCAGCCACTAAGCTCAATACCCACCCCCTCCACAAACAACCAAATGCCTAACATCCTCTCGTGGAATTTTAGGGGCCTGACCAACAAACCTACCTTGAGAAGATTAATTAGCCTCAAGAAAATCCACCAAATCGATCTTTTGATCATCATTGAACCCAAAATTTCCCAAAAAAACTCAAATCCATTTAACTTCAACTCGGCTTCGCGTCCGCGGTTGCCGGATGCCATGACATTTGGATCTTTTTTACTGCTAAATGCAGATTCGGCATTGTGAACGACTCCAGTCAGGCGCTCTCCTGCTGGGTAGAGCACCCCTCCCTTAAGTCCCGAGTACTTATCTATGCTGTTCACGGCAGCTACAACTACCCCGAGCACAAGAACCTCTGGGATACCCTCATGGACACCCACCAACACCTTAACAACCTTTTGTGGCTCTGCCTAGGAGACTTCAACATGATCTCACGTCGTGAGGAGAAATCGGGGGGGGGGGGGGGGGGGGGGTGCCCTCCCCCCAAGCCGACAATGACTGACTTCAACACTTTCATCTTCAATGCCCACTTGTCCGCTCTGCCATTCTCCGACAACGCTTTCACCTGATGTAACAGGCAAGAAGGCGCCCGCAGACAATACTCTCGTCTAGATCGAGTGCTGGTAGACAACCTGTGGACCGACTTGGATCTCATCATAAACCTCTCTCATCTTAACACCACAGAATCGGACCATTCCCCTCTCCTGATGGAGATCGGCAGCAACTCCACCCAGATCAAAAAACCATTCCGCTTCCTGAACTTCTGGAGCCACCACCCTCATTTCAGGAACATCGTGGCCTCCGTGTGGAGATCGACCAGCAACCCTAACCCCCTCGTCCGCGTAGCAGTCAAGCTCCAAGCCACCAGGGACGCGTTATCATCTTGGAGCAGACTCACTTTTGGTAATATTTTCCAAGCTATCAAGACAGTTGAAGATGACATCACTCATGCTAAGATCCTGTTCGCTTCGAACAGCTCGCCGGAAGCCCGCACCGCCCTGAACCTTACCAAAGCGCTACTCAAGTCTAGGCTGAAGGTCGAGACAGAATTCTGGAAGCAGAAAGCCAGATTGACTTAGGATTCCGAGGGTGACAGAAATTCTGGCTTCTTCCACGTCTGCGTCAAAGGCCGCAGAAATCAACTCAATCTTCACCAAATCTTGAACGACAATGGCATCCTCCTCAAAGACCAGAAAAGCATCAGCATGGCAGCCGCCAACTTCTACACCAAACTTTTCTCCAAAACGGACGTCGTTAAAGATAAGGCCTTCTTGGCTAAGGTCCCCAGCCTGATCAGCGAGCAGGAGAACGTAACGTTGTTGACCCCCCTCCCCGGAGGAAGTCAAGTCGGTTGTCTGGTCCATAGACGAACACAGCGCTCCCGGACCAGACGGTTTCTCTGGAGTCTTCTTCCATTCTTGTTGGGAGATTATCGGGCCTGACTTTCACGATGTCGCGGTGGCATTTTTTCGAAGGAGCGAGCTACCCCAAATCCATCTCCCGGGCCAACCTTATCCTGATCCCTAAAAAGGATCACCCGGAGACATTCAAAGACTTCCGACTGATCAGCCTATGCACCTACACCAATAAAATCATCTCCAAGATCATCGTGACCCGCATGTCCACTCTTCTTCCCAAGATCATTTTCGAGGAGCAGAGCGGCTTCGTCCCCGGTCGGAACATCACCGATAACATCTTGTTCGCTCAGGAGATGATCACTTGCATGAAATTCTCGTCCAGGGGGGAACGTCACCATCAAACTTGACATGGAGAAAGCCTATGACCGTCTAGATTAGCAATTCATGATTTGGGTATTCAGGGACTTTGGGTTCTCGGAGACTTGGATCGACATCATCTTCAGGTCCGTTAACAACTCTTGGTTCTCCACGGTCATCAACGGGCAAACCGACGGGTTCTTCAGATCCAGCCACGGGGTACGGGAAGGTGACCCTTTATCCGCCACCATTTTCATCATCGCAGCAGAAGCGCTCAGCAGAAACCTAAACAACATGGCGAACACCCCCAGATTCCATCACTATCACAACACTACGGGCTGCCCTCTTATCACGCATTTGACCTATGCCGATGACATCCTCATCTTCTCTTCCGGGGACATCGGGTCGGTGGAGGTGGTTTGCAGCACTCGAGAGAAATGTACCAGATGCTCTGGCCAACGCATCAACGCTGACAAAAGCGTCATCTACACCCACCACAATGCCGACCGGAATCACCCATCCACCCTCACCAACCTTACCTCCTTCTCCACCGCACACCCACCATTCTCCTACCTGGGATGCCCACTGGTGTACGGAAAATCGAACTATGGCATTTTCGAGGGTTTGGTGAATAAAATCAAAAGAAAAATCAAAGGTTGGCACAACGCGATCCTTTCCCCGGGAGGCAAGATGATCCTTATCAAACATGTTCTATCCTCCATCTCCATCTACACCATGGTCGTGTGCTCCCCCCCAAGAAAGTCCTCTCCTCGGTCGAGTCCCTTTTCGCCAACTTCTTTTTGGGCTACCTCGACGGCAAGGACAAAGCACCACAGGGCCAGCTGGGACACTATGGCCAAACCCACCGATGTGGGAGGACTTGGCTTTACCAGATTAGCACACATCATTGACGCATGTTCAGTGAAGTTATTGTGGAAGCTTCGCACGGACAACTCCATCTGGACTAGGTTTATTGTAGTGCCCCGTCCCGCTCAGTCAATCGGAGGAATCGGAACACCGACGGCGTTTGGACTTAGCCTTGCAACGGCTGCTCGAAGATATCGCTCGGTCGAGGCGACCGCTCGCTCAGGTGGGGTAGTTTCGGTGAACTTGCCTCATCTTAGCCTTCACATAATAAATCGCATGTTTTCAACTTACACAAGTAGGCTTGATAATAAAATAGACGAATTCACATAGCTAAAGGAAATAATCCCGATGGGTTGAATTGAGTTAGAATATGGAAAGGTCCAACGGTCGGCTTAGAGTTGGTGTACGGCGTGCTTTGAAAATGACACTCGGTCCTTCGTCCCGTGGCTTGGAAGAAGGAAAGTTGGTTGAGTAGACGAAGTCATGAACGTAGCCTAAGTCATAGGCGTTGCCTGCATGAATGCTTCATAAAGCATGCACGGTCCCATCGTCCAAGGCTTGGCATAGCCTTGGCTTGCCCATGAGTTAAGTTGCGTTGAGCGGCTTGTGACCTAAGTCTAGGCACCCGAGTGACTTGGTCGTTCAAGTCGAATGCATGTACGGCATGATCCATTAAGGCAAAGCTTGACACAGCCTTTGCTCGTTAAGTTGTTGTGAAGTTAAGTTAGGCAAAGTTATGTCGGTCGACCTAAGACGTTACTAGTACCGTCCCGCTCTTTCACGGTTTGTCAAAGTTAAGTAGCCCATGATCCCAAGGCCCGTTGACTTGGGCAGGAGTGTTGCGTAGAGCACGATTGGCTTAAGGCACGTGCACGGACTTAGTGTTTAAGGCAAGGACCACAATTGATTCAAAGTGAGTTTTGAGAAAGGACTATCAAATAGGCGTTCATGAGTTGAACAAAATGATAGGGTAACAAGGAAAGAATGCTCGCGACCGTGGGTCGTCGAGGGGTCGCAAGGATAGAAGTCTTGAACTTAGTTTTGAAAGAGATGGTAACACTGAAAGAAGGATGACTGTGTGAGACGTCAGTTTGAGTCGAGTCTTGCATGGTCATGGATAACTTGTACAAGGTAAAAGGAAGGGTTTCCTCGGATCGACAACCTGGAGCCACATGACCGATCCGGCCTAGGAGGAAACAGGTATAACTGTGCCAGGTAGAGGCAACAGGTATTCGGTGGACGGTCATTGGGGCTCGCTACTTGCTTTAACCGGACCATCCTATACGCCAGCTATGAGTCCAGGATGGCTTGTTCTGCCAGTGACCCGTATTCATATTGATGTCGGCAAAATGGCGGCTATCTGCGCATATGCCTTTGGAATTGAGTCGAGTCGAAGGTGTATACAAGTTAGAACATGATGCTTGGGGCCTAAGATGTGGCTTCAACATAGGCGACATGCTTGGCACAGGGGTGTGGCGTCGAGTCATAAGTCTTGGCATATAAGTTGCATTTGTTGGATCTGAGTTGTCTGGAGTTTAAGTCAAGAACCGCCGCGAGGCAAAGTCGGTCGACACAAGTTCTGAAGTCTTGATTGGGTCAGTTGGTGATAAAAATAGCAAGGGCCGCGAGATGGCGACATGGTTAAGTTAGATTGAGTGGCGAGGCACGACCTCCGTACGGTCTTGTAGCAGGGTCACACGGAAATAGTCTATCGTGTTGTTGCGTCTCTGAATTTGGACCGTGAGGCAAGCATGACTTGATAGGTTAACGTTGTTGGCACGAGGAGGGTCTAGAGGCAAAGCATGAGTTAACATTGTTGACGCAAGCACGGGATGGTCTAGCGACACAGAATAGGCCAAGGCGTCTGTCCTAAAACTGATCCTAAGGCAAGAGTAGAAAGACAATTGATAAGAAGGGACTATGTTGCATAAAGTAAATCAAACGTGTTGGTTTTGTATGGGTGGGCGAGGAGCTCATTCCACCAGTACAGTTGAGTACTGACACCCACATAGTTTTCATGTGCAGGCGCCGGTAGAAGCTCGTGGCGCGGAGCTCGCTTGGATGCGTCGAGGCACGGAGTTCCTTGGCGATTCGAAGCGTGCGGCCGCATGGAGTCAAGACTTATATGGGACATAATGTATGGACATCGCCTTCCGAAGCATCCGCTGTCTCGAGACTTGTATTGAGAGATGAGAGAGAGCAGAGTGAACTTGTAATGAGAGAAAAGTGAGCTTGAGAGACTTATAATCTTGGCCTTGCGTCCTTTGTAATCTTTGTTTCAATATCAATAAAGAGCTTCTTTGAATAACTTGTGTTTTGTTCTTAATTTTTGCTGCTATTATTCAATGTCTCTGCTTGGGACTTCTGTGCGACGATCCCGTCGCAGCCACTGGAATCGGCCGTTATGGAACCCGCATTGCACGAGCGCAATCTAGGCTCGTGCGGCATCACACCTTAGCGAGGACGATCACTCCTACGGAAGCGGGGCGTGACATTCATGAAGGCCAAATAGTTCCAACATTCTCACCCCGTGACTGCCGGTGCCAACAATCGATCCTCTGTATCCTGGCGTCGAATCCGACATGGCTGCCACCTCGCTGAACCCTTCATCATCGAGAACCCCGACACCCTAAAGTGGTCCCCCACGCCCGATGGCACCTTCACGATGGCCTCTGCCAAGACGGCGGCGAGAGGCACTGACTTGCCTACACCGTTGATCGCTCCTTTTTGACACTCCTGCATCCCCAACAAATGGTCGATCCTCATCTGGAGAGCATACTGCCGAAAGTTACCTACCGACGACTCCTTTACCTCCATCGGCTACAGCTTAGCGTCCAAGTGTCAATGCTGCACCTCGCACCAATCAGAAACAACTGAACACATCCTTCTCCATGGCAGTCTTGCTGATCAGTTGTGGTCCAGTCTTTCATGACGATACGGCCAGGCCCCCCATACTGGGAGCATCAACGATCTCCTTGCCAGCTGGGGCTCCTCTCATGGGCATCAGATCGTCGCAGTCGCTGGCATTTGGGTGCTATGGAAGAACATAAACAAATTTAGGTACGAAGGTTACCAATACACCCCTCAACAGCATTTCAGGGAAGTTCTCCGGCAGTGTCTTCGCATCAGTAGAAGATGTTTCCCACACATCAGAATATTTTTAGCAGGAGTTGTACTAGTCCGACTGGCACTTTTTGTTGTTTTCGGTCTATTTTGGTTTCAGTTTTAGGTTTCCTTTCGTGCTTGGCGCGCTTACTTGTATAGGCTTCGACATTTTGCGCCTAATACATCAATAAAGATAATTCAATTTATGTGCTGTATGTTGGCAAAATAATATGCATTGTACTAGTGTTATGTTCTTTTTTTGGGTCCAAATGGCTTATTGGCAAATCATGATCTTATGATCTACTTGTTCTTGAAAACTAAACAGACCCGTGTACAATGAATCTCTCCTCTTCATGCAGCTTTTTATGAATCAGCCTCTCTTCTTCATCTTTCCTTTCATGATCAAGTCTCTCCATTTCCCTTCGCATTTGCTCTTCTTGCTACAGAAACAAAATTCCACCTTAGTTTCAGCTCTGTAAGTAAGTGACAACATTTTTTACAAACAATGCAACACCTTTCTTCTCATAATATCTTGCTTTTCAAGTACTTTTCGCTTCTCATGTGTTTCGACTTCCCTTGCAATTCTCGCTTCTTCAGTCTGTCCAGAAGAAGATTCTGGTAAAAGTTGAACGCTAACAAAAAGAAAACAATATCAAAAGACTAGACTTGTTGTCAAGATTTACCTTCCGCTTTTTCTCTACTTAAGAAGCGTCTTCATCTCGAAAAATCCCCCTATCAGATGACATATATGGACTTTCTGATCCAACAACTTGGTGAACACCAAACTGAGTATCAACTAGAACATTTGTATCATTTTTATATTTTGGACCTGGAAAAAGCGTTTGTTGCCTGACTTGTGATAGAATACTGGTACTTGACATTTGACCTTGAAAAGTGTAAGCTGGCAACACCTGCTCATTTCCTTGTAAATACTGCCCTTCTACGGGCAAAGATGAGACTCTGGAATGAGGAGCTACCACAGGAGGCTCATAGTAATGAGAATGGGGAAGCCTATCGTATGTCTCTGCTCGAATGCTTGGCTGCTTAGGTAGATATTGATATTCAAGAGGAGCCCTAGAACCTGCAAGACCATTTTGCACATATGCTGCTTCAACTGCTGACTTTCTCTTTCTACTTGAAGAACTAGGCATAAAACAGTGTCCGCTAGGCAAGATTGCAGATGTCTGCAAATAAAAAATATGTACGACAAGATATTGACATATGACATATTGAAGTACAAGGATGGACATCAATGCTGGCCAGATGGTGATGTTCATAAAAGAAACCTACTTTGAGAAAGCCTTTTATATAAAAATGATGTAACTTCAGCTTATAACTCAGTCTAATAAAACTAATGTAGTCACTCATTCTGATTATACTCTTGAGTTGTGATATAATAGACTAGGACATATTCATTGTAAAAGAATAAACAAAATGTCTACTTTAGGACATATCTCCAAATGTGGGGGTAAGATAGAGAAATGTGAAGTATGTGCTCAGACGAAGATCACAAAGAAACCCTTTCATCGTGTTAATCGAAACACAGATCTTTTGGAGTTGGTACACTCTGATATCTGACTTCAAACAATTCTTTACAAAAGCTAGGACGAAGTATATCATAACCTTCATCGATGACTTCTCAAAATAAGTGTTCATCTACTTGCTGAAGTCTAAAGATGAAGCGTTCGAGAAGTTCAAATTGTTTACGACCGAAGCTAAATAGCAAATTAAACAACAACTCAAGAGATTAAAAAGTGATCGAAATGGAGAGTATCGGTCTCATGAACTCGTATCGTTTTACAAAGAACATGGAATCATCAACTAGACTGCTGCTTCGTATTCTGCTTAATCTAACGGAGTAGCAGATTGACAGAACAAAACATTGACAGAAATGATGAACTCAATGATGTTGACTGCAGGTCTTCCAAAATGCTATTGGGGAGAAGCTGCATTGATGGCCACTTTTATTCTAATTAGAGTGCCGTATGCAACTTCTGACATAACTTATCATGAACTCTGGTTCAATGTCAGACCTAACTTGAATATCATTCGAGTGTAGGGGTGTCTGGCATATGTAAAGCTTTCAGGTCTAAAAATTTAGAAGCTCAAGACAAGGACTACAAAGACGATCTTCTTAGGATATATCGAAAAGAGTGATGCTCGAAAATTCCTTGATATAGAATCAAATCATATCATTGAATCTCGCGATACAGAATACTTTGAAGATAAATTTGCAAGGCACAAGAACATTATTCTTGCGAACATTCCAAAGAATAATGAGGGTGCGCAAGAAATTAAAGTTTCCAATGAGAACGTAGTCCAAGAAGAAGTTGTTGTAGAGGAAAAAAACTTGAAGCAGAACTTGCTGAGCCGTCAACTAAGCGAGTGAGGAGACTGAAGAACTTCGGAGATGACTTTGTCACCTATCAAATGGAGGCAGATCCGCTTACCTATGATGAGGCGATGAAGACCAGAGACGTTATTTTCTGGAAGGAGGTAATGGATAATAAAATTGATTCAATCACCTCCAATAACACTTGGGTGTTGGTTGATCTTCCTGAAGGAGCGAAATCCATCGGATGCAAATGGATCTTAAAAAAAAAGATGAAAGTAGATGGAACCATTGACAAGTTCAAGGCTTGGCTAGTAGCCAAGGGGCTCTCTCAGAAGTAGGGATTGACTACTTCAACACGTATGCTCTAGTAGCCCGGATGACCACCATCAAAATATTAATTGCTCTCGCAGCAATACATAAGTTGGTGATACATCAGGTAGATGTAAAGACATCATTCCTAAATGGCGAGCTAACCGAAGAGATTTATATGCAACAGCCAGAAGGATTTGTCGTCGAGGGCCTTGAAGACAAAGTCTGCAAGTTGGTGAAATCCTTGTACGGTTTGAAGCAGGCCCAAAATATGGCATAAGAAATTTGACAAGGTTATACGGTCAAATGGCTATAGGGTCAGCAAAATGGACAAGTATTTTGCTGACAGGTGTGTTTACATGAAGTTCGTCGATAGAAGAGGTTTAATCGTTTGCCTGTACGTGGATGACATACTGATCCTAGGTACGAATATAGACTATGTTACGGAGACAAAGAAGTTCATCTCGACCAAATTTAGTATGAAGGACTTGGTGAAAGATGATGTGATCTTGGGCATCAAGATCATCCGGACGAACATTGGACTAGCGTTGTCATAGTCTCATTATATTGAGAAGATGGTCACACACTACGGGTATCAGGATCTTCTAGTGATCGATACACCTTATAGGTGTGACATAAAACTGGAGCCAAATACGAAGAGAAGCGTTAGGCAGCTGGAGTATGCAACCATCGTCAGGAGTTTGAAGTAAGCTACTACTGTCAATAGGCCTGACATAGCTTTTGCCGTGGGAATACTGAGTCAATTCACGAGCAACCTAGGCATTGAGCATTAGAAAGCTGTGAAATGGGTAATGAGATATCTCAAGAAGACTCAGACATATGCACTACACTACAGTGGAGATCCATCAGCAGTAGAAGGCTTCAGTGATGCGAGCTGGTGCTCAGAGGTGGAGAGCGAAAGATCCATAGGTGGATTCATTTTCTCTATGGGTGGAGCTGCTATATCGTAGAAGTCGAAGAAGCAGACTATGCTCTTTCGTTGCTTCATAGAATCTGAGTTCTTTGTACTTGATTCCACAGCAGAAGAAGAATGGCTTCAGGAGCTCATGTATGATCTTCCATTGGTTGGGACGTAGATACCAACGATACATATATATTGCGACAACCAGGCGACTGCAGCGGTGGCATCGAATGACCTCTTCAACAGAAAAATAGAACTATGCGACTAAAGCACAAAGCAGTGCACGATCTCATCAAGAGAGGTGTCATTGCAGTGATTGATATTTAGAGTCAGGAGAACCTGATGGATCCGTTCATAAATGACCTCAAGCACCAGATGGTCGAAGACACAAGGCTTGAAGGCATTCTGATATTGTGTTATTGCAATCCTACAATAAAGTTTTATGTTATTAGTTCGAAGAGAAATTTACTAGGCATCTAGCTTTTGGTTCAATGAAGGACCACTGACTGGAAAAATATCAAAAACAGTGAGTACATATCCTCTGGGACATGGAAGGAAAACGGACCCACAACTATTGTTGTCTACTATATGTTTTCTGCGGAGAACACACCCTGTGGAGAGGATGTCTTAAATGCCTTTATGAGTTCTCAGGCAGAGTGAATGTTTGTTATACTTTATAGGAAACACGGTAGCACAGCACTACAAAGGAGTGTTACAACTCCATGCTACAGTAGGGTAACTCCACCATGAGGTTCCCAGGTAGAGGTAATGCATCGGCTTTGCGAGTCAAGCCACAGCGGCGTAGCACCACATATAGGCGGGTAGACTAATGTTGTATGATCAAATTAAAGAGTTGTAGACTGCACTACAAAGGGGACGGTGTCCTTATGTTACTGTGGCACGATACCATGAAGAGGTACCCAGGTAGGGGTAAATCTTCGGCTACGCAAGCCATGTCATTGCGGTATAACACCGCAAGGAAGTGCAAGGCTTCATGATGGGTAGTTTGGCACTACAAAGAGGCTTGTGACCTCATGCTATAGTAGTATAACACTACTATAAGGTACCCAGGTAGGGGTAATACTTCAACGTTAAGCCAAGTCATAGTGGCGTAGCACCGCAAGGAAGTGCAATGCTTCATGCCATGTCTCTTTATAAAGAACTCACCTAGAGTGTGTAAACAGAGATAGCAGGCCATCTCTTGAGGATAAAACTTGTAGACGTCAAAATACATACACCAAAACCAGGCTGGCATAATGTCTTTAATGTGTAGCAGAAGCACATGTGACTATATTGTGTGAGCGGAAAGAATTACAGCTATATATGGTGTAGAATTGAAGGATTAGTCCATTCATGTATCATACTACTGTTTGACCCATACGGGAAGATTCAAGTCGTCAGCAACATCTATCCTAAGACATGATGGACAGTTACTGTGGGGAACACTCAAACCCATATATAGAGATACATGGGAGATTATTGGAGCTTTTTCTTGACATGTAGAGAGCTTGCTCTCATTTTATGCCTAGTTCTTTAGTCCCACATCGAAAATGCCCCAGGTTGTGTATCTCAATATAATACAAGGTGTGGTGTTGAGGTATGCACATGGGATGGTGATCCTAAGGTGGGGACCATGTGGGTGATTTTTCTAGGAGGTAAGGATAAGGCTCCATATTAAAGCATTAATGCTTTTTGTCATGCTCTTGGAATTAATTTCTTAGGAGATAAATTTCGTAGGGGCTTAGCGACTCGGACTCATGGACTCATGAGACGTAATGTGGCATTTTATTGGCGTACTTTGCACTTAGCACGTCAGCATCGTCGCTAGGCGCATGGTGCGTTTTAGTTGCGCGAGTCTCGGCGCTGTCGATCGTGGCCGTTCGCACGGCCAGTTAGCACGATAGTTTGTGATGAGGGTGCAGCGCGCATTGTGCGCGCGCCTATAAGCGTTGTCGTGCTTGTTCACGATATGAACAGTTATGAAACGTTCGAAAACGGTTCCTCCATTAACGAATCTGCATTAACACATCCCGAACGTTTTGCATATTGGACAGTTACTGGACTGACATTATATATGTTTCTCTCTTCTCTCTCATTGGACTAGTCCCTGACGAAATTCAGAGAGTAGGGAAGAGAGAAACAGAGAGAGATTTTTGTCCATCTGAGGAGTCAGAAAAGCATTTCGACAGAGTGCTCCGCAGTTCATGTTCAAACTTGCTAGTTCCTATAAGCTGATCGTATGGGTCGAATCTAGCTTTGAGCTCTGGTGATCCGTCACCCCAGCAAGCCTTTTCTTTTTCAGTTCATCTCTTCTCCACCTGTAACTCATTCTATCCCAATCACAACACGTTTAAGAGGAAGAACGAGATATTCTCTGATCTAATCAGAAACCTTTTGTAGGTTTTGTCGCTGCTGCTACGAAATTTATTTGTACCATCTTCGAAGTGTTATATTTAATTTTGTATCTCTGAATCCTCCGGGATCTCAGTTGTGCACCTTCTCGAAGTGTTGCCAAAATCTGCTTTTTATCTTAAAATTATGCCCCGGAAGTGACACATATTCTCGTTTATCCACAAACCACTCACGAGGGCGTCTGAATCCATGAATGATATAAAATTCATCAAAGGGAAGAAAAGAATTGTTAGTTGAAAATTTTGTAATTACTGTAGAAAATTAAAACTATTACAACGAAGCTCTATATTGGCCTTGCATAACTTAGACAAGAAAAAAGAAATTGAATCTTAATCCATAATAGAATTCTAGAAAATCTAATCTGAAATAAAGAAAGAAAGAAAGAAAGAAAAAGTCAAATCGTGGTGAAATTTTTTGATAGTATTGGTTAGATCTCATGCATAAGATACAAAAACGTAGACTATTCCTAAAGATTATTTGCATAATTCAGCATCTAAATTTTACAACATATTGTTTCTTTGTAACGATTGGACCAATCAATTAGTTGTTCCAAAATCAACTACGCTCATGTATATACAATTGGTTTTTTATTGTCTAAAGAAAAAGTAACATGCAATAAGGTATTCTAGGACCAGTATTTTTCTTTATAAAAGAGAAAGAAACAATTATACAGCTATTAATACTAGTATATATGCATGTACATTGTACGTATTTATTATTCATAAATTATAATTAAAAAGATTAAAAGACACTTGGAGTGAACGATGTTGAGTTGGTTTAACTTTGTTGTTTTTAATTATATAGGTTATGGATTCATGGTCGGCCCTGGTCTAGGGCGACCGTCCAGGGCCCCATGAAATATGAGAGCCCGAAAAAATTAATTTAATTATATATTAGTAATCTTGTATCTTAAATAGAACTAATATATAACATGGCCCAACTTTATCATAAAACAATTGTGGTTTAGTGGTTAGTATTTTAAAATTGTACACTAGAGATCCTAGGTTCAATTCTTAGTTGTAACATTTTTTTAAAATTTTACTTTTATTTTATTCTTTTTAATATTATATATGGGCTCCATTTTAAAAGTTTGTCTAGGGTCCCCATGAACTCAGGGCCGGCACTGTATGGATTCGATCATTCAAATTCCGTAGTAACGACTTAGAAGACTTAGCAAGTAAAATAATGAAATAAACCCTTCAATCTTCTAATACATTAATTTATCTAAAATATATATTTTAAATGGTTGTCAATAGAATTTATTGTATCTATTATTTTAATTAGTATATATATATTGAAGGGTCTTTTTTAATAGGATTTTTTATGATAAATCTTACTTTTTTTATATTATATAGTAAAATAGAAGAATAGATTAGACAAACAAAACACTAGTAACCTTTTAGTAATATGCATTTTGATACTTTTTCCCCAAACAAAATAATAAATTGAGTTATTTACAGGAAGATGAGCCATCACCATCACCAAGCTGGTCACTGTTTTTTGGTGGAGAGAGTATTGATTAGGCTTGTAACTTTCTAAGGTACTCATAGACACTCTTCCTAATTCATTTGGTTGTGTAACGCATTGGTCATAATGGATTCAGTAATTTGTGATTTTTTTTTTGGAATTTTTGACTTTTATACCACTTGTTAATATAAATTTTTACTTATATCCCACATTTTTATTTTATTAGACTTTTATTTTATTTTTGTCATAAAAAGTATTCATTTTATTACGAAAAATATTCGTTTTGTCACGAAAATATTTTTTATGACAAAAAGTATGATGAAAGTCTAATAAAATTAAAATAAGAGATACAAGTACCAATCTATGTTAACAAGTGGGAAAAATTAAGGAGAGGCAACCACACTCCACACGTTGTTAGCTTTCTATTTCACTTGTCCATAGCAGATTTGGATCAGAAACAATGTAGAAGAAACCGTGTCCTCTACGTTCCCTTCTCCTTTTTCTCTTCGTAAAGTAACCAAATTAAATTAGCTACATACCATGCGTGCATGGTATGCCCCTTTCTCGCCCCAAAATCTTCATTTGTCCGTTTCTTTCTCCTCGCTCGCACCAAACCATTTCCTTCTCCTTCGGGTCACCATAGGTCCCCATATAATCAACTAATTAAACTCCTCCTCTTCCAATTCAACCAAACTCTTCATTCATTCCTTATCCCAACATGTCGACAGTAGTTGTGGACGTCAAGGAGCCGACCACACCGGAGACCCCTGCAGCCGCGCCCGAAGTGGACAAGCCCTCCACGTCGGCCGCAGTTGCGGACAACCCGGTGTCGTCGATCCTGCGCCGCTTCAAGAGGGAGGACCTGTTGGAGAAATCCATCGTCCTCCTCCGGGGGCTGACGTGCTTCTTCTCCCTCATCTCCATCATGGTCATGGGCACCAACAAGCACGGTGATTGGAAAAACTTCGACCTCTATCAGGAATACAAGTAATGAATCATCTTTCTTCTCCTTTTTATTTTTTACATTTTAATCGTACACTTGACATTCTTAATTATATTTTGTAAAATTTGGTCATGGGATTTGTTTTCCAGGTATTTGTTGGCTATTGGGGTTCTCGCATTTATGTATTCGACGGCTCAGGTGGCCCGGCAGGTGCATCGGGTCAGTTCCGGCCGGGATCTCGTGCCGAGGAAGGCAGCAGGTCTGGTCGATTTCGTCGGAGATCAGGTATGGGATTCCAGACCTAGTTTGGGAATTTTGATTTATCTACTATTGTCGGTGCTATTAATCGAACCAATGTATGGAAAGTATTTGTCCTCTTGTTTCAGTTTCACAATGTAGGACCTGTTTGATAGTATGCAATTGAGAGCTACATCTTAGGGGCGTTTGGTACACGGTATTTTTTTATTCCCAAAAAAAAAATTAAGATGGGAATCTATTACCACGTTTGTTTGGCTTATAAAAAATTTATTTCCGAAAATTATAAATACCCGGATAAATAGTTTACCCACAAAACATAAGAATTCTATCCCTTGAAAATAGGTAGATATTTTTTTTTGTCCGGACAAAAAAAAAATTGTCTAAATTTTTTTCTTCTTTTTTGATCAATTTTGATTAGTTTTGAACATTTTTTCTTTTTTTGTCGTTTTTTATCGCTTTTTTTGTCGTTTTAAGTGATGTTTTGTCGTTTTTACCCATTTTTTGTCTTTTTGTCACTTTTTGATTATTTTTTGTCGTTTTTTAACTAATTTTTTGTCCTTTTTGTCGCTTTTTTTTTGTCAATTTTTGTCGTTTTAAGCGATTTTTTGTCGTTCTTGTAGCTTTTTTTTTGTTTTTACCAATTTTTAATCGTTTTTGTCGTTTTTTCGCTTTTTGGTCATTTTTACTAATTTTATATCATTTTTTGTCATTTTTGTCGCTTTTACCATTTTTTGTCGCTTTTTGGTTATTTTTGTCGTTTTAACCGATTTTTGTTGTTTTTAATCGATTTTTTTGTCGTTTTTAAATCGATTTTTTTTTTGTCATCTTTTGTCGTTTTTAACCGATTTTTTTTTTGTTGTTTTTTTTGTTGTTTTGTTGTTTTTGCCGCTTTTTTTTTTTTTGTCGTTTTTACCGATTTTATGTCGTTTTTGTCGTGTTTTGATTTTTTTTGTCGTTTTTACCTTTTTTTGTTATTTTTTGTCGTTTATATATTTTTTGTCGCTTATATATTTTTTGTCGCTTCTTGATCATTTTTGTCGTTTTAACCGATTTATTGTCGTTTTTCATCGTTTTTGTCTTTTTTGTTATTTTGTCGTTTATACCGAATTTTTGTCGTTTTTACCATTTCTTTTCGTTTTTATCGATTTTTTGTCGTTTTTATCGGGTTTTTTTTTTTATTTGTTCATTTTTTTGTTATTTTTTTTAATTTTTTTTCGGGAATATTTATATTGTCACCAAACATGGAAATGTAATTTTTCAGAAAATTTAATTTTTTGGAATTTAATTTCCGAGAATATAGAATTTTCGGCTATATAGTATTCCGCATACCAAACGTCCCCTTTGGGTAATTATCATGTCTTCTCCATCCAAATGGATAGAGCATACGAAAATTAAATGTCAACTTGATATCAACCTTCTCTTTTATAAATGTCAAATTCTTAATCAAACTTAGCAGCAAAAAAAATAGACATAAAAATCTAGATGGACAGCTAGCAAGTTATTAAATTGTGGATATACATTTGAGTTTCATGTAATCATGATCACCCTCCAAGCTCTCCCAACAGGGGGCACTGAAATTTTGTAAAAAATTTAACAATAGGATGACCGAATTTGGGACCCTTGTTAGCAATTCGGCAAACGGAAAAAATTCGGGACGGCAAAAATACGAGTATAAATCGGCTCAGTGCAAATAAAATACGTTCAAAAATTCGGTCAAATGTTCGAAAAATAAAAATATTGAGGTTAGAAACTTTACATTCTTAAATATGTTGTCAAATTTGGTTAATTAAACAGGTTCCTAGCATGTTTATTGTACCAAATTTATCGATAATTTATACAGAACATGTTTAAAACTTCGCATGCTTAAAATTTATGTACTGTTTTGGATCTGTCAAAAGTACGCAAGTATTATACGTTTATGAAAGATACGGAAAAATTCGCGTATAATACGAGTTTTATTCGGGTGATTGCTAACAAGGTTTGGGACTCCACACAAATCCCCTTACCATTGAAGTCACGGAAAAGGGTCTTTTTTTATGGTAAGGCACTAGTCATTAGAGTATGGAATGCGGTAGAATAAATTGTTTCTGACAAAAAGTATTTTGTGATTACTCAACTAAATCGAAGTATCTTGCACACAATCACAATACCCAAACTCAAAGACGAGATTTTTACGTAAAAATCTAAGTGGGATCAGAAAAGCACGGGATGATTGGGGGTTCAATATGAAAAAACTCAACTACTGGAACAAAGAAAAAATATACCGACTCCTCCCCAACTACTCCTACGGATCCGATAACGGATCAACTTCAACTACTTAATAAATGAGAATGACGATTACATTAGAGGAAATACAAGTTACTAGAGAATGAGAATATTGAAGACGAACCATATGGTTCGCCTTGAACGATTTCCCCAAATCAACAACAACTCACAACAACTCTCCCCTGAATCACCTTCTCTATCTTTTTGAAAGTTGCAGTCTCATTTTTGTGTAATCACACATTGTTGGTGTATATCTCAAATTAGATAAATAAAAAAAACATATAGCCATCACCTAATACTCTCTAATATTTAAGACAATCTAGACATCAAAACTTGATCAAAAGATGATGCAAAATCTAAGTTTTCGACCGATTTACCTTTGGTATAATGTTGGTATACTATTGGAATACCAGATTGGCAGACTCTAGAGATGGATAATCTGTATGCTCTCGAAAAAAGTCACTATGCCACCGGCAAACCAATTTCGTTTTTCCCAAATTTTGGTTTCAAATGAACCACATAGATTCTTGACTTCCTCCTAAGCATCTCCGTTTGACAATGATGCTCGTTGCATTCTTGGGTGTTCTCCACATAGGAAGGAAACCCAACCCAACACCGATAAATACAACTTCCCCAAATTTGGCTCCAAATGAACCCTATCATTCTTCGACATCCATCCGGACTTCTCGGGCACACAGATGACGCTCATCGCACTAGCAGGTGTTCTTCATAGGAAAGAAATCTAACCCAACAAATCTACCCTTTCCTAACTGGTGAAAGGTCTCGTCATTCCAACGACCTTCTTGCAAAATTGAAACTTACCTTTGATAGAATATTTATGAGTATATATGCTCCATTAATGCCTATATGGACCTTCTCAAGCTTAGTTTCCTTCGCCTATAACATGTCTCGCATCCAATGATATTATATAGATATTTGCTTAGACCTTTTATGAAACTTAGGGTTCCAACTAAGGGGCGTATAGCACTTTCACTGCCATATAACAAAACATATTGCTCATGTTTAAGCCCCAACTCCTTTAGAATTTTCTTGAGTCACAACAACAACTTGCATGACTTTGTCACTACAAAAGTTTGGCCCCATCTATAGACATAACCTCACACTTCTACAATCGTGACTGACAATCTACTGCTCCTCCTGCAAATATCATTAAGTAGCTTGATGTCGATCTCTTCGTGTCGACGTCCCCAGCCATATCAGCATTAGTGTATCCAATAAACTTTAGCTCTTTACCAGTTAATAAAAATCTCCAACTGAAGTACCTAGAGATATCACAACACCCTCTTAACCTTAGAACAATATTGTCTCCCAGTTTAGAGAGTTACCGTCTCAACGTTTCGACTACATAAGCAATATCAGGTCTTGTACAAACTATGTCATACATAAGGTTGTCCGTCGTTGAAGTGTAAGAACCTTCTCCATATTCGCCTTCTCCTTCTCAGTCAAACATTACTTTGTACTAAGCTTGAAGTGAGTTGCAAGCAGAGTGGTCACCTACTTGGACCTGTCCCTACCGAATCTCTAAAGAACTTCCATTATGCGCTTCTCCTGGACAACCACAACCCTTTGACCTCCTTTTTCAGCTGGTTTCCATCATAAGAAACGTCTTGTTTTGTCCATACCTTCATCGAAAAAGCCTTCCATAAATAGGCGATTCAACTTAGTTATCCTCGATACGACCAACCATAGCATGTTGTCCACATAGAGTAATAAAATAATAAAGTCGTCCTTAGCAAAGTACTTCACGAACACACAATTTGGCCATTGTCTTGGCATATGCATGCTCCCTCATAAACGATTATAACTTCTAACATGTCTGGGAGCTGCTTCAAACAATATGATGATTTCCCTTTTCACCTATACCTCCAGTACTTAATGTACATCTTCTCCTCTAGATTGCCTTAGAGGAATATCTTCTTCATGTCTATCCACTCAACCTCCAACTCGATCCTCGCTACTAAACCCAACATAACAGGTGGACAACATCTTTATTGTTGGAGAGAATATTTCATAAAAATCCCACTTTCTTCTATTGATTGTAGCCCTTGATTGCTAGTCGCTCTTTATATCGTAGGAGGTTATCATAATCTCCCTGCTTCACTTAGAACACCCAGTGATTCTTCAAGTCCTTCTTTGCCTTTACAACAGTATCAGTTCAGAAGTGTGATTAAACCTTATGTAGGGAACTCATCTCCTTCTATATGTCCTGCATCTACTCCTAGCTTGTTTTCGTATTCCATCACCTCTGTGAAACTTTAGGTTCTCATCTGTTAGTCAATAACATGTACTAATTGACCGAGTAACTATTTGATGGTTGACGTTCCCTAGAAGCTTTCCTCAAGGAAACTTTTGGTGTTGGTTGTTCACTGTCTACAGCCTCATCATCTTTAGGAATTGTCTCATTTTCATGCTCAACATCTTGAAGATGTCCTAGATCATCATCAACAAGTTGATAATCAAGGTTAGGGTCATTATTATGTAACGACTCATGTCGGTTTGGCTCATCCATAGTAATAGGGGAAATTCTCTTATTATTGGGAAATTTTTTAGCCTTTATAAGATCTTGGACTCCAAAATGTTAGTGATCGTGCGCCACATCATAGTTTCCCAAGAGCTTCTTCCCTATTAGATCGTAGATTCTATCGCAGAAATCATTCAGACCACATCTGACAATGATGTACTACCTCATCTTTCACTCAAAGCTTTCCATCTTGTCCTTCGATACATGCATGAAGGTTTTGCATCCAAATACTTGTTGGTGATTATATGAAGACTCCTTGTTGTACCATATTTTATCAAGCATCTCATCGTGCAATGAAGAACTAAGAGTAATATTAGTAATTTAAGCTACAATGTAAAGAGTCTCACATCATATCTTATCGACAGCTTTGACTCAGATAGGAAAACCCGCACCCTCCTCGTTAGTGTTTGTTTCGTCCGTTTAGCTACTTCATTGAGCTAAGGCTACTTTGGCAAAGTCCTCTTGTGTACGCATCAAGTGGACGAATATACTCACCTATGTTCTCAGAGAAAACACATTTCAGCTTACTACCAATCTCCCTTTTAATGAAGGTTTGAAACTCCTTGAAAATGTCTATAACTTGATTCTTTCTCTTTATAGAATTAATCCAATCCTTCTTGGAATAATCATCAAGAAATATACAAATAAAAAGTACCACTAAGTGATTTAACCATCAATAAACTACGTTCGAGTGCATCCACTCGAGCAATGCCAGCTTTCTTGAAGATGGGTGGCTCTAAAATAACACCCTATGCTCTTCTCCATCCTTATAGTACGAGCATCTCTATAACTACATAAGCTTCAAATGTACTTTTTGATTTTCTAGGTAGCGCTTCCTCTTCTCACTAATATAACTAAGTCGCTTGTGCAACAATTTGGTAAACCCATCATCTCTAACCATTTTGACGTTATCTACTCCTTGTACTCCCCTCCATATAGTAAAGGTTGGACATCTTGCTTTGTTTGATAATAACCATTGAATCCTTGCTTAGCTTCAACTAATCATGCCAAATAACAATCCTTCATCATCTAGCAATCCATATCAAGTTAGGGAGAATGTCATGAACATGGTGAACACCCTTACGGACCAATATAGTTCTAGGGTTGGTCTTGAAATGAACATCTTTAATGCGAATCGCCTTCTTCACTTCTTAGTTTCCCATATTCATCACTCCACATCCTCTTATTGTGTATGTGGCGCATAATACCCTACTTCGATATATATACACTTAAGACCCCGAGTACACCAGCCAACTTGTGTCATTGCATGATAGGTTCATAGTTATACGTTACCTATAATAATAATATCAACTCCAGGTCCAAACACCAAGGATGTAGTATTCCTGTAGTTTTACTTTCCCCTTGTTGCAATTTTCTTCCTCTCTCTTCCATACAAAGCAGTTTCTTTTGATTTGCCCCTTCGCACAATAATGATAGCACTTGGAATTCTTGCAACAATCTTTGGACTTGTCGAATTTTTTCTCTACAAAACTCGATATTTTTTTCTCCTCCTATTTTTGGACACCAACACCTTAGAACATGACAAAGAAGACGTGTCCTGAGATTTCCTCCAGATCTTCTAATTCAACACCCCACACTTGGCGAATTTCAAAGTAACAACAAACATTGTCGGGAGTAGAGATGATCATGGATAATCATACAGTTTCCTACGAGTCTGATAGTCTACCTAGTAATAAGAGTCCATGTATCTCGTTAGCGAACTTCACTCTTTGCGGTTGAATGATCACACATATCCTTAAAATCATTCACATGATCTTTCGTATTAGAAATAACTAGTTGATATCAGTATTCTTAGCATATAAGGATTCCAACATCTGCCATAGAGTCGATGCATTCTCTTCATTTGCGATATGTAGTAAATTTGTCATGCACAAAATGTTGGATGTATCCACAAACCTATTAATTCTCGAAACTCCATTCTTTCTTGGTTTTATCCTAATGCTTATCTGACTAGAACACCAGTTGATGCAACTTTTTGAAATACAGAAGATCCTTCATCTTGCTATGCCTATGATGATAATTTGTGTCATTCAGGTTATAATCCAAGATTATTTCACAACGATCCTTCCTTTCAGAAAATCTATCAAAACACATGATACCTTAACCTGACGCTATAATGTTAGAAATTTATTGTGCCCTGTCGATTCATGAGATGAAGAACGTAAATTAAATTACGGAAGCGTACCTGAATCCATTGCTAGGCTTGATGGATCTTGAAACGGTCGTCCTTTTGTGGGGTTCGATCTTCCAACTTGCTATGACCCTTAATGACAAAGAAGAATCTGAATCCTTTGTCCCTCTCTTTCTATTGATGGGGATGCAGAAGAGAAAAAAAAGAAACCTCTATTTGGTGGCCGTATAAGTTGGGGACCATAACCCTAATGAATACATATATTTATATGTTTTGATATTTCTAATTTGGTCCCTCATCAAATTAGAATTATTCCCGATATCTACACATTAATTCCATGACAATTATACCCTTAAGCCAATTTTCAAATAGACCACTTTAATTTGGCTTAATTATTTAGATAGCCCAACACAATTAATTTTACATGTGTGGCTCCATATTATTGAATAATCAAAAAATCTCCCACTGGGCCACATATGTAACCTTATAATTGTGTTAACCTTAGTGAGCTCATAAATTGCTATCTTAATCCTTAGGGTATATCCGGACAATCTCGTCAATTAACCATATCAACATAGGATCAAAGCGGCATTCGTCACATATAGCGTAACTAAACCATCAATGGTCATATATACCAATATATCTAAACGACATAGATCAATCATGTATGCGTAGCATGGAAATTACACGCAATGTGATCAATACATGACTATTTCCAACTGGTCCTCCTTAACTTTAATGAGATCAATACTTTAACATAATGAAAATAGAATGAACTGAATTTCCATATATCCGATCAGATAAATATCTAAAATACTTTAATACATAAATGTGTCCAAAACTAAATAGCACTCAAATACATAAAATACAAACTCCCACTAAACTGACATATCATCAAATGAGATAACACCCATATGAGCGGTGTGGTCATGAAAGACCTTGGGTGGTAGCCCTTTTGTGAGCGGATCCGCTAACATGGAGTTTGTCCTAATGTGCTATATGGATACTTTTACCATTCTGAATTCTTTCCTTTACAACTAAAATTTTTATGTCAACATCCTTTAACTTATACAAGTTCTTGTTGTTATTAGAATACAGTACTGCTGATTTATTGTCACACCATAATTTTATGTGGTCTTTCAACACCGTATTGTAGGCGCAGCCTTGTGATAAAATTTTGCAACCATATTCCCTGAATAGATGTCCCACAGCATGTTATAAACCTTGCTGCCATGGTGGAAGAAATTATGAGTGCATATTTGTCACTCATCCAAAATATCTCCATCAGTCAGCATAATCTGATGTGGATCTCCTGCTATGTTGGCATCCAACAAAATTGGAGTCGGAATACCTTATGATCTCCAGAATTATCTGATCTCCTACAAAGAGCATATAATTTCTTGTTCTCTATTAATTACTTAAGTAGTTTGGCTGCTACCCAATGATCCATCCATATTTGCTTAAATATCTGTCTGACATCCTAATATGTACGCAATATCCTGACGCGTACATACTTGAGCATACATTAGACTCCCTACAACTGATCATGAAGGAAAAATCTATTGTATTTTCTTAATTTTAATGCTATTCTTAGGGCACTGATTGAGACTGAACTTGTCTCCTTTAGCGACTGGGGTGTCACCTGGTTTGCATTTCTGCATGTCAAATCTTTTAAGCACTTTATCGATATAGCTCTTTTGTGATAATCCAAGAATATCTCGAGAACGATCTCGGTGTATTTGAATTCCTAATACAAAAGAGGCGTCACCAAGATCTTTCATCTCAAAGTTATTTGATAGAAATTTCTTAGTGTCATGCAATATGCCTATATCATTTGTGGCAAGCAGTATGTCATCAACATACAAAATCAAAAAAATAATTTTACTCCCACTGAATTTGTGATACACACAATCTTCAACAACGTTAACCTCAAAACCAAACGAGGTAACAACTTGGTAAAATTTATAGTACCACTGGCGAGAAGCTTGCTTGAGTCCATAAATAGATTTTGTCAATTTGTAAACCATATTATTTGGATCTTTCGACACAAAGTTTTCTGGCTGCACCATATAAATAGTTTCGTCAATGTTACCATTGAGAAACGCCGTTTTGACATCCATTTGATGTAACTCAAGATCAAAATGTGCAACATGTGCTATAATTGTTTTAAAGGAGTTTTTCAAAGATACCGAAGAGAAAAACTCTTTAAAATTAATCCCAAAATTTTGAGTAAAGTCACTAGTTACAAGACATACTTTATGCCTCTTCACATGACCCTTCGAATCCTTCTTAGTTCTAAATGTCCATTTGCAACCAATGGATTTCATACCTTTTGGTAATGGGACAAGTTCTTAAACTTTATTTTCTTGCATGAACTTATACTCCTTATTTATTGTATCAATCCACTTTGAGAACTGGAACTTTTCATGGCCTAACGGAAGTTGATTAAATCATCTTCCAGTATCCACAGTCTTTCTCACGTTCCTAGAGAAATATGACAATATTATCCGAAATTATATTTCTCCTTTCTCTGGTGGACCATCTTAATATTACCGGTTCTTGAGGTTGTTGAGTTTGTTCCTTAGGAATAATTACCTTATCTTGAATGGGGTGCCGCTACGTTGTCGTTGTTAATGTATCTCAACAACGACTTATAGAGATAATTCGACATTGTCTTATTGAGACTCCGAATTCACTTCTTGATCATGACAGGTATAGAATCATGCACATCGTCAAAAGTGATAGTAGAGTAATTGATTCTTTCTCAAAGACAATGATCCTGACTTTATTTCTCCCCCAGACTCAACATCCTCAAAAAATATTACACTTCTCGTCTCAAAAAAATTTCTTAGTGTGAGATTGTATAATTATCAACCCCTTGATCTGTAGCATAACCAATAAAGTAGCTGCTTATAATTTAACTTTGGTCTGTCTTCCCATTACGCATTCAATATAAACATTAAAGTCTATAAAGTCAATGGAATCCAAATCTTATCATCTTATCAGACACAAGTCGTTCAACTCTATTTCTAGAGACGTGACCTAATCGCTTATGTCATAATGAGGCTAAATATTTTATTATTGTTAATTTTGTGTTTAGTACCACATGACTCCACTTGCAAGGTTTTATTTAAGCTGCAATAGCTTCAACTGAATATAGGCGATCATAAATCTTAAAGGAACCGTTACCAATAATATTTGGATTTAAAGATAGACTAAACTTATTATTTCCAAATGAACAATGGTAACCAGATTTGTCCATAAGGAAACTGAAACTGAATTTCGTCTAAAAGACGGTACAATAAAAGTGTCTATCAAATCCAAATAATAATCGGTTCCTAAAAATAACCTAAAATGTCCTATTGCTTTCACTTCTACCGAATTGTCGTCACTCACATAGATGTATCTTTCACCATCAATTGACTTTCGCCTAACTCAGGCAACCTTGCCTAGAACATTAATGTGGGTAGTCCCACCAGAATCTAACTACCATGAGTTTCTAGGTACTAAATCTAAATTAACCTCAGTACAGATCAAATTTAGAAATGTACTTTTCTTTATACGCCATGCGTGGTGCTTTGTACATTTCTTCCTTATGTGTCCTGTGTTATCACAAAAGAACAACCCTTAGTTTTATATTGTTGTTTCTTTTGAGCTGGACCCTTAGCAGCTACTGTATTCATTTTTTTTTTTGTCGTTAAAGTTTATCCCATTAAACATAAAAATTAAAATCATATTGGCAGATATTTTAACAACATTAACTGTAAAAAGAACAAAGCAACAAAATAGACATGCTCTATTTAATAACCAAATAATAAAATATAGTCAAACAAATTCAAATATTGGTGAACCCCATCTCAAGATACCTAGTACATCATTAATGTCTTTGGACAGTGATATTAACTATAAGTGGTACTATTGGTGTAGTGATCAAACGTTGACAATAAGTCATGTCAAATAATAAGCCTATCTTTGGATCAGATTATTATTCACATGTAAACTTTACAATTGTCACACATTTATCACTACAAGTATGTGTGACAATTCGGCCAAGTATTAACCTTCCTTTCGACCGACTAATACCCGTATGAATATACACACACAAACATCCGACATCCCTCATAGACTATCTACGCAAGAGAGGTCACTTTGGTGACATCTTGTTTCAATGGGTCTAATTAGAATGTTAGACAACTACTGCGAGTCATAAAAGGTACCAAAAATTTGAATGTTGACTAAATTTTACAAAACTGAATCATGTCTAAATCCTTCTGCTTATTTAAATTAAATAAACATAAATCCTTATGTACTTGCATATTTTTACAATACTATAACTCAAATATAGTAATCAAAAGCATGAGCATGAATTTTAATTTGTCAAAAGTTGAACATTATCAACATAACAAAATTCATGTAACAGTCTATTGAAAATATGCATCCAAGAAAAAATCATAGACATTAACTGAAAATGATAACTCCAAAATATATATCTATTCCTTTGTAATCCATATGGGTATTAACAAACCATCAGAATTGCTGCTCTAACAAACTTCTAGTTCCTTAGTTAAATCGGACATCTTTTAAAAAGATTTTTCTGAATATGAATACCAGGAATTCTTGCGAATACTACTATATGTGAATGTTTAACGCTGGACCACATTACTGACTCAGCAAATATATATTCAGGTTTAAATCTCTGAATGGATAGAAATTCAACAAACATGGCTATCACATATCAAGTTTGCATGGTTGCCAAATATCATCTACCAAATGTCTTATTAATAATACAGAGAAGTTGGAACAATTTGACTAAATTTGTTCACTACAAAAAAATACTTGGAACCAAGACCATATTTTTCTATACTAGAAAAAATTGTCCAGAAACATTCAAATTAGGAATCACAGTTGGTGCCATAATGAGCATTATCATAATTAACAATTGTGCCATATTCAAAAGCATCTTTACAAAGCATTATTATGGCATAAAAGAAACGTCCACATTATACCAACTGATAAAATAATTTTGTTAATATGAACGAAACCAAGTAAAATTTATGTATCAGAAAGAACATAATTGTGCTAGGAAAAGCACCTGTAACCATCAACCATTAGAAATTTCTAAATTCGTACCGAAAAGAAAAAAAATGCTAATTCCAGATCCATGCCGATCTTTAATTCCAGAGATGGAAAAAAAAAAATCTAATCTTTACTGAGAATTCCATCGATTGTGGAGCCCACAAACAAGAAAATATTCTAATGGCAAATCAAAAGTGTCCAAACTGGAGGTTCAAAGTGACGGAAAATTTGCAGAATCTTAATTGAAGCATCATGTCAGGATTGATTTAATTCGTACAAAATAATATGCATAAGGCGGGATCTAACCGGTGGATCATAAAAAATTTGATCGAACAATCAAAACCTAAATTAAATTATATTGAACAATTTAGGGTTCCTGAACAACAATATAAAAAATGGATTCTAAAACTTCGACCTCATAAACCAAACTAGGGAGGCTCTGATACCACTTGTTAGAAATTTATTGTGCCCTGTCGATTCATGAGATGAAGAACGTATATTAAATTGCGGAAGCGTACCTGAATCCATTGCTAGGCTTGATGGATCTTGAAGCGGTCGTCCTTTTGTGGTGTTCGATCTTCCAACTTGCTACGACCCTTAATGACAAAGAAGAATTCGAATCCTTTGTCTCTCTCTTTCTGTTGATGGGGATGCAGAAGAGAAAAAGAAAACTTCTCTTTGGTGGCCGTATAAGTTGGATACCATAATCCTAATGAATATATATATTTATATGTTTTGACATTTCTAATTTGGCCCCTCATCAAATTAGAATTATCTCCGGTATCTACACATTAATTCCATGATAATTATACCCTTAAATCAATTTTCAAATAGACCACTTTAATTTGGCTTAATTATTTAGATAGCTCAACACAATTAATTTTACATATATGACCCTATATCATTGAATAATCCAACATATAATACTTATGTTGGGAACGGAGTGTGGAGCACATTGGAATAAACCTTTCTCAATTAAAAGTACTTTGTGAGACTGAACTGAATTAAAGTATCCTACAACGCAAAATCAAAATAATTACTACCACGATCTCATTAAATGCAAACATGCAACACTTCTATATGGAAACCCAGTACAGGAACCAAGGGACGATCCAAGTCTAGGCTGGAAAAGTGCTATTATTAGAATAAAATAAGGAACACACCGACTCCACTCCAACTTATTCCACCGATCCGTTGATGGATTAACCTAAACTATTTCAATGAATGAGAATGATTATGTCGAAAATACAAGTTTTTGGAGAACGGAAATCTCGAAGACAAGCCAGTAAGGATCCGCCGAACGATATTCCCCAAATCAACATGAACTCTCTCCTGAATCTCCTTCTCTCTCTTCTTTAAAGTTGCACGGGTCTCATTTTTTTGTAATCGCGCCTTTTTTTTGTTGTATATCTAAAATTAGATGGGGGAATAGAACAAATAGCAGCACATTTGGGGTCCGAAGAGAGCTGTTTAGCTCAATTTTTTTTTTTTTTTTTTTTGCAAATCCACTGGGGGCACCGCCCCCAGTGCAGTACAAATGGGTCCGCCCCTGTTCAGTTCATCAAAGCATGATAAAAAATAATCCAAAATTCGACTTTCGCTCAGTCCATGCAGGAGCTGCTAGTATACCAATGCATCTTTCGATCCAGCCGAGTTACAAACTGTAGCCAGTAAACCATTCCCAACTCCGCCTACTATCGAAAAAATAGGTATGCCGCCAACATTATATGTTTGACTACTCTTCCCCAGTTTTGGTTCCAAATGAACGATGTTGGTCCTCGACTTTCTCCGGAACATCACCGGCACCCGGCACACAGATGACGTTTGTCGTACTCCTAATTGGTGTCTATATAGGAAGGGAAACTAATCCAACACAGATAAACGCAACGTCCCCAGTTTTGATTCCTAATTTACTGTGTCAGTCCTCGACCTTCTCTTATGTTTTTTCTACATACGGATAGTACTAGTTGTACTTTGGATGTTCTCCACATAGGAAGCAAACCCAACCCAACACTCTCTATTCTGGGCTACTAGTACAAAGAACCCTCCGATTTAATTTTATTTTTGCACGGTCCGAAAGTCAAACCAACTCCCACTCCCTTTTTAGTGAAACTGCAACTACAATATGTTATAAATTCTTCAATATTCTTCACTTTAAAATCTGCAAAAATAAAAATATGTAAATTTGTTATCGGCCTCCGGAGAAGTCGTACACGTAGCACTGTTCTGAGAGTTAGCTCGGGTCTATGTGCATACCGTATCCGAACGCTCATAGTGGTAAAATTTTCGATCTACCGGAATCTCCTTACCGCACACGACTTAGAGAGAGTGACCCCGACTTAGCTATGCCCAAAACAACAACGAAAAGAAGGAGCAACAATTCGGAAGAGACGAGAAATTTAGAGAGATTTCGTACGAAATTTCTTTCTGTGTATTGGAAGAGAAGAAAAGCCACGATATATATAGGCTGATGAATAATTACCAACGGACAGAAAAATAATGACTAATTAATTTGGACGTTACAAACGCATAGAAAAAGTACATGTTAAAAACATGGTTCATTGAAATTAGACGGAATTTGAATAACAACCGTTACTGAATTAATTGGTGCAACGGTAAAAAATAAATGAAGAGGATCATAAAGTTTTTAGGATCTCAGTCCGAATCAGAAGAGAAAATCGAATCGACATTTGGCGCCCGCAGATGTGGACATGTACCTGAACCCGTTACGTGCGCCGAGCCGGACCGGACGACGGCGGAGGCGGCGCACGCGTGTGGCCCATATGGTTCCCACTCAACACTTTAATGAACCAAAAGGAAATAAGGCAATATATGTTGGACACGAGGGTTTTCTCCAGCCTATGTCGAACTAAATGATAGGAGTTGAGCTTTTGCTTGCATGTGTGTGGCTCACAACACACATAGTGCTAACACAATAAGCTAGAATTTTTTTTTTTTTTTACTATTACTACTTAGTAAGTCAATTATAGTTGTATCACTAGATAGAAGACGTTGAATTTGTAAAATTTACACATGAAAGAGGACAAAAACACTTATTTTTTTCCTTTGAAAAATTATAATTTCAATCCATTTTTTTTTCGATGTTTGAAAAAACCAAAAAAAAAATAGAAGGAAAAGTGAATCTTAGAGGAAAAAAATGAATTCTTAAATTGGTAAGTGGAACCACTTTTTTTCCTATTTTTCTTCCTCTTGGAAACCAAAATTTTTTTTTTCCTCATTTTCTTTTGCATCCAAACAAAAAACTAATTCACTTTTCTTTTTCGAGGCTTCAATTTTATAAACCAAACGTGGCTTAACAGTCAAGAATATTCACCTACATGGATTAAAGCATTCACATAGACTATTACACAGAGTGAAATAATACAGAAAGAACGATTAAATAATTTATTATTCACATAAACTATCACACAGAGTGAAATAATACAGAAAGAACATTGATTAAATGCTTTATTAATTGGTACTGTTGTTGTTGATACAGCTCACAGCATATCTGTTGATATCAGCATTATCTGCCGCCATCCCGCTCACCAATCGCATGCGAGAAGGATCTGATAACATATTTACAGATGCAACTGCTGCTTCTATCAGCATGGCCTTCTTTGCATTTGCAGCCATTTCGCTCTCGGCGATAGTCTCGGGATACAAACTTTCAAAACAAACTTACATATAAATCCCTCTCGCCTTCTTAAATTATCTTATCTTTATTTTTAGTGGATTATTTACTTGTGCTATTCAATTTGTATAATCTATCGCACATTTATTTATATATATATATATATATATATATATATATATATATAGAGAGAGAGAGAGAGAGAGAGAGAGAGAGAGAGAACTGTGTACGTGTCTGTGCCAAGTGGTTTTCCTTGTATTTGGTTGATATATTTTGTATAGTTAAAAAGAGTTGAAGTGTAACATTTTGTTCATGGACATGTAACTATTAACTATTTTTCGGATTCAAATTTAGCTAAACCAATCATAATTATTTTCATAATATATTTTTATATTTTGAGTATTGAAAAATGACTATCTTTGATCCTAATTTAACAGACAAAAATATAAAAACTCAAAATATGAAAATTTTAAAATATAATATGAAAATGATTGCGACTGGTTTAACAAAAATTGTATTAAAATTATAAGGAATAAAAGAAATGACCACCTTTGAAGGTCTTAAAACAAAGCTACTATATATCTTCAACTGAAAACAATTTAAAGATAAAGTTTGGATGTACGAGAGGACAAATTATAAAATTAAAAATCTAGGGATAGAAAAGATCATAAATCAAAATTGTAAAAATTATACAGAATAATTTGAAATATCTATAATTCTATTTTCGTTTCGATTCAGTTTCCAAATTTCAAAATCGAACTCCGAACCAAAAATATCAAAAATTTAAAATTAAAATTGAAACTGAACTGTACCCTATAAAATCGAACTGAATCAATATTTTGGCTATGTTAGGGTTGGAACAATATTCGGTTTAAAACTAACAAATGCTCACCCCTGCACATCAGTGCCCCTGCACATCAGTGACCGGGCCTCTTTGGCTTGACTGTTTCTAAGGTGTGCTTTAGAATGATTATTGTTTTTCAAAAAATTATAAAAGAACAAGATTATTGTCAAAACTTGCTTCAAAATTAAGTTAATTTTTTAAAGAAAATCACAAGATATATTACCAAGAAGTCTTGAACTATTTTTCGAGAAAAAGAACATAAGTTGATAAGCACCTTCTTAATAAGTAATTCCAAACCTGCTATTACCGTAACAGATCTAGATGGAAGAACGATCATAAATTAAAGACATCTTGCAAATAAAATTTTCCTCTATTCTGATATAACAATAGTCAGAAGCATGGACTTCTTGCAAATAAATTAGCTCTCTGTTCTAATTTTGTAGTATTCCGGAGACCTCTGGCAAATAAGTTCGCTCTCCTAATTTTCTTAAGCCACTCGGAGAATAAGAAGAAAGAGAGAAAGACAACTTTGCTGAGGTGATTAAAATCACCGTTGCTCAAAGCAAGATTCGCCCTACCGCTATCTGCTTCCAGGAACCAACAAGTTCTGAGGGAACTTCTGGTATGCTTGCCGTCACCTCTTGTACGAACTCGCCGAATTCCTCTGGACTTTGAAGGCAGCGGCCATACAACTCTCTTTGTCTCTCAATTTTGATGTAAGTCCTCAAAGGAGGAACAAAAAGAGTATTTATAGAGTTAGTTGGAAGCCCTAATCCTAATCCTGTCGTCAACTGATTGCTAAAAGATAGGAGTGAATAATGGAATGATTTAACTAAATTAAATTCAAATCCCACAAAAAAGATCTGAATAATTGACTCAATCTTTCTATAACCGCTCAAATTTTCCAATCAGCCAGATTATACGCCAACAACCTGTTAGCCCATGCGCCTGCTCTCAGCTGCTCAGCAGCGCAAGTGCGCAGATATGCGTAAACGAGCATACGTTTATAGCCGTGCATAATGCCCGCCCATGCGATTTATGCATAAAACGAGCGCCCGAGCACATCAACATCGTACAAATCGCTATGCATTGTTGTTGATGTGCTAAGTGCAAAGTGCGCCATCAAAGCGCCACTTTGCGCCCTTAACCAGAGCCAGAGTCCAAGTCCGATCCAAATGGGCTTAGCTCCTAAGGGAATAATCCTATGAGCAGGACAAAAGCATAAATGCTTCATTGAGGTGTTTATCCTTTTTTCCACTAGAAAAATGCCCCCACGTGCACCCATGTGCCCCACCATACCCCATGTGTACATCTTAACAGAAGCAAAGTTATATATTGAGATACTCAGTTTTTGGTGTGAGCAATGTGGGACTATCTTTCAGTTCCAAAGACAAAAATACCAAAATCCCACACACATCTCAATATATGGGTTGAGCGTTCCTATAGTAACTACTCATCATGCATTAGGATAGATGTCGCTTGTAGAAGCATGGAAATTGCCCAGGAACAATCAAGACCAAACCACCTTAGGCAAAGTGCGAAGGCCCAGAAGACCTCCAGTAGGATGTCAAGTGCCAATAGCACAGTACCCGGAGGTATATCACCTTTGCGGAACCAAAGACAGCTGGACTGCTCCATGTGACCAGATCACATGCGGCCTAAACACTATGCAGCCTCTCTTCCATGCAGCTCCATGCGGCCAATGGAGCATATGGCTCAAACGGCCCAACTAGTCTCCACATCAAGGTAGACGACTCGAGTCCTTGGCTGAGCCACCCTCTACACCAAGACAACTGGTTCATGCCCCAAACCAGATCATCAACCGCTAGTTCGTGCCCCGAACCGGATCATCAACAACCGATTCTCGCCCCGAACCATATCATCAACAGTTGGTTTGCTTCTCGATCTGGATTATTAACTGCTGGTTCGTTTTCCCGTTGGTAATGGCTAAAAGGATCAACACCACGTTATGGTGTATACATAATAATCGCCCCATTCAAATCGAAGATTCCCTCCAATTTATGGCCAATTACTACGCATTAACCAAAGATCGTGCCACCTGATTTAAGTCTACCATTTATGGCGCACGCGTTACATAATTGCACCATTCAAATGGTAGGTTGTCCTAAACACTTGTGCGTGCTAGGTCACCAGTGATCAAGCCGTCCGGATGGCCAGTCATAATCGCCAACAATTACACCCGAGGATCCTTAAGTACTTACCGGAGCTCTTGCTGCAACGGATGCCAAATTAGCACCTAAACCAGGCCAAGCGGTTAAACGACCTGCCTAAACAGCTGTGACAACCCAGATGGCATCTTCCATGTAGGGGATCCTCCCTCTATCATTACCTCCTTGATAGCTTGCCCGCTTAAAGGCAAATAGAAAGGAGGTGCACAAAAACTAAAGATGAGAGGAGAAGAAAATAGAAAGAAAGAAGATCGGATCATTAACTGATCAGATCCACCAAATCAACCTCATCGTCGAGGGTACCAAATACACGAAAGAGCGTCACAGAGAGCACTTCAAGAAGCTACTAAGTATAATATCGTCAATGGAGTAAATGGATCAGTACAGTACTCGATCTCCATCGTCAAACTTCCCAAGAATCTATTTTTGTACTAGCAAATCCTTACTGATAGGACTTTGTTGTACTGTTCAAAATCTTAATATATAAACGAAAGGAAAGGAGTCATGTCTCAACTTGTCACTTCTTCCCTTATCCCTTTGAAAGATACATATAATCCCAAACACATCTTTCACCCAAAAGAATAAGATGGCGAACAAGCTGACGACTCTGCTGGAGACAACTTTCTCCTCTGATGAGAAAGTAGTGTCTCAGTCTGATACTTTCAAGTTGAGCTTATCCTAATAGACGTTGGTTGTCTGGTTCGACCAACGTGCTTATGAAGACTTGCTCTCTAAAGGGTCAAACCCTTCTTCTAGGTTTACGAAACCTAGGAAGACTTTCAAGGCCTGGGTAGTCAATACTGATGTACCACCACCAGCGACTGCGGAGGATGCTCTACCAGCTTCTATGAACAAAGCCTTGCATCCAACTCCGGTTTATTCTTCTCCCGCTTTCAAAAGCGGGAACAATATAGCCCAACACTCGGGTCCCAACTGGAGAAGGCGATACAACGCCAGGGACTCGTGAAGGTGCACTCTTATCAGGCCATCATGACCACTTCTTGATCGAAAAGACAAAGCTGCGTATCAGCCAGCTTGCCAGCAGAAGGTGCGGAAGCATGCCTTGTCTAAATCAAGACTAGTGCCTGTAGACGCACATTAAGCCTCCTTAACTAGTGCTAGAGAGCCGCATGTACCAGAAAGACATAGGGGATCTGTCTTCCACAGGATCTTCTAGAACCCTGCCTACGAAGAGGACCTGGACACACTGTACTACTCCAATACTAGTACAAATAGGTCTAGAGCATCGCGGTCTCAACACAACCGAAATGCTGTCCCTGCAGGCGTTCCTCAAAAGGTGCCCTGGATGATTATACGGGCCCCTAACGAAAGGCTCTATCAGACACACGCATGCGCCCATCAAAACTATGCACATGAGGTGAGCCAACCCCGTAGATACATCCTGAGTAGCCTCTACGATGGATAATGAGCTTCGTCTGATCAGCCATGCAGCCCACAGGATACAAACAAACACCCTCTGCCAGACTTTTAAAAAGTAATCAATCGTAAGCAGGGGCTAATAGATGACGACACATGCAGCAAACCCTCAATGGGACATTACACACAAATCACCATCAACTGCTGTTGTTCTAGGCAGCAATGTCTACAAATACGCCATCTGTCTTCCAACGGCAACAACAGACATCGGGATATGTACCAGTTCATGCTTCCTACTACTATGTCCGAAGGGATACTCCCATCCCAAAGGGATCAAAGGCACCCTTTTTCTCTACCAATACGAGGAGGCTGCCAACACAAAGGTTAGCCCACCCGGCTATGTCGATGATAAGAGTGTTCCAGAGTACCCGATCAAGGGTACTATCCTTGCAGAAAGGCGTGCTGTATCTAGTAAGTACATCTTTTCCATCTATGTCCCACGCTGGGGGTAGCAATCCTCCCAAGGATAAGAGGCAAGGCTGGGGGTAGACTTTCACCCAACCAAGTTGCTGTTGGGGGTAGCCAACCACTAGAGTCGGAAGGCGATGCCACCATGCGTCCCAACCCTAACAAAGACGGAGCCAGTAGAGTCAGACTACGTCATAATCTGGCCAAACCTCATACGATGTATGTCGGTCTACATGGCCTCCGACAACAAAGCCATGATCGGAGAAACTAGATCCGACAGTACATATAGGCTCAATAATGACCCTAACCAAGAAGAGGTCGCACCTCCGGACGCACCAGTTACCGTCGAAGTACCAAAAGGGGCTATTTCCAAACATTCTTCCGTAGAGAAGAGCAGATATAAGAAAACTCGGTTCGACAAACCCCTAAAGGGTGGCTCCTCACCAGGATTAGACATGCCTTACAATTTTGACATTCTGGCTCAATTGGCTAATACTCCAGCGAGGCTTTCAATCTTTGATCTCCTCCGTCTCTCCAAAGATACACTGGATACGTTGAATGAAGCACTTCAAAATGCCAATTCCTACCTGGCATAGGTCAAGAAGCCAGAGGACGACCCGATGGCATGTTCTTATTGCCACAGTGTAACAGACAGTATGCCAAATATCACGTTCTCGCATTAAGATATGTTGTTGAAGAACAACACGCACAGCCGGTCTTTATACTATACAGGGTACATTGGTGCCATTAAAATGGACCAGATGCACATTGACCTGGGTTTCTCTATCAGTATCATCCCGCAGAGCCTCCTCCAGAGCCTCGGAATCTCTATACTTCGGTTGTCAGCTACTAGCACAACCATTAGCAACTTTAACGCTCGGAGAAGCTACCCTCTCGGGAAAACTCGCATCAAATGCTAGATATGCGATTTGAAGATAGAAGCCACCTGCTATATCATTGATACAAATATATCTTACAATGTCTTGCTCGGACAGCCATGGATACATGAATACATAATTGTATCGTCAACTCTTCACTAATGCTTGAAGTACGTCGATAATAATGGCGTATTTAGAACAGAATTCGCTGACATCGATCATTTCTAAGGGGTTGAAGCGTACTACACAGACGCTATCCTATATCAAGAAGTATCATCGAAAGAACCCCAAAACGTTGATCCTTCAGACCCCGGGAAAGACAAATGGAAGGCTACACCCCAAGCAATGAGACTAGATGAGGGCAGACTACCTAAGAACCTCTAAAGATCCAAGTCAAAGGATGAACTTTGAAGATTCCTGTCCCTGTGGTTGTAAAGATCCCCAAAAAGCTATGCAGTTTCCAACGACCAATCAATGCCATCTGGACGGGATCCAAGCCCATCGTCAACAAGACCAAAGGAGCCGGTGGTGGTGAAACTCCAAAGATCCGACAAGAAAAGCGTTGTTAAGTGTGGATCTAAAGAGAGTATGATGGCTCAGGAGGATACACAACTCTTAGAAGATGTAATCCCACTAAGGGACATTCCACACTGCTTGAATAAAGAAATTTCTTTGAATTACCCACATGGGAAGCCAACACACCTTTTAGGACGGGATCTGGACCAAAGGTTTCACACACCTGCGGCCTCCACCCATTCAGTGAAATCCCTTTCTTATATTGCAAAAAAGAAGGACAAAAACCCATCATTTTTGTAAGGATTAAGAGATGTTAAGATCTCTCACCAAAAATATGAGAGGCCGGCAGCGAAAGAATGTAGCTACATCGCTATACGGCCCAAGCGAAGGATATCCTACAGAAGATAGACTACGCATTAGACAGTAACATGGGCCTTACCAATCCATCTAAAATCTTCGAAAGAGAAACCAGAAGTTTACTACCATCACACCTGTTGTGGATTAGGCTATGGAGCACTGGAAAAGTTCCTTAAGAATCTGGGAGACGAACCCGAAACCTACTCCCGCTCGTCAGAATCAACCAGCGAAGGCTCTAACACTAGCATGGGAGAAGTATTCCAAACATACTTTCCGTCAATATGGTGCCAATCCAGCGAAGCAAAGACGACGAGCAACCTCTTGACATCATCAAAAATGAATCTTAGGCTTAGCGACTCGAGTCACTATGGGAGCAACGCTTCGAGTAGAAGGAGCCTCCTAGAGAAGGCGAAGTGGTACAGATCAACATGGGCGATGAGACGGCTCCTAAGCCCATCTTCATCAGGAAAAGCTTAACTGAAGACGATCGAGAATCACTCATCCAATTGGTGGGAGACTACATCAATGTCTTCGCTTGGAGTTATGAAGATATGCCAGGATTAGATCCTCATGTAGCACTCCATAAGCTAAATATTAAGCCCGACGCCAAGTCAATAAAACAACAACAACATCGGTTCCGCCTACATTTGTTGGTTGTGATCTAGACCGAGGTTAACAAGATGATCACCAGCGGCTTCATTCGCAAGAAGCAACATCTAGATTTGGTGGCAAATATCGGGCATGTTGTAAAACCCCTAATTTTTCACTACAATTTTGAAATTTTATTTTCAGTATTTATTTTTTTGTATTTATACGATGAGTGCGAGTACGTACATACGTGACATTCATTCATTTAAAAAGTTTATTTTATGTTTCGTAAATATAGTAAATAGTTTGATTTCAAAATATATAAAGCGTAAATAATTTGTATATAGATATTTTCTTACAAAAATTTAGTCTAATGTTTTATTACTATAAAAATAATTTATACCAGTATAAGTAATGATTTAGAGAAATAATACTTTTATTCTATTTTATATGCAAGGTGCATGGAAATTATTTCCATACATATTTTGAGTTTCAAAAACTAATTGATATTATTTTTATTTTGTTTGCAAAAGGTATTGTAAGTTATTTTCTATTAATATTTAAATATATGAATTTTCGAAATTTATTTATTATTATAAAATTTAGCGTTCATAAAAATATATTTTTAAAATTTGTTGATTGGTGTTTAAATTAATTATAAATACAAATGTATTTTATGGATCCTATTTTTAATGAAAAGATGGATTTACTTAGATTTAATTTGATTCGAATTTGGATTGAATTCACTTTAAATCTATTTAAATTAATATATAATTTATCTAATGGTAGATTTAAAATCATCGTCTCTATCCTAATGGGATTCCCACCTCCTATAAAAGGAGAGGTACTTGCCCTCTTTTTCCATAAATTTCCACAACCCAAAACTTGTGCATCGTGTTTGTGTCCCTTCCCCTCCATTAATTATTTTTCCTTTTACATGTACATTTTCTCTCACGTCCGACTATTCAAGACGTTCCTCTAGGTCGTGTGGGACATTCTCCGACACGACGCAACTCCTAACCCTAAAACCTAAACCCGATTCTTATGGCCTCCACCTGCCATGACCCCGACCATCCCTGTCATCCCTTTGGTCAGGCCATCCCGTCGAAGCTACAAAATCCACCATGGCCAGCAAAGCTGCTTCACCCCACGCACTACCGAATCCCCAACCACCTCCTCACGTCGTCACCACAACTCATCGCCCTGCTCCTCCCCGCACCACCGCCACCTCTGGCCACAACACCAACACTTTTCTTCCCGTCCTTCTCTCGAAACACCACCATGGTGGGCCAACCCCCTCCCACGACCATGGTCAGCATCGCGGTCGGAGCCACGAATCGCGTGGATGAGTACGACCCCATCACAGCCTTGCCACCACCCCCAAGACCGGACACCACCACCAAAAAAAACTCCCAAACCACCACAAAATAAAAATACACCCACCATCGCTTACCTCCGTCGTGGCCGAGCCCTCACCGCCACTCTACCGTGCCGACCGGGCTTCGACCCTCTTTCCGAGGCATCTGCCGATGTCCTCTGTAGCCGAGCGCCCCGGCGCCTCCCGTCATGAGCCGCCTCTACCGCCAGTCACGCCACCGCCACCACGACAGCCGCGACGGCCAGACCCCCGCATCCGCCGCAGCCAGCACCGCCGCCCCCTCGATTTTCCCTCACTCTTCCTAAACCCTCCTCCTCCGCAGTTCTGCGCCGCCCGTCGCCATCCCAGCGCCCGGCAACCCGCCGCGAGCTTCCTCCAACCTCCGCCTCGACCGCCATGGCCGAAGCCTCCGCCCCTTCCTGACTTCCCTCTCCGCTCCTCACTTCCTCCCCTTCTTCTGATTCTTATTTTTTGGTTTTGGTTCTCTTTCTAAGAGAACAGGGCTTTTGTTTATTTATTTATTTATTATATTTTTTTTTAGTTAAAATTAGTGTATCATTTGAATAGTTTGTTAGGGTTCTTTTGTTGGTTTCTTCTGTTACTAACTTTACTACGATTATTATTATTATTATTATTATTATTATTATTATTATTATTATTATATTATTATTATTATTGCTAATTATTATTATTATTATTTTTTTTGATTTGAAAGAGGAGCAGCTGTAACAGCTGTTTAGTTACTTTACCTTATTTATTTATTTATTTTATTTTCTGGTTCCTTTTGCTTTTGCCTATGGTGTTTACCCATATAAAGTATTATACAATATTATATTTTATAAAATATTATACAATATCATATTTTGTATTAAAAAGTGTTATACATTATTATATTTTGTATTATACATTATTAATTAAGTAATATTTTATCCTAGTTCTATATTATGTATATATATATTTTTGTATTATAAGGTAATGTATTTTTATAAATACATATAATAAATACTTGTATGTATTTTTCTAAAAACTACTTTGTAACAAAAACGTGACAATGTGCTTGGGACCTACGTCTTATAGGCCCTAGAAGTCATAAATATTTTCTAGTAGTTATATAAAATATTTTTCTAAGCAAGTATAGTTTTGACCTAAAACGATTTTTATTATCTACCTAAAAATAATAATTTTGGATGATAAAATCTATTTCTTTTTCATGGACTATAAGTATTTTTCTAAAAATCGTATATATATTTATTATTACCTTTTTTTTTCCTCCTTTCCATAACCAATCCCATTATTCCTATCCTTTCGCCAATTTCGTACTACCATATGTCCACCCTAACCAATTTGACCCTTCGAGACCCAATAGAACTGTCCGTGCCACCATCAGAGGTCACCTTGTACAGTTGTTGCATCGGAGTCACAATTTGTGCCACATTGATCATTGCAGCACACCAGGCGTCCTACCAGGCAAGACACTTTGCCTTTACTATTTATTTTTCTTGCTCAATATCATGCATGCTTTATAATTATTTATTTCTAGCAAATATAAATTGTTATTTTAAAACTTTATGTAGTTGCAAATTACTATATTTAGTTTTTGTTATGCATTTGACCTAGAGTTAAGGGACCACCTTTGTTTGTGCCGCATTCATTGGCCGACACCTGTGTGCCACGATATCACGTGTCTCATATAGATTCGGACTTGCGTACCGACCGTACATCGGTGCGTACAGGACGTGCGTTAGGATATAACTGCTAATAGTTATGGATGTCTAGAAGACTTAGCGGTTATTAGGAATATCGTGGTGTGAATTCAGCACGGGTAGTGCATGGAGAGAGGGAAGACAGTTATTAGGTGCAGGGGCTTTCACACATTTACTTTCCTCTAGCTGCCATTTGTGACTCAGTCGAGAGCTAGTGAGCCGTGCATTTATTTACTTTCCTCTCGATGCCACTAGTGCCTCGGTTGAAACACAAATGTGCCGTGCATTTACTTTCTTCTAGCTGCCGTTAGTGACTCACCCGAGATGCTAGTGTGCCGTACTTTTATTTACTTTCCTCTAGATGCCACTAGTACCTTGGTTGAAACGCTAACGCACCGTGTTTCTAGTCTCGGAAGCCCTTGTGTGGAACGTTGTCTTCAAATTGCATTTTCACATAGAATGGTTAAGGACCTTTATCTGTTTAGACATATACAGTTTTCTATTGAGCTAACTATATTCAGTTCATGGCATGATATTATGTGTCTTGTTACGTCCCTCTGAGGACCTGGTTATTTTGCCAGGTGTGTGCTCTTGTCTTTCGCAGGTGTTCTAGCCGTAGCCATGATCATCTCTATTTCTTCAAGGATGATTGCACTTTGATCGTCTTCGCTTCGCTTCGCTTCGCTTCGCTTCACTCGCCAAACTCTTTCTTTTGTGTGTATTTCTTTTCATAGTTGGTAGTAGATTTGTCTCCGCCTAACTACATGTACCAATGACAATTCATAGTTGATTATATGATATCCTTTATTACTTACATTTTGTGGATGAGATTAGTTAGCCTTGGTTTTACTGCATTTACAGCTTATATATCCATACGAGGCGTATGTACTTCGTATGAATACAGCTGGCATGTCTACGTTCCTAGTCCTACGTATTTTGGGACTGGGGCGTTACACATGTCATAAAGAAAAATGGCAAGATCAGAATCTGCATTAACTATCGAGATCTCAACAATGTCTGCCCCAAGGACGAATTACCACTCCCTATTACCGATGTAATGATCGACGACACCTGCGACTTTGAGAAGATATTGTTCATGGATGGCTTCTCAAGGTACAACCAGATCAATATGTTTCGAGATGGGGTGAGGCATATGGCCTTTCTAACTCCGATAGGAGTCAACTACTATATGGTGATGTGTTTTGGCCTGAAGAATGCGGGCGCGACCTATCAACGTGCCATAAGTACCATCTTCAGTTAATACCTCAGGAAGATGGTTGAGTGCTACGTAGATGACATTGTCGTCAAAAGTCGAGATAAAGTAGATTATCTCCAAGAAATCAAAACAGTATTTGAGCTAAAGCGTGTGCACCAACTGAAGATGAACCTAACCAAATCATTCTTAGGAATATCCATTGGAAAGTTCCTGGGCTTCATTATCACGTCAAAAGGGATCCACATAGATCCTTAGAAGACACGAGCCATCCTCGACATGAACCGTCCTAAGAACCTCCGAGAACTCCGAGGGCTCCAATGGAGACTTGCTTATATCATGAGGTTTATTGCGAACCTTTCCGTACGATGCTAGCTATTCACTAATCTAATAAAAAAGGGCTTTTCGTTCCTCTGGATCAAAGATTATCAGAAGGCCTTTGACGGCCCCCCAGTCATAGTCGCCCTAATGGTCGGTAAACCTTTCTTGTTTTATGTTCGTGTGTTGATCATTCTGTAGGAACGAAGTTGTAAAGTAGAATACCCTAGAGGGGAGATGAATAGAGTAGGCAGCGGAATATGCTAATTAAAAACTTGTTAGCAGTTAGATCACAAAAATAATATCAATAATCACAAAGTAATAACTATAAGGAAAGGAGATCAGAAGGCAAACGTAAACACAGCGATTTATACTGGTTTCCCTCTTGTGAGGACTAGTCCAGTCGGAACAACTCTAACTTCCAGTTGAATCCACTATTGGAAAATCCTACAAGTTTTCAAACGAAGTCCTTGCAACTTCTACATACGCGAGCTTTGATACGAAGAACTCTACCAACTTCAGTTTTTAAGAGTCTTTTTTAAATCAAGCCTTTAATTACAATTTCTTTGAAATCTTCTAGACCGCACCGTACCAGCAAATTGATTAGAGAATTGTAACTGGCTTAGGATTTGAAAATGAAAGCTTTTTAGAAAACTCTTTGGAAGAAACGTAAGCTTTAGAAGAGAAGAGATGAAAGTGAATGAGTAATTTTAAATGATCAGAAATCCATTCTATTTATAGTTTTTTCAAAGACAGAACTCTGGCAGAATTCGGGCAGAATTCGGACAGAACTCTATGTAACAATCCGCAACTGAAGGGAGACCAAGTTCAAAAACCAACGTTCACATAACGTTTACCTTGGCCGAACTCTGTCAGGGTTGGTAAGAAATATTTTAAGAAAATATTTTTGGGGCTTTTTGAAATCCTTCAGAAGCTTTTGTAAATAAGAGATGTTTTTCAAAACATAGGTCAATTTTGAAAACGATTTTGGATAGTCTATTTGCCAGTACGACTTGGTGTACAATGTATTTCTAGACTCAATAAAAATAAAAATTATATTACATAAAGAAATACAGTCATGAATGGCAAACATAGCTTCAGTCTTGAACGAGTCGATATCCAATCTTGGTCAGTGTCCAAGTATCCAAAACATCTTGAGTAAACATCTGAGTTATTCCGTATATCGAGACAGAGTTTGATCAATTATTAAAATTAGGTTTGACCATGACTAATGGGCCAACAATCTCTCCCATTTGGATAATTGACAAACCTTGACCGATATAACATCTTTGGTCTTTATCAAAACAAATTGTACCGATATAATGTACCAAAAAAAATTGTTCCTGTAGATTGTTCATATCCTGTATTCTTACAGATCGAAGATGTTAGATCTTATTTCTCCCCCGTTGTCACTTAGCAAAATAATTACAAAAGAGAAAGCTCCCCGGCAATATATGCATAAGTAACAATCAGTGAAGAAACACACAATTTTTTTTATCACAGGCATGGTACAAATGCCACAGATGTAAAAAAAATATGATAAGCAGAAAATTTTTCACAGGCAGTTTAAATGGAAGAAAACATATAACATGTCCATCAGACAAAAAAGTCACAATAGAAATCATAACCAAATAAGAGTACTGATACTAGCTTGGAATGTCAGAGCATTTTCAAGTAAACAAAGACAATAACATCAGTCTCAATAGTACGACAAATCACATATCATCCTCATCGTCATCATCATCATTTGCAGTGCCAGCATGTCCTCCATGTCCGGATGGACCGGCTCCAGATGTGCCAGCTCTAGAGGTATGTGGAGTAGCACCAGAAGTATGATACCAATCGTAAGCGTTCTCTGGCTGGAACATAAAGTGGACCGCCTCATCCTCAATGCGGTAACCAGATACAGAAGGGTCTCTAGGAAGAGAGCTAGCAGAATGATCCGTTTGAGCAAATCGGAGATCGGCAAACGAGTTGGCAATAGCCTGGAACTGAGTCACGTTATGTCACGACCCGTACCCGCTTTTCGGATGCGAGAGCGTGAGCAAGCCAGCTACGCATTAAGCGGACTCTAGCCCGACTCGAATACGTAAACGCTGTCACGGCTAAGGCAATGGGCCTAATCATGGCAAGGCAAAAGTACATCTCAATCCACATTAAGAATAATAAACAAGAATAAACAAGTATGGATGACAGTCTGCAGCCCACTAGCATATATGTCCGATAAGACTCTAAAGGAAAATAACAAGAGTCTAAAACTGAATCAAGAAACATGATATCTCATGGTAAGGTATGATAGCACGAGCGGATAATAAACACAATAACGATACCTGAATCCCGCAAGCGTATCATGCCATCCGCCATCCAGAACTAATAGCTAACTCCATGCACTCACTAAACCTGAAGAGATTATCAGGTCCTCAGGAGACATAGCAAGATACATAAAAATATGCCTATCTAGCAGTTTATCATGCAATAAAGAAATACAGAAAATAAATGGGAAAAGACCAATCAACACGAAAATACGACTATACACGACTGGAAGAACCACTACGCATAAACAACTGCTGGAGGATAACAAGAGAACATGATGTCAACGGATAACCAATCGAATACTCAAACCCTCGCCCCTAGTGTGGACTCGCAGGTTTGAACAACTACTAGCCCTCGCCCCTAGTGTGGACTCGCAGGCTAGCATCACCCTCGTCCCTAGTGTAGACTCGCAGGTGTGAACCATATACTACTAACCCTCGTCCCTGGTGTGGACTCGCAGGCTAGCATCACCCTCGCCCCTAATGTGGACTCGCAGGTGTGAACCATATACTACTAACCCTCGTCCCTGGTGTGGACTCGCAGGTGTGGACAAATAACTACTAACCCTCGCCCCTAATGTGACTCGCAGGTTAGCTTAACTACTAACCTTCGTCCCTGGTGTGGACTCGCAGGTTAGCTTCAAGAATTTCAAGGTACATCAGTTCCGTTATGATTTATTCGTCCCTATGACACGATGCGACTCAGTCCAAGTACAAGTGATGACACGACACGACCCAATCATGATACACGAGAAAATCAATCCAATATGAACTACAAAATTAACTATGAACAAGAACTATATATACGTATATCCAATATGAACTACAAAGCAAATTATAAACAAGGCTATATATATACTAGCAAGCATGATATACAAATCACCTATAAATAATCAACTAGTAAACTGTATAATAATATAAATATATATGTAAATAAACTGTAGAGGGAGGCAAGGTATCTTGCCTGGAAGTTGCACGCAGATCCAACAAAATATAGACTACTGCTAAGCCAAGAAGTCCAACTCATCACAACTGTCTCCGAAAGCTGAGACAAACATTTCCAACATTCTCAGAATAGTCAAATTAGCTAGGATTGTCTGTCCTTAAGTCCAATTCTGGACACAGGGGCAAAACGGTAATTTCGGGCAAAACGATGTCCGCCGTTGGACTCGCTTTGCACCGAAAATCATGCCAGGGTCAATGGTCTCTAAAGTCTTCAAACTACATGTCTACAGGTCTGGTTTTCCGATACAAACCCAACCGTATGTCCAAAGTTGGATTTCGGCGGGCCGTGCACAAAATCGTCCGTTGAGTAGGACCGTAGGGCCCGCAAAATGGCGGTCCAATCAACTGTCTCAGAATGGGACCAAACTTGGCATGCAGGACCAGAAAAATGATACGGTCTTGTTGGCGCAAGTTTTGTCTCGATCTGACGAGCGTGCACAAAGTAATTAGAGAATTTACACAGAGGCCGATACGGTGAATTTCGACGGATACGCATCAAATTCGTCGCGCACACGCGACCAATTCGAATTCCGTCAAAGCCTACACGTCCACGAAGCCATTACGCACCTTTCGATGCTTTCGGGTCGCGACCACGTCGCCCAGATTGGCGGGACGCACGTCGTATCGGAAGATTTTATAGATTTTTAAAACAGGTTTTTATCGGTATTCGGGGTCAGTTTTCTCCGCTTATAATCAATAATTTTTGAAACTACAAAAAGGGTTCTGGAGTGGTACAGGTGGTCTAGAAGTTTGTTCAGGTAGAATGTTTTAAATGATAACAGGTCGACCAGAATCGGACCTCGAACTGGGGTTCAAGACTTGTTCTATACTCTGTTTTTGGGGTATGTTTTCCTTCGACTTTGTGTCGAATTTCTGATCGACCCATTGCATTTTACCTAAATCCCTTTGACGGGATTCGTGGGGGGTCATGTAGGCTGCATGCTGGATTCGATATAACGAAAAACGATGGTAAATTTGAGAAGAACTTTACTTCGAAATAGGGGATACTCGATTTGGTTGTAGTTGCTGCTGCCCCTGGCTGTTTCCGCACGCTCCAGCGTGTTCGGCCGGCCAGTGGCCGCGCGTACGACGGCGTCCAGTGCTGGGGGAGGGTCGCCAATAGTGGGGGTCGGCGCTGGTGATCGGATCGTATGATTAGGGTTTTCATTTTGTTCGATCTTGCAGCGCTCATATACAGTTTCTGAACAGAATCGGGGCGGGGGCGGTTTAGCCTGGTGGTTCATGGGCTTGGGCTGCTCGTGGCTCAGCTGGGTTGGGGTTGCTATTGCTGCTGTTTGGTTGGTTTTTCTAATTGGGGAGCATAGGCCTGTGGGCCTGCTTTGCTGGGCTGGGCTGGGATATGAGTATGGGCTCGGTTGGCCCATTTAGTATTATTTCTTTTTCTTTTTCTTTTTCCTTTTCTTTTTCCTTTTTAACTATTATATTATATATATATATATATATATATATATATATATATATATATATATATATATATATATATATATATATATATATATACGCATGCGTATACACCTATATGTATTGATACATATATATACTTCCACATATACCCCTTCATATATATATATATATATATATATATATATATATATATATATATATATATATGGATATTTATATATACATACACACTTATATTTATATATATACACGTACACACATACGTATGCACATATATATTTATATATACACGTATACACATATATATACATTTATATATATTTACACCTATATATATATATATATATATATATATATATATATATATATATATATATATATATATATATATATTTATATATACACACATACATATATCCTCCTATATATATGTACATATATACACACACACACACACACACACACACACACACACACACACACATTTACACCTATATTTATATATACATACATACATATATATAATTTATACATAACATATATATATATGTATATATATATTAATAAATTGTAAATATAGTTACAAATCAATATATATATATATATATATATATATATATATATATATATATATATATATATATATATATATACACACCAGAATATAAATATATATATATATATATATATATATATATATATATATATATATATATATATATATATATATATACCACAAAAAAATATATATATATATACCTATACCACAAATTCTATACAGGCAATACAATATTTTAAATATAATCAATAATAATAAAATAATATTATATAATAACAATCTCAATAGTATTGATAATAAAAACAACAACAATAATAATAACAATAACGAATTACAATATCCCATAATCGGCATTGCATCTGCTAAAAAATATGTCTACATGGCCGTATTGGATCTCACTACATGCCTACATGGGCTTTGATTCGGTTCGGGCTCAGCTCGGACTAGATCAACACAAACGGGTCTCCTACAAGTCAAATAATATTAATAATGAATAATTAAACTATTTATAATGGTCATGTCACAATTTGGTCTGGTTTTTCTAGTTAGGACATCAGTATGGCTCAGCCTTCCCCTACCATGACTAAACACTAGTCAAAGCACGCCACTGCAATATCCGTACCATGATTCCTAGTCACCTTGTACTCCAAATCTCAACCATGGCTACAGTCATCTATCGTAATAATTAACTAAATAATAAATTCTAAAATTCTAAAAATTACCATTTAAATCAAATAATAATAATAAAAAAATAATTCAAAATTTTTGGGAAGGGGAGCTACACGTCACGGAACTCACGTTCCCTGGAAGTGTCAACAAAGAAAGTCTGCATATCCGAAAGGTGCTGATGAGTACCCTCAAAAGTCATAGGGTAGGTCTGAGGAGGAACATGTGCAGTAGGAGCAGGTGCAGGAGGTAGAGGAGCAGCGGCAATGCTACGACGAGAAAGCTTAAGAAACTTGGGCTCAGGGTCCAGAGCGCAAGTGGATAAGTCGATATCAAAATGCTGAAAGATGCGAGGGATAAGCATCGCATAAGAGAGTTTGCGTTCTCTTTCGCGACATCTTCCCATCATCTGGATGATAGTCTTAGGGACAGAAAAAGGAATCCCCTTAATAATGTGATAAAGGGCAAAGAGTTCTAGTGAAGTGACATCATCTTTTGAAGTGGATTTGGAAAGAATAGTGGAATAGATGAAGCGATATAACTCGTAGTTAAACAAGTTCAAGTTATTGGCCTTGAACTTTCCAGGATGAGCACGTGCTGGCGCATAAAGCTTATTCTTGAAACTAACAAGAGTCGTGCCCTCGGAAAAGTCGAAGTCGATAATGTCGTCGAGCGGGGCACCTTCGTTTGGAATACCAAGGATTTTCGCTAGCAATACATCATCGAACTCGATATCGATCCCGCCAACATGAGTTCTTGTGGTAAAAGTGTCTAACATGAAGTTACAATAGAATAGTCTAAGGGCATTAGTAGCTATAGGGAATTGTTGGGTAACGAGACGGTGTAACCCTAATGCCTCAAACAAAGGACGGTGATCTGGAAATACAGTCCATTTAATCGGAGCGCCTGTGCATATTGTATGTATAGCAAAGTCGACATATCAAAGCAATGCTTGGTCATGAGTTTTGAAGTAAAACTCATCTGATACGCCGTCACCCGATTGGACTGGGAAAAAGAGGGAATCCATGTTCGGATCAGAAGATGATGCCTCTTCACTGGCATTAGTTTTCTTCCTCTTGAAAGGATTGAATCCTTTAGGCATTCTTTCCTAAAACTAAATAACCCTAAGAATTTAAAAGTGGAGGAGAGAAGGAGTTATACCTTCCGAGAATCAAGTATATTGTAGATGATGCGATTCTCCGCACGAATCCAAATTTTGGATGGAACTCTCCACGTAGATTGGAAGAAATGGAGTGGAGAAAAGCTAGGGTTTGGGGGTTCTTCGGCTGCTGCTACTGCTGTGATGAAATAGTTTGGAAGAGATGAAGAGGAGAAGGCCCCGGGTTCTGACTTATAAAAAACTTACAGCACCAACAGAACTCTGGCCGAATTCGGACCGAACTCGGGCCGAATTCGGACCGAACTCGGGTTCGGACCGAACTCGGGCCGAATTCGCCTAAGGTTCTCCTGTTTTTTTTTAAATTGTGGGCCATATCCTTTTCATCAACTCATTTCAAATATTTAATTTAAAGTTTAGTAATTTTAAACTTCAAATAATATAATTAATATAATTTTATAAATTAATTTTCTTTACTCAGCATCTGTTTCAGATTAGCTGTAGGAGTACTGTCCCAGCTAACGGGAGTTCACTGGGGAACAATTAAGTATCGCTTCGCTTCGACCATAGTCGTGGTGACAGACAGACTCTTTGTAGGCTTGTTTCGAAAACAGTTATTGAGTATTGAATAAACTAATTGATAAAACAAAATTAATTAATATTATTGACATCTAAAATTCTTAATTCTCGACGTAAATAATTGAAACGATCTTCCGCTAGAGGTTTTGTGAATTTGTCAGCCAATTGATTCTGTGTGTCTATGTATACAAGGTATATATCTCCATTTTGTTGATGATCTCTAAGAAAATGATGGCGAATCTCGATATGCTTAGTACGAGAGTGACATACTGGATTCTAAGTCAAATTAATAGAACTAGTGTTATCACAAAAAATGGGTATGTGTGTGTAATGTAATCCAAAGTCTTCTAAAGTTTGTTTCATCCACAAAATTTGTGCACAACAACGTCCTGCGGCGATATACTCAGTCTCAGTTGTTGATAATACGATAGAATTTTGCTTCTTGTTAAACCAAGAGACTAGGGCTTTTCCTAGGAAATGACATGTGTCGCTGGTACTTTTTCTATCTATTTTTGCATCCGAAAAAATCAGTATCAGAATAACCGGTTAGGTCAAATGACGTGGTTTTAGGATACCATAAGCCGACAGAAGAAGTGCCTTTAAGGTATCGAAAGATACGCTTAACCGCGCACAGATGTCATTCCTTAGGATTGGTTTAAAAACGTGCACACAAGCAAACACCAAACATAATGTCTGGTCGATTAGCAGTTAAGTATAGCAATCTACCGATCATACCTCGATACTTACGTATGTCGACGGGTTTGTCTTGTTCATCAATATCAAGCTTGGTTGAAGTCGCCATTGGAGTGCTAAGTGGTTTGGCTGCTTCCAGGTTAAACTTCTTTAGTAAATCTTTTGTGTACTTTACTTGATTTATGAACGTCCCATTGTTGGTTTGTTTGATTTACAGTCCGAGAAAGAATTTCAGCTCTCCCATCATGCTCATCTCAAACTCATTCTGCGTACACTTTGAAAATTCTTGACAAAGAGATTCATCAGTGGATCCAAAAATAATATCATCTACATAGATTTGAATCAAAAAAAGATTGTTATTCAAAGATTTTATGAACAGTATAGTGTCAACCTTTCCTTTTGAAAAACCGTTGTCAAGTAGAAAAGAACTTAGACGATCGTACCAAGCACGAGGGGCTTGTTTCAAAACGTATAATGCTTTCTTCAACTTGAAAACATAATCAAGATTTTTGAAATCAGTAAAACCTGGAGGTTGAGCTACATAAACTTCTTCTTTTATAAAACCATTCAAAAATGCTCTTTTAACATCCATTTGAAATAACTTGAAATTATGAAAACATGCAAATACACATAACATGTGAATGGATTCTAATCTCGCAACTGGGCATAAGTCTCATCGTAGTCGATACCTTCTTCTTGATTGTATCATTGAGCTACGAGTCGAGCCTTATTACGAGTCACTAAACCATTCTTGTTCAGTTTGTTTCGAAATACCCAACGGGTGCCAATGACCGGATGATCAATGGGCTTGGGAACAAGTTCCCAAACTTGTAACGCCCCAGTTCCAAAATACGTAGGACTAAGTACGTAGACATGCCAGCTGTATACATACGAAGTACAGGGGTCTCGTATGTATACATAAGCTGTAAAATGTAGTAATTCCAGACAAACTAAATCTCATCCACAATGAAAAGAATAATAATATGAATATCAACTCGAATATTTATGATACAATCGTTGGGCGGAGACAAAGTCCACTACCAACTATCTTAATGAAAGAAATGAACAAGAGTCGATCCATATAATGGCAAGAAGAACCAAGCGCAATCGTCTTCGAAGGAATGGAGAAGACCACGGCCTTGGCTAGGATACCTGCAGAAGACATAAACACACACATGGGGAAAAACCAGGTCCTCAGACGGACGTAGCAAGATACAGGAAGAACAAGCTAATATGAACTGTCAGAATAATAAAATAATATATAAACTAGACATAAATATGCAAAGGAGATTCTAACCGCCTAATGTGCAATTTAGAGGATAATTTTCATGCGCATGGGTGGGATTTTAGGCTATGTGTACGTAACTGGCATCCAGTCATCTGTATCCGTCCGTAACGTCTAAAACGTCAAAGGGCATTTGCAAAAATATCGCCACAGTTCCATCTGGAGACTGTGGTTTACCTGTTTGGATTCCCATACGCACTAGCGACTGTCCTCCTCCAATATTTCCCACACTGTTCAAGTCATGTCCATGGCTCGTCCAGTTTTGTAACTGCTTGAGTCTCTAAAACCCTAGTCATAGCAGTTACGATCATCTATCCGTCACACGACTTTAGAGATAGCTAGTCAATAAGTCGTGCCCCTAGCAAACTGTCTCAAACTGTGTAGTGTGAGTGTCACAGCCAAAGGAGATATAAGGATATCCTCCAACAAGAAGGTAGTCCGCTAACACTAAGTCAACATGCATAAAATAAAGTAACGACTAATAAAGTCGCTTGCACCCAAGTGTGGCTTGGACGCGCAGTTTATGACAAATAAAATAACAAATACGAAACAAGTAAATAAATGCTGAAAATAATAATGTGACAGTTAATTAGCAAGGTATACTTGCCTGTTGCGACGCCTGGTGAGCTGCCTGGTGTGGTACAATAAAGGTGGCACAAGATCGACTTCGGTGCAACAATTATTCATGGTGACCTCGGGTGATGGCACGGACAGTTCCATTGTGTCCAGAAGGGTCAAATTTGTTATGTTCGATATAAAGAAGTCTAGAAATGGCGAGAGAATAGGTAATGGCTTAGTCACGGATATGGGTGGAAAATAGAAGAAAGTGTCAATAAATATATGATTTAAGAAAATATTTTACAATACTCGAACCTATATATATAGTTACTTATGCCTTTAGTATATAATCAAAAATCGAAAGTCGCTCTAGGACAAAAACTCTATGGTTGTCAAGATAGGTTTTTAAGTAAAAGCATATATTTAAAATAGATAAATAATCCAATAACTATTTAAGTTGTTTATAAACTCATTTCAAATAAACATGGGCTTCGCAAAATGCTATATTTTGGTATAAAACAATTTTAGGTAAATATTTAAAATCCAGAAAACACTATAAATAATTTTAGAAACACCATAAATAATCTAATTCCTATAATAATAATAATTTGACAAATAAATAATTTTAACAAAAAAAGAAATAAAATAACAAAAAAAAAAATAATAATAATGACTATATATATATAATAGGCTGTTGTTGTCTTCCCAAATAATAATAATAATAATAATAATAATAATAATAATAATAATAATAATATCCAAAAGTATTCCCTCCACACAATAAAACAACAAAGTTGCAATATTCACACAAACAGAACAAAAGAAGAAAAATAATAAAAAATAAAAATTAGAAATATAAAAACAAAACCAATTAAATTAACTTAAACAGAAAAGAGAAAAGAAAAAAATAAAGAGAGAAAAAAATAATGATAATAAATTAAAATAAAAAAATAAAAAGAGAAGTTGTTCACTTTTTGAGAGAACAACACACTTTTAAGAACCAAAAAAAGAAAGAAGAGAGAGAAAGAGAATTGGAGAGAGGGAGGAAGAGAGGTGGAGAAGAAGGCGGAGAGGGGCCGGCGTGAGCGTTTGGTCGGAGTGGGTGGATCGGAGTCCGGCCGAGGGGCGCGGCTACGAGAGGTCGGGCGGCGACTTGGCTGGAGAAGAGGCGAGGGAGAACGGGATCGGGAAGACGGCGGCCGACGGCGGTCCGCGCCGGAGGAGGATTTGGGGAACCCGAAGGGGAGGAGGCGGAGGAGACTCCGTGAGGTGTTCGTGCGGTGGACGATCGGAAGGCGGCTCACAAAGGGAGACGAAGGGACAAGGTTGGTCGCCTGCGGGGCAAATCGTGGCAGACACACGCGGAGGCTCGACCGGCGAAGCTCCGGCATGGGCTCAGATCTGGACGTGGGGCTGACGCTGCCGGCGGCGCTCGGGATTTGGCGAGAGGAGCGGCGGTCAGCGGATAGAGGGGCGGTGGCGCTGGCGCTCGTGACCGGAGGCGAGGCTCCCGACTACGGCGGAGGGCGGACCATAGGTGAGTCTAGTTAGTAGTGGTGGTGTTTTCTTTTGTCATTATTTTGGGGGTTTTGGTGGTGGTGCCGCCCGGCGATGGCCGTGGTGGCGGTGGCAATTGGGGGTTTGGCCGATGTCGAGGGAAGAGACGACGGCGAGATACTGCAGTCGCCTGTGAGGCGGCATGCTGTTGGTGTGTACAGGGGTAGTTGGGTGACCGGGTGATGTCGACGCCGACGACAGGGGTTGTCTTGGGGTGGTAGGTCGTGGTGGTAGTGCCTATGGCAGTGGCTGGGATGGAGGCAGTGGATGGTTCCGGTGGCGTTTGCCAGGTAGTTCTTTTATTTGTAAGGAGTTGGCTGGGATCGGCGAGACGGAAGCGGAGGATACGGGGTCTTGGCGATTGCGGTGGTGCCGACGAGGGTAGCAGGACAAGGATGGGAGCGAAGGTGGTGATGGCCGGGTTTGGATGGAAGGTAGTGGAGACTAGGCTAGGGCTAGGATTAGAAATTTATGGAATCGTGTCGGGGTTGTCGACACAGAAACTTTATGTAATTGTAATAGATGGAATAAGATAGTGGACTGGGAGGGAACACGGACACAATGCACGGATTTTGGGGTTGTGGAAAATTGTGGATGTGTGAAATTTTATGGAGGAGTACCTGCCTATTTATAGGATGTGGAAATTCCCAGTTAGATAAAGATTAGTATTTATTTAAAACCCAAATAGATAATTAGCTACTAATAAATTAAATCCAAATTCAAATCCAAATCCAATCCAATTTAAATTTAAATCTAATTAAATTCTTTTGGCTTAAAATCAATTGGGATAAATCAAACTTCAAATATTTAACTATTTAAATAAATCCAAAAATTAAATTAATATTTAAATGGCCACAATAACTTCCAAATATATTTTTCAAAATACCAATAATAATAATTTCGAAAATAACAAATATTTTTAAATATCTTTTTGAATAATAAAATATTAATATTAATAAATCTTGAAAATTACATTTTTATTTAAAATAAACTAATAAATAATTTCGAAATATATGTATGCACGAATAATGCATACATGATTATGTTTTTCCTAGTATACAATAAAAATATTAATTATTCTTAATAATTGCATAAATGAAGGTTTTTAGTAAATAAAATAACAACTTGGTAATGATAGTAAAATAATTATTACATATATTATTTTAAAACTATAAAATAATAAAATAAAATATTTTTCTAAATTATGTACACTCGCACATATTCGCACTCGTCGAGCAAAATAAAATTTCGTTCGTGACGTAAAATACGACTACGCGACGTACAATACAAAATTTTAAATCAGTACCAAAAATTTAAAAAATACAGTAGAAATTTAGGGGTTTTACATCCTACCCAACTTACAAGAATTTCGTCCTCGAAATTAAAAATGAGTAGGGGGTTGAGAGGGTACAAGGGTATATCAATGAGGAATCAAATCACGACGTTCAAAACATATATTAGAAAATCGTGATTTCGATAACTACGAAAAATAAATCACGAATTTAATTTAGGGAGTGAATGATGGTCGCGACAATGAATCTAAGGTCAAGGGAAAGGACGAGTAACTCGAGATGGGGATATAGTCCTATCGGTTGGTCGGTGGCTAACTATTTTGGCAATAGTTGGAGGGATAACTAAAGGTGATACCTTGGGTCTAACTATCAAGTACGAGTCTTTGTCTAAATAGGTGAAAGACGAAAACCAATATGAGTCCAAAGAAGTTGTTTTCGAATAGCAATACGTGGTTCAAAGGCGAGTGAGTAATTCAAAAAGAATTGCCAAGACTGTCGCGGATGGGACTCTAGAGGACAAGTTTAGCTATGTCCCCATCCACGTAAGCGAACCAAAGTGCACTCGGTTGATCAGACCATCATGCACCGGTTCTGACTAGACAATATGTTAGTGAGCACGCGCTCAATAGCATGTGTCTTGAACAAGTTTGATAATGGTTAAACTTGCAAAACTAGGCTATAGTAGCAACATTTAGTCAAGGTGGTAAAATATAGACACGTGAGATTATTATTGAAAGAGATTAGAATTAGTACGAACTACTTAAGAATCTAAGTCTTGTTTGGTGCCTATACAGTCGACCTATTATCTCCTTGTCTAAGGCTTTGGTCGACCAATAAGGTATGGTCTTTAAAATTTTATAGTCTAGGCAATCCACTTAGTATCTACTATAATGAGTCATAAGGACGAAGTCTTATGCTAGGTCATGATGCATTCTACCTAACTTACAAGAGCTAAACTAGTAGGGTGATGGAACAATGGGTCACGTCCACCTAGTATGGGTTACCTTTCTAACCAACATCAAGCACGAAAGAAGGATAAGAATTAACGGTAGAGGGAATCAAGCAAGATGCAAATCGAGAAATCAAGTGAGAAGGCGGTCAAGTATGTGGATGAGATCCTAGACTCTAATCCTATACGCAGGCTTGCTTGGTACGGTAAAGTAACCAAACAATTTATCTTGACCTGCATGGGCCACCACAAAAACATGTAACGCCCCAGTCCCAACATACGTAGGACTAATACGTAGACATGCCAGCTGTATACATACGAAGTACAGGGGTCTCGTATGTATACATAAGCTGTAAAATGTAGTAATCCCAGACAAACTAAATCTCATCCACAATGAAAAGAATAATAATATGAATATTAACTCGAATATTTATGATACAATCGTTGGGCGGAGACAAAGTCCACTACCAACTATCTTAATGAAAGAAATGAACAAGAGTCGATCCATATAATGGCAAGACGAACCAAGCGCAATCGTCTTAGAAGGAATGGAGAAGACCACGGCCTTGGCTAGGATACCTACGGAAGACATAAACACACACCTGGGGAAAAATCAGGTCCTCAGACGGATGTAGCAAGATACAAGAAGAATAAGCTAATATGAACTGTCAGAATAATAAAATAATATATAAACTAGACATAAATATGCAAAGGAGATTCTAACCGCCTAATGTGCAATTTAGAGGACAACTTTCATGCGCATGGATGGGATTTTAGGCTATGTGTACGTAACTGGCATCCAGTCATCTGTATCCGTCCGTAACGTCTAAAACGTTAGAGGGCATCTGCAAAAATATCGCCACGGTTCCATCCGGAGACTGTGGTTTACCTGTTTGGATTCCCATACGCACTAGCGACTGTCCTCCCCCAATATTTCCCACACTGTTCAAGTCATGTCCATGGCTCGTCCAGTTTTGTAACTGCTTGAGTCTCTAAAACCCTAGTCATAGCAGTTACGATCATCTATCCGTCACACGACTTTAGAGATAGCTGGTCAATAAGTCGTGCCCCTAGCAAACTGTCTCAAACCGTGTAGTGTGAGTGTCACAGCCAAAGGAGATATAAGGATATCCCCCAACAAGAAGGTAGTCCGCTAACACTAAGTCAACATGCATAAAATAAAGTAACGACTAATAAAGTCACTTGCACCCAAGTGTGGCTTGGACGCGCAGTTTATAAAAAATAAAATAACAAATACGAAACAAGTAAATAAATGCTGAAAATAATAATGTGACAGTTAATTAGCAAGGTATACTTGCCTGTTGTGACGCCTGATGAGCTGCCTGGTGTGGTACAATAAAGGTGGCACAAGATCGACTTCGGTGCAACAATTATTCATGGTGACCTCGGATGATGGCACGGACAGTTCCATTGGGTCCAGAAGGGTCAAATTTGTTATGTTCGATATAAAGAAGTCTAGAATTGGCGAGAGAATAGGTAATGGCTTAGTCACGAATATGGGTGGATAATAGAAGAAAGTGTCAATAAATATATGATTTAAGAAAATATTTTACAATACTCGAACCTATATATATAGTTACTTATGCCTTTAGTATATAATCAAAAATCGAAAGTCGCTCTAGGACAAAAACTCTATGGTTGTCAAGATAGGTTTTTAAGTAAAAGCATATATTTAAAATAGATAAATAATCCAATAACTATTTAAGTTGTTTATAAACTCATTTCAAATAAACATGGGCTTCGCAAAATGCTATATTTTGGTATAAAACAATTTTAGGTAAATATTTAAAATCCAGAAAACACTATAAATAATTTTAGAAACACCATAAATAATCTAATTCCTATAATAATAATAATTTGACAAATAAATAATTTTAACAAAAAAAGAAATAAAATAACAAAAAAAATAATAATAATAATGACTATATATATATATAATAGGCTGTTGTTGTCTTCCCAAATAATAATAATAATAATAATAATAATAATAATAATAATATCCAAAAGTATTCCCTCCACACAATAAAACAACAAAGTTGCAATATTCACACAAACAGAACAAAAGAAGAAAAATAATAAAAAATAAAATTAGAAATATAAAAACAAAACCAATTAAATTAACTTAAACAGAAAAGAGAAAAGAAAAAAAGAAAGAGAGAAAAAAATAATGATAATAAATTAAAATAAAAAAATAAAAAGAGAAGTTGTTCACTTTTTGAGAGAACAACACACTTTTAAGAACCAAAAAAAAGAAAGAAGAGAGAGAAAGAGAATTGGAGAGAGGGAGGAAGAGAGGTGGAGAAGAAGGCGGAGAGGGGCCGGCGTGAGCGTTTGGTCGGAGTGGGTGGATCGGAGTCCGGCCGAGGGGCGCGGTTACGAGAGGTCGGGCGGCGACTTGGCTGGAGAAGAGGCGAGGGAGAACGGGATCGGGAAGACGGCGGCCGACGGCGGTCCGCACCGGAGGAGGATTTGGGGAACCCGAAGGGGAGGAGGCGGAGGAGACTCCGTGAGGTGTTCGTGCGGTGGACGATCGGAAGGCGGCTCACAAAGGGAGACGAAGGGACAAGGTTGGTCGCCTGCGGGGCAAATCGTGGCAGACACACGCGGAGGCTCGACCGGCGAAGCTCCGGCATGGGCTCAGATCTGGACGTGGGGCTGACGCTGCCGGCGGCGCTCGGGATTTGGCGAGAGGAGCGGCGGTCAGGGGGTAGAGGGGCGGTGGCGCTGGCGCTCGTGACCGGAGGCGAGGCTCCCGACTACGGCGGAGGACGGACCATAGGTGAGTCTAGTTAGTAGTGGTGGTGTTTTCTTTTGTCATTATTTTGGAGGTTTTGGTGGTGGTGCCGCCCGGCGATGGCCGTGGTGGCGGTGGCAATTGGGGGTTTGGCCGATGTCGAGGGAAGAGACGACGGCGAGATACTGCAGTCGCCTGTGAGGCGGCATGCTGTTAGTGTGTACAGGGGTAGTTGGGTGACCGGGTGATGTCGACGCCGACGACAGGGGTTGTCTTGGGGTGGTAGGTCGTGGTGGTAGTGCCTATGGCAGTGGCTGGGATGGAGGCAGTGGATGGTTCCGGTGGCGTTTGCCAGGTAGTTCTTTTGTTTGTAAGGAGTTGGCTGGGATCGGCGAGACGGAAGCGGAGGATACGGGGTCTTGGCGATTGCGGTGGTGCCGACGAGGGTAGCAGGACAAGGATGGGAGCGAAGGTGGTGAAGGCCGGGTTTGGATGGAAGGTAGTGGAGACTAGGCTAGGGCTAGGATTAGAAATTTATGGAATCGCGTCGGGGTTGTCGACACAGAAACTTTATGTAATTGTAATAGATGGAATAAGATAGTGGACTGGGAGGGAACACGGACACAATGCACGGATTTTGGGGTTGTGGAAAATTGTGGATGTGTGAAATTTTATGGAGGAGTACCTGCCTATTTATAGGATGTGGGAATTCCCAGTTAGATAAAGATTAGTATTTATTTAAAACCCAAATAGATAATTAGCTACTAATAAATTTAATCCAAATTCAAATCCAAATCCAATCCAATTTAAATTTAAATCTAATTAAATTCTTTTGGCTTAAAATCAATTGGAATAAATCAAACTTTAAATATTTAACTATTTAAATAAATTCAAAATTAAATCAAGATTTAAATGGCCACAATAACTTCCAAATATATTTTTCAAAATACCAATAATAATAATTTCGAAAATAACAAATATTTTTAAATATCTTTTTGAATAATAAAATATTAATATTAATTAATCTCAAAAATTACATTTTTATTTAAAATAAACTAATAAATAATTTTGAAATATATGTATGCACGAATAATGCATACATGATTATATTTTTCCTAGTATACAATAAAAATATTAATTATTCTTAATAATTGCATAAATGAAGGCTTTTAGTAAATAAAATAACAACTTGGTAATGATAGTAAAATAATTATTGCATATATTATTTTGAAACTATAAAATAATAAAATAAAATATTTTCTAAATTATGTTCGCACATATTCGCACTCGTCGAGCAAAATAAAATTTCGTGCGTTATGTAAAATACGACTACGCGACGTACAATACAAAATTTTAAATCAGTACCAAAAATTTAAAAAATACAGTAGAAATTTAGGGGTTTTACAAAACTTGATTCCGTTCGAATTGGTTTAGTTTCTCTTGCATAGCATCTAACCAAAAATTATCGCTACATGCTTCTTCAATGTTTTTCGGTTCAAGCTGTGAAATAAAAGCAACACAAGAAGCTATATCTTTATTAGAGGAACGAGTACTTACACCCTTGGTAATCTCACCAATTACCAAGTCCTTTAGATAATCTGCCAAGAATCTCATCTCTCTTGGCATATCCTCAGTATTGCTGGTTCCGACTTCATTGCTTGAAGACTCAGCTGGTGCTTGGTGTGAAGGTTCTACATCTTTGTGGAAAGATTTTGCATTAGCTGTACTTGGTGTACTCACGTCTTCATTATCGTCATCGACTTAATGTTGATTTAGTTCATCAAACTTGACATTAATTGATTCTTCGATGATCATGGTTCTCTTGTTGAAGACTCTGTACCCTTTGCTCTTTGTCGCATAACCTAAAAAGATACCTTCATCGACCTTTTCATCAAATTTACTCAGGTTGTCTTTAGTATTAAGAATAAAGCATTTACAACCAAATAACTTGAAATATGAAACAGTGGGTGTTCTATCAAACCATAACTCATAGGGGGTCTTCTTCGATATAGATCGAATTAGAACCCTATTGAGAATATAACATGCTGTATTGACAGCTTCAGCCCAAAAGTATCTAGGTAGACTAAACTGGTTCAACATTACTCTAGCCATTTCAGATAGAGTCCTGTTCTTACGTTCCACAACTCTATTTTGTTGTGGAGCCCTAGGGCAGGAAAACTCATTCGAATAACCGTGTGTGTCACAGAATTGCTTGAACTCTGCATTCTCAAATTCGCCGTCATGATCACTACGAATGCGAGTATTCATGAAACTTTTTTCATTCTTTACTTTCTTCCAAAAGGTGACGAATTCTGATAAAGCATCGTTCTTACGTGCAAGAAAATATACCCATGTGTATCTAGAGAAATCATCTACAATGATAAATGCATATAACTTACCACCTAAACTAGCAATTCTACTTGGTCCAAATAAGTCCATATGTAACAATTATAGGGGTCTAGTGGTACTTACAGCGTTCTTGGATTTAAAGACGGATCGGGTAGCTTTGTTCTTTTCACATTCGCTATATACCGTATCCTTCTTGAAAGATATGTCCGGTAAGCCGCGTACCAACTTCTTTGTGGATAGTTTTGAAATTGTGTCCATGTTTGCATGACCGAGTCTCATATGCCATAGTTGACTCTCAATGCTCTTGGCCATTAAGCATCTACCTGCTTTGTTAGCATCTTCTAACAGATAAAAAATATATATGTTGTCTTCCCTGATACCTTCAAAGATAGTACTACCAGTTGAGCTATCAACTATAGTACATTTGTCTTTGACGAAGTTAATGTCATAACCGTGATCAGCTAAATGGCTTATGTTGAACAGATTATGTTTTAACTCGGTAACTAGACAGATATCTTTAATCACATGATAGAAAGCCTTACCAATGTCACTGATACCGATTATGTACCCTCTTAAATTATTACCGAAGGAGACGTATCCTTCTTTATTCTTCTTCAACAGTGTTGCGAATATTGATGCATCACCGGTCATGTGCCGTGAGCAACCGCTGTCGAGGATCCATTTGCTTCTAACATGTGAAGGGCGTTCCACCTACAAAATAGTTTACATATAAAACTCTTGGTACCCATTTCTTGTAGGGTCCTGACATGTTAGTTTTTGGTATCCATGCATAAACATTTAGATCTACTAACTTTCTGATTCTACATGCAGAGGATATATGACCAATGAGGCCACAATAATGACATTTTGCATGTTGAGTGTTGAAAGTTGTGTGAGGTGCATGATTGGTAGGTTTTGGTTTTCTAGTATAGAAAAATGCATGCTTCATAGGCTTCTTGGGCATAGGTTTGGTATGGTTTGGTCTGACATTGTTTGGTTTGGGTGTGTTCCGATCATTCGATAATTGACACGTATTAGAATAGGAAGCAACAACTTCTGGCCGTTCTCCTGAACTAATTTTCAACTTTTTAGAGGTGTCATATAATCTAGTATAGTCAGATGTAAGTGTTTCCATTCTGACTTGTGCACACTGGAGATTCTTTCTCTCTTTAGATAGGTCTTCCTTTAGCTGGATGATAGTTTGGTCTTTTTCTTCGGATAACTTGATAGTCTCGTGTAACAACAGCTTAATAGAGGAAATCTCACCAGACTCAATAGAAGAATTATTATTTCTAACATCAGCTAGTTGGTCGGTAAGTCTTTCTATCTCACCTTTGTACTCTTTAAGTACCTTCTTAGAGGTTTCATATTTACTACGCAGTTTCCTATAGTCATTTAACAGGTCACTGAAAGCCTCTCCTAATTGCTCAAAGATGAAATCATCATAAGGATCAAACAGAGGATTAGTGGTTACCTGATCGCAAGCCATCAAGCATACATTTGCAGCGTCATCCGATTGTTCGTCTTCTGAGTCGCTGGCTTCGCTCTCATGCCATATGCTTGTATTGGCGTACTTCCTTGATGTAGATCTCTTCAGGTAGCCTTTGTCATATTTGCTGCTTTTTCTTGTTGATGATGATGCTGTTGGACAATCTTTCTTCATATGTCCTTTCTTCTTACATCCGTAGCAAGTAGGATCATCTTCCTTGTTGTTGCTATTGCTGTCCTTTGTTCTTTTGTTGAATCTCATAAACTTCTTGAATTTTCTTATCAGAAGAGCTTGATCTTCAGAGTCAGAGTCGCTGTCGTCAGAATCATCTTCGACGGTTCTTCTATGTTGAGCCTTGAAAGCGATCGACTTCTCTGACTTCTCCTTTGGTTTAACATCTTCAAAGTCTTGAAGTTCCAACTCGTGAGTGAGTAGCTTACCCATGAGTGTTTCTAGAGACATTGTTGAGAGGTCGTTTCTTTCAATGATTGCTGTAGCCTTTGGAATCCAGTTCTTTGTGAGAGCTCGTAGAAGTTTGCGAATATTCTCATGGTTTCTGTATTTCTGTCCTAATGAAGTCAAATGATTTATAATATCCAAGAACTTTGTAAACATCTGAGTGACGGATTCATTTGACTTCATCTTGAACGTCTCGTACTCTTGAGTAAGTTTGCTGATCTTTGAATCCTTGACTTGTGTTGTTCCTTCGTGGGTTACTTCGAGAAGTTTCCACACTTCATTTGATGTTGTGCAAGTCGACACCATGTTAAATTCAGTTCTGTATAAAGCACAAAATAAAGCGTTAATAGCACGTGCTTCAAGACTGACCTTTTTCTTTTCATCCTCTGTATATTTATCATGGGGTTTTTCAACTAAAACTCCCTCAACAGTAATATGAGGAAGCTTTTTGTAGCCATCAATAATTATAGACCATAAGTCAAAATCAAGAGATTTTAAGAAGAAACTCATCCGTGTTTTCCAATAAGTGTAGTTTGTGCCGTCAAACAGTGGAGGTCTGTTTGTGGCTTGGCCTTCACTTGTGAATTTCACAGTTGCCATGTGTAATGTTGTGATCTATATAACAATTAAATATAACTACAGTTTTATCTTGCTTTACCTGTATAACCTGCTCTGGTACCAATTGTAGGAACGAAGTCGTAAAACAGAATACTCTAGAGGGGGGTGAATAGAGTAGGCAGCGAAATATTGCTAATTAAAAACTTGTTAGCAGTTAGATCATAAAAATAATATCAATAGTCACAAAGTAATAACTGTAAGGAAAGGAGATCAGAAGGCAAACACAAACACAGCAATTTATACTGGTTTCCCTCTTGTGAGGACTAGTCATGTCGGAACAACTCTACCTTCCAGTTGAATCCACTATTGGAAAATCCCACAAGTTTTTATACGAAGTCCTTGCAACTTCTACAGACGCGAGCTTTGATACGAAGAACTCGACCAACTTCAGTTTTGAAGAGTTTTTCTTCAATCAAGCATCTGATTACAATTTCTCTGAAATCTTCTAGACCGTACCGTACCGGCAAATTGACTAGAGAATTGTAACTGGCTTGGGATTTGAAAATGAAAGCTTTTTAGGAAACTCTTTGGAAGAAACGTAAGCTTTAGAAGAAAAGAAATGAAAATGAATGAGTGATTTTAAATGATCAGAAATCCTCTCTATTTATAGTTTTTTCAAAGACAGAACTCTGGCAGAATTCGGGCAGAACTCTATGTAACAATCCGCAACTGAAGGGAGACCAAGTTCAAAAATCAACGTTCACATAACATTCACCTTGGCCGAACTCTGGCCGAGTTCTGTCAGGGTTGGTCAGGAATATTTTAAAAAAATATTTTTGGGGCTTTTTGAAATCCTTCAGAAGCTTTTGTAAATAAGAGATATTTTTCAAAACATAGGTCAATTTTAAAAACAATTTTGGATAGCCTATTTGCCAGTACGACTTGGTGTACAATGTATTCCTAGACTCAATAAAAATAAAAATTATATTGTATAAAGAAATACAGTCTCGAGTGGCAAATATAGCTTTAGTTTTGCACGAGTCGATATCCAATCTTGGTCAGTGTCCAAGTGTCCAAAACATCTTGAGTAAACATCTGAGTTGTTCCGTATATCGAGACAGAGTTTGATCAATTATTAAAATCAGGTTTGATCATGACCAATGGGCTAACACATTCCCTGGGCGCCTAGTTAGCCCAGAAATGAGATATGGGCCACAGACATGCTATATACTACCTCAGCAGAATAATGGTTGGCGTCATGTCGGAATCCCTGTGCGTTGGCATGTCTAGCCTACGTCGTAGTATTGACGTAGTAAGCTGTCTAGATCTCAAGTACACCATATGTGCTTATAACTAATTTCTTTGCTCATTCACAATACTAAATCAATTTACAATTTTCTAAGATTACATTTTAATAAAAATACAGTGTCTCACAAAATAGAAAATAACTAATTAAAGCTTTGTAATCATCTCATATATCTAACTAGTCTCTAGGATCGGCCTCAGCATATATCCATACCCCTCCCATTATCCAAGTCTATCGAGTAGCAATCGACTAATCTAAAAAATAAGTATTCATTCAGGAATAGAACGAGTACAACTCAAGCATGCAGTTCCAAATATATGAAAATGACTATAAAAACAGTGAATAGAAAATGGTATATGTAATGAAACAATTTTTTTTGAAAATATGGCATGGAAGGTAATGCGAAACAGTTAACATGAGATGTGAAGACAAGTAAGTCATAAAACATAACCATCTACATGATTTGAAGTACACTTTTCAATATATGATCGACTGGACATTACACCGCACGCTATACATAGGATTTGCATCCTCACGGTCTAAATATGTATGAAATATAAAATAAAGCAAGGTCTAAGGTCTGATCACATATCTACTTAGTACTTTCCCCCAGACTACTACATATGGATCAAGTCACGATAATAAGCCACGAAATACAATGATACAAGCATGATAAAATATGGTTTCATGACTAAAATTCATATCCCACTAATCCATGTAACGAGCATGTCAAGAATCAAGTATAACATCGCTAATCATCCAAATATAGTAAAAATCAATATTGAAAACAAACAAGAAATATACTCGCCTGACGTCCTTAGATGGTGAAACAAATAATTTCATTGAGTCCACAATACTCCAATTAGTTAGGATCGATATGAAGAAGTCTAAATTGAAGGGAGGCGCTCCCTTCAATTCTACTACGATACAGCTACCAAAATGCTGTACCGACGCTCCTACGATGGACTTCTCCTGCGATGTCTGTCCAACGAAGAAGAAGCCGAAGCCCTTCGAGAAGCTCACGATGGAACCTACGAAGCCCATCAACCTGGCCCTAAGTTGCAGGATCGACTGCGACGCATGGGCTACTACTGGCCAACCATGGCCGCTGATGCTGTTGACTATGCTAAGAAGTGCCATGCGTGCCAGCTTCACGCAGACTTCATTTATACACCGTCAGAACCACTACATCCTACAATCGCCTCCTGGCCCTTCGAGGCTTGGGGCATGGACATTGTGGGACCGATCACCCCTCCTTCATCGAGAGGACACCGCTTCATCCTAGCCATCACCGACTACTTCTCCAAATGGGCAGAAGCAGTTCCACTGGCGGAAGTGAAGAGCTCTAGGGTGATCAGCTTCATCAAGTACCATGTCATCTACCGTTTTGGGGTACCCCGGAGGATTATCCACGATAACGGTCCTCAGTTCATCAGCCATGTTTTCAGCAGATTCTGTGACAAGAATCGCATTCAAAACGTGGCCTCAACCGCCTACAATCCGACAGCAAACGGATTGGCCGAGGCGTTCAACAAGACTATCGTCAGGCTACTCAAAAAGGTCGTGTCATCCAACAAACGCGACTGGAACGAAAAGCTCGGCGAATGCCTTTGGGCCTACCGCACAACGGTACGGACCCCGACGGGCAACACACCATTCTCCCTGGTCTACGGGAGAGAAGCGGTACTACCTCTCGAGATCTAGATACCCTTACTTCGCGTAGCAATCACAAACCAACTCACAGAAGAGGACAATCAACGTCGTCGTCTGCGGGAACTGGAGGCACTTGACGAAAAGCGTCTCCTAGCTCAACAACACATCGAACTCTACCAAGCTCATATATCACAGGCTTTCAACAAGAAGGTCAAGCAAAGGACTTTCCAAGAAGGCGGCCTGGTTCTGGCAGTCAGGAGGCCGATGGTGTTGACTCACAAGACACCAGAAAAGTTCGAGCCCAAGTGAGAAGGACCTTTCATCATAGAGACGGTATACTCAAACGGTGCTTACCGCCTCGCTAAACCCAATGGGGACTTGTTCATGATGCCCATCAACGACAAGTTCCTAAAGAAGTACTACTCTTAACATCTTTCAGACATGTACTTCCATAAAATCAGACGCTTTTGGAACCCAGCTGTTCCGTGGCATCCTCCAGTAGAAGGACAACAACGTCTACATCACCTCTGAGTTGTCCCCCTACACCCTACAAAGCGGAATCTTACACTCCGTAAGACTATGCTACCCATCATGTTTACCACGTCCACATTACCTCTGAGTAAACATCCCGTACAGACAACCCCTGCATTGCCGTAGATTGATTGCAGAACTTCCACGTCCACATTACCTCTGAGTAGTTCCGTATATCCCCCAGAATCATTCCTACCACGTCCATAACACCTCTGAGTAGGAAGATTCCATCATTGGAATCCCATATTTGCCATGTCCATATCACCTCTGAGCAAACATGTTGGTTCTCTCAAACTTATTATCTGTACCTAAAAACCAAGGTACGCAAAAGATAATAGGTCCACGCAAATCATCAAGTTTATGACAACAAAAAAGAACACACCACAAAAAATTTTGTATTTCTTTATTCTAAAGAGTAAAGGATTACACCCCCCCCCCCCCCCGACAAGAGTTGCAAAAACACAAAAAGAAGAGACTACAATCCCTAAACATCCCCAGGGTTGGCTGAAAGCTCTTCAATTCGGCGCCTCAAGTCTGTCGCTCGAGTCTCCACATTCGCCAGGACCCGATGTTCAGCTTCTTGACGCATCGCCTCTATGGCCTCTGGAGAAGTGTCATCCTCATCCTTCTCATCCAGCTGCTGCCGCTGCTGAGCCAGAGTAAGAGCCCGGTGGGTGAAAGCTGCTTCCTCCTTCTTGAATGCTACATGTTCAGCCTGGGCATGCTCAGCATCCAATAGGAGTCGGGCCCGCTGGTCCTCAAGATGGCGAATCTGGGCATCAACCTCTGCGATACTAGCGTCCAACGCAGTTCGCAACTCCACCTTCTCCTGCGTAGACTGAGACAACCGCTCCACTGCAGCTTCAGTCTCAGCCACTTCGCGCTCCCAGACACCCACGGTGGCCTGATAAGAGGACTCAATTTCAGCAATCAGCTTCTCCTTTTTCGCGTCTATCAGGGCAGAAAGATCATTTCGCTGGATACGCTGAAACTCGGAAAGCAGTTGATCCAGCTCAGTCACCGAGGCCTCCAGAATCTCGGCCATATGATCATGGCCCTGGTGGAGACGTATCAGGTTGATGTGCGGAAGCGCCATGGATTTTGCCATCGTGAAACTCCCATTGGTGTTCATCACTGTCGACACACCCTTCTGCAGCATCTTGTACACTGCCTCAACGATGAATTTCACGTACTCATCCGCATCCGCCAACACTTATGGTGTCATGGCAGGAGTTGGAGGAGTTACCCTGGATGGCGGACCTGAAGAAGACCCGCCGATCTCAATCTGCGAGATTTGAACATCGACCTCAGCAGACTCTCCCGCACCAGGAACTTGAATTCCGCTACCAGCACCAGATGCCAAGAGTCCAGAAGGAGTTGGATGGGGTGTCGATATCGTCCCCCAAGTAGAAGAAGCAACAGAGGGCTCTTGCATCAGCAAGCCCTTGCCCTTTCCCGGCTCAAAGGGACTATCAGCATCCGGAGCTGCCTCCTCCACCACCGAGGCGCGATCTATAACCAGCGCGGAGCCTTCCTATGGCAAGCTAACCGGATCAGCTCCCGTTTCCTGACGGGGCGCGTCTTCTAGGGTCGGGCTTGGCAGACGAGTCTCCCCCTCATCATCGAATCCCTCCACGGGGACCAAATCTATCGCCACCTCCCGGTCGACAGCCACCTCATGAAACTTCCATTGGTGTTCATCACTGTCGACACACCCTTCTGCAGCATCTTGTACACTGCCTCAACGATGAATTTCACGTACTCATCCGCATCCGCCAACACTTGTGGTGTCATGGCAGGAGTTGGAGGAGTTACAATGGATGGCGGACCTGAAGAAGTCCCGCTGATCTCAATCTGCGAGGTTTGAACATCGACCTCAGCAGACTCTTCCGCACCAGGAACTTGAATTCCGCTACCAGCGCCAGATGCCAAGAGTGCAGAAGGAGTTGGGTGGGGTGTCGATATCGTCCCCCAAGTCGAAGAAGCAACAGAGGGCGCTTGCATCAGTAAGCCCTTGCCCTTTCCCGGCTCAAAGGGACTATCAGCATCCGGAGCTGCCTCCTCCACCACCGAGGCACGATCTATAACCAGCGTGGAGCCTTCCTCTGGCAAGCTAACCGGATCAGCTCCTGTTTCCTGGCGGGGCGCGTCTTTTAGGGTCGGGCTCGGCAGACGAGTCTCCCCCTCATCATCGAATCCCTCCATGGGGACCAAATCTATCGCCACCTCCAGGTCGACAGCCACCTCAGCTTCCATTGCTGAGCCTGGGGTAGGGCTCGGCAACGCTACAGCCGACCTCCCTGCATCATGATAAGGAGGGGAATCAACCCTCTCCTCTGTTGCAATCACGTCTGTTGCCCCCGCAATAGACTCACGCATCTCTGGAGGAACGTCTTCCGAAGACGACGAACTCCACCCCACTTCATCATCAGGAAGCCCCGTGTCCGCAGGACCCTCGACGTCCAAGGCCCCCACGGTAGCTTGCACCATCCCAGAAGTTGCCGCAACCTTAACATCTCTTCCGACAAAGTCCGGAGATACTAAAATCTTCGCAGGAATAACATCTTTAGGATTCTCCTCCATTGGAGACATTACCATCGGAGGAATTCGCTCATCAGAGGAGCTTGCCACCTCCTTCGGTTTACTAGCACCCGGTTTTGAAACACGGGTTCTCTTCTTCAACGATCCCTACAAGAAGAAAAGCACAAGTCACCAAAATAACATGATGAGCCAGATTACGGAGGACTCTTTACCTCAGCAGGGACTGATTCTAGTGACGCAGCCTTTGGAGTCGTCACTTTCCTCGCCCTTTTTAGTACGGACGAATCGGCCTCTGCGTCTGCCCGTCTCTTCCCAACAGGGGGATCTCTCACTGATGCTACAGCAGCAGCCCGATATCCCGCCAATTCTAGTGGACGATATGACCGAGCCGCCACCAACATATTTGTCGTAGCCTCTAGCTGAGTTCCAATGATGAAACTGGTCTCCCTATTATAACCAGGAGACACAGCATTCATGGTGCAATACAGTTTAACGGCTGAATACAGGATTTGTGGCCGAGGGTTGCGAACTGGCGTAGTAAAATGAATACCAGTGCACCCGGCATTATAATATTGCCAGCCTCGGGCTCCGTCCAGCAAACTCCCGGCAAATCCCAAACTATTACTGGGGTTCTGTAACATTAATTGGGTATAGCCGAACTGGCGAACAAACCGGCTTGGCAGATATGGCTCCAGATAACACCTATTCTGGTTACGGTAGACCAAGTGGGAAGGCCGAATACTTTACAACCAACGAAAACCCCATTTCGGCAGAGTAATCGCATCTTCACCAAAGTCGTCTAAATCTTGGTCGGCCTCAAAGATGGGACCAACCTTGACAATCTCCCACCCCTGAAGATAGGACAAAACTCTCCTGCAGACGGGGACACCAGTGTGCAACCACTTCCTCTTGTAGAAGCGGCAGATAAAGGCGTCACCTTCAACGTGATCCTCCTCCGAGCCTGGACTCATCACGTTCGGGTGATGAAGAATCAACCATCCCATCAGATAATGCAATGGTAGTTCGGCCCGGGGAAAGTTGTCATTTCTACCTCTCTCATGGATCACGTTCTCAGCAAAGGTCCTCAAGCCCCACAACACACACACCATCGCGGGGAGAAGAGCCAAAGGACGACCAAAGGCCAATTTCACTGCTGGCAAAATGAGGTTCCGGTGTACCCTCTCCATGGAACCCGATCCGCCTGCGAACACACAATTCCGGAGCCATATCATCAAATAAGCAGCCAATACTGCCTTAGATGACATCCGGTGCGCACAATGCCAGAAGCAGCTATACGTGTTTTCACCACTCTCATTTGAACGAGGGACCCTCTCGTCCAACCGGCTCATTTCAGAGGTCAACTCCGCGGGTTTCAGCCCTTGCGGAGTCATAAACCGGATCTTCGAGGAATCCGCCAAATCCTGCTTGAAGACGTAATCCCTCAAAGCAGTCACATGAGGTTGAGACTTGCCTTTCTCCCTCCGTTGCATCAGATAATGATGGCTCGCTACCTCTTTGAAAATAGCTATCATCTCCGGGTCCTTCTTTTCCAAGACAAGGATCTCTTCGTTTGACGAAAAATATTCCTCGTACGGTTCAGATCCCCAGGAAAGCCTGGATACCTCGTACATTTCGTGGAGAGCCAATCCCAACTCTCCCACTGGAGTAAAGAAAGTGCCAGTGTGGGTATTAAACATTTCCAAGAGAGCAAGGAACATATGCTTACTGAGATCCACGCCAGCCTGTGTGGCACGGGCAGCGGCCGTCAGCCCAATCTCTTTAAGCTCAGCCTTGAACTTCGACAACACCCAAACGGTCAAGTCGTCCCACTTCGACATATGGTGACACCAACCTTCAACCCTAAAGCTACCTTTCGGATACATGACCCTCGATGTTAGCATCCGATTTGCAAAGGTCGAAGCACTGAAGACAAAGGTGTCATTAGGAACCTCACTATAAAGGCTTCCAGGACGCATAGTTCTATAATTAAACGAGGGTCCGGCTCGCGAGGCGGCCAAGGTATCCCTTTGATTCGAAGTAGCATCAATCGAAAGAGTACCTCCCAATGCCCCTCCTTGAGAAGGAGTAAGTTTCCAGGGCATCCTTCTTTTGGAAGCTAAACGGTAGAAGGCCGTCAGCGGCAACTGGCGTTCAAGTTGTCGCATATATAGAACCATGCCCTTCGTAGAGAAGAACCAATCTTCTTTGATCTTCAGTATCTTCGCCTCAGTGGAGATCAGGCGGTCACCGAACAAAAAGGCAGGTTTTAAGAAGGTCACATCCTCGGACTCAGCAGATTTCAGTTTACCGCTCTCCATCATACTCTGAAGGAAAATCGGCAACTGATTCTGGATCTACAGCATTCTCTCAGGAGGTTGATTCTGTAGGATAGCATCCTTCGCAGGGTTGATAACCTCCTCGTCAAAATCAACTCCCATTTGACAAAGAGAACCATCCAGAAGGACCTCATTCAGCAAAGGGATTGTCATCAACACTGATACAATAAAAACAAAAGTCAGGCAAAAAGCCAACCAAGACAAAGTGTGTCAAGCAGCCTGGCGCATCATCAGGGTGCAAACCCATGCGCATCAGCAGTGTGGCTTCGGCGCATCAACGGGGTGTAAATTCATGCGCATCAGCTGAGAAGCTTCGGTGCATCGTCAGGGTACAAACCCATGCGCGTCAGCAGTGAAGCTTCGGCGCATCATCAGGGTGTAAACCCAAGCGCGTTAGCAGTTAAACCTCGGTACATAATAAGGGCCTAAACCTATGCACGTCGGAGGGATAAAACCTCGGCGCATCATCAGGACAGAGGTCCATGCGCTTCGGTAACAAAGAGTTAGAGCACACCAACTCAGCCGTATGATCCAAAACTCGCCTGAACAAAAAATAATAGAAAAGACGACACCCACCAGTCACAGCAGGCCGAACGTCGGCCGGAGTCACAATGGTGACAGGAGCGTCTTCCTCAGCGAACTCCACAGGCTCCTTTCCCTTGCCAGCACCGCCACGAGGAGTCTTGGGAGCCATTTCTTAAAAGGAGAAAGTTAGGGTTTTTTGAAGAAAAACTCTAAAAGACAAAAGCAAAGAGAGGAATCAGGCTAGAACTCTCTCTTCTCCTCACGCCTATTTATAGGCTCAGTCGCACGCGTGAACCGATGAAGTGTGACCTCAGCCGCCGCTTCGGGTTCTGTGAAGAGATAACTGCAGATAAAACCAAAAAGATCATCATTAATCTTCTTTGTTATCGGGGCGTTATCATTTGCATTAACTGAGAGGAGCATGCGCCCCATCACTGATGCGCGGAGTATCCATGCGCCCGAACAGACATGCGCCCCAACCACCATGCTTCTTATTCAAAGTATTCCAAAACTTGAGAAAAAAGTTTTGAAAACTTTGAAGGGGGTCTTGTAGAAGCATGGAATTTCACGATCAGAAATCCTATGCGCCAAGCACTACATGCGCCAGGAAGTTCAAACAAAAGTACTAGGACACAGCAAAACAAGAATAGAGACATTAAAAGAAGATTTTTATTTCATATAAAAGTCTATTGCATGTCTTAAAAAGGGGCTGTACAAAGGAGAGCTTCTACAAAAAGAAAAGACCCTAAGTCTACAGCCAGGCGCAGCATCATCATGCGCTCTCGAACAGGCGCATCTCACCATGCACTCTCAGGCGCATCCCACCAAGCGCTCCCAGTCGGGCGTATCCCTTCAGCAGCTCAGTTATGTGCATCCTCAGTTATGTGCATCCCTTCATCAGCTCAGTTATGTGCCACCCTTCCAGCCAGGCTCACCGCCGTCTAAATGCTTCGACTAATGAAGCATTTATTGAGTAGAACGAGGGTGGCAATCAACCCTCTAGCTGGAGGAAGAGCTCCCCAAACCGAGGAAGAGAAGAGCACCGCAAGCCAACCTGTGGCCAGGGGAGGTTTCGAAAGAGCCTCCAAAGGCGAAGGAAGACCGTAATCAAAACTGCGGCTAAAGGAGCAGCTTTCAACACAACCAGAATGGGCAACACCCACTTTGAAGGAAGAAAGAGCCCCCAAAACTGCAGCACCGCAATTTCGATCTGCGACTCTTCCCACATAACGGAGACGAGGCTCGTGCATCCCGATCTTTGGATGAAACAGGCACCTTCTGCCTGCCTCAGAAGCCCTCAACTCCGACTTTTGGATGTAACAATCACCTTCAAGTGCATCAATGAAGACAATGCGTCGCATCTTCACCCTCGAAAGCATCTCATCAACAGAATGCACTCGAGTAAACAAGTTCATTTCGGGAGAACGTGAGAGAACGAAAAGCAAACTCTCTCCATGCCACTATTTATAGGCCGGGCAAATCAAACCCATGCGCCAAGTGGATGGCTCTTCGAATCCCGTACAATAAATTTACATTAAATGGATCAACCTGACGCTTGGAATTCAGTCAAGTCAAAAATGGCTATTTAAAGCACTCGAAGAACGTAACAGTCGTACCAAAAGACGTGTCAAAGCAGAGCGGATGCGCCGGCCAGACCGCGTATCACACAGACGCGCCCCTCAACACCAAGCGCTTCACAAGCATGCGCCCCCATGCGGTCCCATGCGCCTAGTGGAACGCCGATCGATGCGCCCACTCCAACAGCCCATGACCTGTCAAAGAACATTAAATGCTGAAGTCTGACAGAGTTGGCACCATACCTCTCGAGGACTGAACAGTTGACAGCTTTTTCAGAAAACGAAGCGTCGCCAACATCAGCATCATCATTACTTTCCTCCGGCAGTTACAAGCCACGTGGCCGCCCAACCACTCGTATGTGCCTCCGCGGCCATGCGCCCAAAGTTCTGCATGTGCCTCAGAAGCCATGCGTCCCAGACTTCTCTCTGATCCCAAAAGACAGAAGTAAAGTCACTACTGAAGCTTCGCATGCGCCTCAAAAGCCATGCGCCCCAAATGGTTTGCGAATCCCAAAGGTTACGAGCCAAAGTCTCCTCATGCGCCCAATCCCAGGCGTATCCAACCAGATCATTCCCCACCAAATCCGAGATCTTCGAGCCATAGGCCGATGACACGTGTCCTTTGACTCGATTCACCCAAGATCTCAGCAACAGAAAAATCCTCTTCTCTACTACGTGCCGGCCCACAACAGCAGTATGAAGAATTCAACCCCTCAATCAGGGCACATCGTCCATGTGCCTCCATCAGCAATCACCACGTGGCGTCCCCACGTCCAGGCGCATCCTACATATGTGCGCATGGGCAGCCAGCCTGCAGACTATAAATAGAGGGATCATTTCCTTCACACACAGAGATGAACATTCATAGACAGACAGAGACATCGCACAACCAGAGAGGCAGATACAGACACTCAACGTCTTCCTCCTCTCAGCAAGCTCCAGCACCCAGAGCAATCCAAACCTTCAGAGAACCAATAACCGTCGTCAGATCGTCAACGGAGTCAACGCATTACCACTCGCTCCATCGGCACAAGGGACCCAGATAAATAAAAGTGTACTCCTAGGACTACGTCTAAGTCCTATATTGTAACACTGTTCTGTTTGTATTGAAATTTGCAATCAAAAGATTTTAATGGCAAACAGTACACATGTGGTATAGGCTACTGCTACCTACTTGTTCCTAACTGCTGTACAACCGGCAAATCATACCCTGCAAGTAACCCAAAGCACAAGCCCTCTTCATCTTCTCACAACACTTGCACAAGCCTAAGTACTACCTGTTGTTGAGTTCAGGTGCACAGGCTTCCAAGCCTTCCTCTGCTTATCCCACTGTGTACTACATCAGTGCAACTGCACAAGTAAGTTCTTCCCTGCCTGCACATGTCCTTGAACCCCCCTAACCTCTGTTATCTACCCTTACCTAGTTGCCACTTCCCTACTGCCCATATCCCCCTCTCACTCCTGCCTATCTTTTTAATACAAGTCACCTCTAAATACACAAATATGTACTGCTACTTTAAGGACCCTAGTATGCCTAGGCAGTACATAACCCAGCACTTATATTGCACATGAATTCTATTTCACCACACCTATACTGTATTACATACACATATACATAGGTCTATAGGAACCCACACAAACACACATATATACCTATATGCATACACATATGGACACATATGTGTGTGCCACAGATACTCATAAACCCTCTACCCCCAAATCAGTATACAAGACTTACCAAGACCTGTGTGTAGTCCTCATAAGGCCCTGCTACTGTAGGGAGTAAACTCCCTTGCCTATCCAGACAGGCAGCATGCCAACCAAAGGCTTGCCCTACTGTGCTACTGCTATGCTCTAACAATTTTCCCATTTATTCCTCTTCCTTAACTACTGCTGTCCCTACTCTTCAAGTCAGCTTTATATGACTGTTACACCTATAAACTAATATGTGTGCATGGACGAATGTAAAGACTACACTTCCTCACTACTATATGAACCAATTCCTACTCATAACCTTGCATATTTCTACCTTTATATTACAGTAATGAATCACACAGGTTGCACACACCTGTGTGTGTAGAACACCCTCCAAACACACATATACAATACGTGCAGGGGTTTTTGGCACACAGGAGCTCTGAACGTACGAAAATATCATAGAATCTATTGTAACTGCACTATAGGGGCTGCTAATTTGATGACACATAGTAGTCGCTGAGATTTACTTGTTAAGATCTTGGGTTATTTGTACCCATTCATAAACATGACTGTGTCAATGATACATGTCGTATGTACATTGCTCAAAGATCTCGATCTGTTTAAAAAAATTCGATTTGATTATATCTAAGAGATATTGTTTCTAAGTGGCATATTCCAACAATGTCGTGAGTGGTCTGCGTCATAGAGGTTGTGGTTATGGACATCATAGTGGCTGCACTTTCGGGACGTCCTAGAGGTTGCACTTTCTGGTGTGCTGAAGACTACACTTGTTAGAGTCTCAAAGTGGCTACGCTTCATAGGATGTATGGAGGCCGTGCTCTCTGTTGATATCTGTCATCTAACATGTGCCATCTAACATTTGCCATTTGATAGCTGTCATTTGATAGCTGTCTCTGACTTTTGTGTCAGCGTGTCATAAATGCTGAAGTGATGACCCAGGGTAGGTGCTGTATTCTCAACTGTTTCTCAAGTGCTGCACTTTTAGATGCTTCCAAGGCACTGTGCTTTTGTGGCTCCAGGGTGCTGCACTTTTGAGGCTCTGAGGCACTACGCTTTTTGAGACATTTGAGTCAACGACTCCTTAATTTCTACCACTTTTTGAGGCATTTGAGTCAAAAATCTTATTAATGAGATTCATTATGATAAATACGACATTCATCTAATTAATTTAGAGCCTTTGACTAGCTGCCACTAGGCATATGGGTTTGACTACACACAGCCTATAAATTGGAATTTTTTAGGGCACAACTCATTCGTGTACCCTTCTCTCTTACTTTCTGTCGAAGATAATACTGTACCCTGATAAGTGTTCTCCTTGGCGAGCTTGGCAAAACTTACGCCAGTCGGGGGCTAGAATTGCAGAACTCTTTGTTTACAGAAGTAACAAGCTTGATGAAGGAGTCTTTGAGAAGAACTCTGCCGACTATGGAAAAAGTTATCCCTATTTATGCAGCGTGCTAGCTGTTCTTTGGTTCGAGATGACACCGAGTGCCAATATGTTGAACACTGGGTTTGGATTGATTGCAAACCCATGTTTGCTCAATAACTGCTTTATTCGAAAGTGATGCACCAGAGCTAGGACGAGGAAGTGATGCGCTCCTCACGAGGAAGTGATTCACTCTGACGAGGAAGTGATTCGCTCTGCGCTTTTATACGCTATGCTTTCTATGTCCTACGCTTGTGTAAGCTGAGTATATAGCTTTATGTGTAATCATGAACATGAAGAATCTGTGAATAGACTTTTATAATCATGACTATCTTAATAAAGAATCTCTTTCATGTACTTTTCTTCCAAATTTTGCTTTGTGCTTTTTTCGGTATTGTTTTTCTGAAATACCCAATAATTTTGTAATTTTTGACTACGCTTGTAGACGTTGCGCTTTCGTGCTTATACACGACCCCCTTCAAAGTTTTCAAATTTGGATAAGTTTGAAATACTTTGAAAAAAGCATAAAAATGACACGTAGTGTAGGAAGTGTGCAGCACATTTCTGACAAGCTGCCATCACTAAGAGAGCTTTAGTAACCGTCAACAATTAGTGCTTTAGTCGTCATTTCATTAAATGATAATGACTTCTGATTTTTCAGAAGAGATCAAAAATAATTTCATTCCACCCTTGTACGCGTTTCGGAACATTTCTTCAAGCTCAAAGCATTTCTTGGCCTCACCTATTTTGACACGTGTCCTATCATATAAATAGGGGTTTTCCAGAAGTGAGAGAACTTTACTCTATTTATTTGCTTCCTTAAAAAAGACTTCTTCTTCCTCGAGCAAAAACCCTAGCTTTTCTCTAGGCCCCCAAAACTCTAAAAGCCCCCAAAGGTTCCAAGGCCGCTAAGGCTAGTGCTACAAGTACTAGCAAGGCAAAAGAGAAAAGGCCAGTAACTGAAGTTGCTGACGCCGAAGACGTTTCGATCATCGATGCTGATGCATACGCTAATGTGCAAAAAGCTGTTGCCAGTTGGTCTTTCTGTCTTTGTTTTGACAGAGATGGCCTAAGATGGGTGTCGATGCAACACTTCAAAATATGCATCGATGCCCTATTTGCAGATGCCTATGGGCACTACTTTTTGAAGTAGTGTCTGGAAGATGCGCTGATGCTTCTTTTGTTGATGCGCATGGGCTCTACTTTTTAAAGTATCATCTGGAAGTTGCACTGGCACTCCTTTCACTGATGCGCATGGGTGCTATTTTTCGAAGTAGCATCTCAAAGATGCACTGACGCTTTAGCTAATGCACAGGGTTACTGAATAATGCCTGCGCTGAAGCTTGCTCGCTGATGTATATGATCAATAAACAGTGACTGCACAGATGTTAGCTTGCTGATGCGTAGGGACACTAAACAGTGCCTGCGCAGAAGCTTGCTCGCTGATGCGCAGGGCCACTAAACAGTGCATGCGCTGAAGCTTGTCTTTTCTATTTCTTTTGCAGAGAAGAATGTTTTCAAGAGACTTTTCTTACTTTGTTGATTTTGTGTGTAGTTTTTGTGGTCATCCCTCGATTCGACGATATTCTCTTTGACTCATCTGTCTGTGCGCTGGGCGTAAACTTTGACGAGGAGGTGGTTAACCCTGCTAAAGTGTTAATTGCCCGCGGCCAACCTGAATATGGATTGTGTTAGGGTTATATACTAAAAGCATCACTTTTGCATTAACTTTATTTTCTTAAATTTTGAATGAGAATCATATAGGCAAATGTTTGCATGTTGTATTTGTTGCAAGTGTTAATGCAAGTATCTGATATTCTATATTGTAGATAATATGGTATGTGGTGTCACATAGAAGATCATATTATCAGTTCTCTATATAATATATAAATAGTTCATAACCAAGATGGACTTGGACAATCCATTGGAAAGGTTGTAGTGTAATCTAGTATTAGTCTATCTTGACTATAGGTTTACACTAGTATACTTTGTGTGTATTGAATAGGACCACTTGAGGTTATTCTCTTTGTACTGACTACATAAGAGAACAAACACCTCCGTTATTATGGATGCTTGTTCTCTTAATCCGGATATAATAATAGACATATATATGCAGTGTGTATTACTTTGACTCATAAAACAGTGAGATTCATTATGGGTCCACAACCTGTATGAATTGGGTAATAACATTGTATATATGATTGGCTGTTGATTATAAAAGGAATCCATGTCTCGATACGTCGGGTTGATGATGTCCCCTTAAGGAGCTCATAAGGATTGTCATATAAATCCTGCAGGTGGATTATATCTGACATGACAAATAAAGTTGAGTGGTACTCCTTAACGATAAAAGATGTCGATCAATATAGTTGTCAGTAACTTAATTTGATCGACAGACATTCGATATCTTAACATGGGGAGCCAGACGAACATAAAATAAAAGGAGCCCATAATCATAATTTGGGATTTGGAAGATAGTGCAACAATAGCTCTCTAGTGGAACGAGCTATTGTTAATGGGCCTGGTTGTGTGTTCGGGCTGAACATAGGATACACAGATCCGTTAGGAGACCTAACCTTAATTTCTCATCATGGTCCCTGCCATAGCCTTATATATATCCTCTATTCTTTGGCCGTCATAATCTTATTAGAAATAAGAAGCTTTCTCTAAATTCGTGATTCACGTAAGGAGAGAAAGGGAGGGTTGCCATGGAAAAGAAAAGGTTGGGAGATCGTCATCCACATGACGTCCAACCCGAGGAAGGAATACGTGCAGAAGATCTTGGGGTCGTGACTGCTCGAGATTAGTAGGAACTGTTGCCTTCTTCCCGTCGTAGGTATAATTCATGAACCCTATTTTTCGCCTATGAAGGGTTAGAACACGTTTATATCTGTTTAACTTTCTATCAATCAATACGCACACCAAATTAGGGTCTTGGGAATCACCAGTTCCACCAATTGGTATCAGAGTTACTTTGGATCTCCATATTGATTGATACGTCCATGTTGTCCAATAAAACTTGAGTTGTGTAATTGTAATACCCCAGTCCCAAAATACTTAGGACCATGTACGTAGACATGCCAGCTGTACATATACGAAGAATACTCCAATATATTAAATCCTCGTATATGTACATAAGCTGTAAATAATATAAAATCACAGGCAAGAATATAACAAAACTATATCTCATCCACAGCTCAACACAGAAGATATCAAACGTCCAAATAGAATAAATAAACGAGTCAAAGAGATAGCCGGGTGGACATACCCACACCAAACAACTATGATAAATAGTCTCAAATAAATGGAGTCTGACCTCCTAAAATAGAAAGAAATGAAGTATAAAGATGTCTACTACATAGTCCCAAACAATATCAAAGTAAAGATAGAGAGCTAGAGGTTAGAAGCGAATGCCTCGTCGTCCACAAAGGATATATCCAATGCCCAACCCTACTTCGGCAGGAAATCATCTATGCCTGGAGAGATCACCAGGTCCTTAGAGGGACGTAACAAATACAAGAAAACAACATGCCGAATAAATTTTGATATATAATATAAAATAAAGTGATGCATGCAATTGGGTTCCTAACCGTTCTACTGTGAACATGCAGTTGAGAAACAATTCTTTGACGCATGGGCCCTGACAGTAAATAGGATCGGCTTGGTTCCCGTATAGGGCACATGGGCCTACGTCCGTAACCCTCCGAGCAACGTCCGAGGGTATCAATATAGGCGTACGTCCATAACGCTTAGTGAACGTAAGAGGGCATCAATAGCCTGCGTCTCTGGCGGAGCTCACAGGTAATAAAGGAAGTGCAAAAGTAGCCCATACGTTAGGTATTGTCCTCCCCACCCAATGCCCAGTATCCTTATCTCCATGACTCATATGAACCTCTAGTAACTGCCAAGTCTACTAACATGCATTCTATTGGTAGTTAGTTACTCATAACTGTCACACGCCTTATACGTATCACACTACTAAAATACAGCAATTTGGCGATGAAAGATTAGCGACGGAACGTATCCGTCGGCCATAGCAACGGCCTCGCGACTACCTTGTGACGGGCTACCATCAGAAAGCAATAGATAATTTTTTTAGTTTTTTTGCGTCAAAATCAGTCGCACATCCGTCGCTCATTTGACGAAACTTTAACGACGGATTCATGTCCGTCGCTAATATGTCGAACAATGTGGCGACAAAATCTATAAAAAATGGCGTGCTAAATTAGCGTCTATCTAGCGACGGACGTTCCGTCGGTAATCTAGTGGGTATTTAGCAACTACCTTCCGACGGATATATCCGTCGGTAATCTGTCGCTAAATACTGTAACCTAACTTAAATTGAACCGACGGAGGAGAATTTTTTATTCCCTCCAAAAAGACTCTCTCTCTTCCCCTCTCTCTCTCTCTCTCTCCGGCGAGCTCTCTCCGACTGGTACCACATTCTCCGGTGAAGCTCTCTCCGACGGGTACCACATTCTTCGGTGAAGCTTTCTTCGACGAGATATCTCTCTCTCTCTGGTATGCTCTCTCTCTCTCTCTCTCTCTGTTTAGCATGACATATAGGGTTTTGGGTTGGTAGGGGGGTCGGCTGTCGCTGGGGCCGGCGGGGTGGGGGAGAGGGAGTGGGGGCGGGGGGGGGGGGAGGTTGTTGAGGGCGGGGGGCAGGGTACGGTTTAGGGTTTCGGGGCAGGGGTAGGGTTTCGGGTCGTGATTGGTTGTGGGCCGGCTGTCGCGGGGGCCGACGGTGATTGGGGCAGGGTAACAGTCTAGTGCTCACTATCAGCTAGCTGATAATTCTAATTTTCTCGAATGCTTTTTTTGTATGCTCATCTGTCAATATTATATTATTAGGAGCAATAAAATGAACTTAATGTTGGAAATTTTTACCTTGATGAAAATGTGGTGTTAATAGGATTATCGGATGATTTAAGCAAAGATTAATAGGCAATATCAATGATGAAAATGGTCATGAATTAAGAAGCTATTAAACCTAGCTTTGAAGAGCCATAAAATGAATTACCGTTTGTAAAATGATTGTCCAATGAATGAAAATTTTTGGGTTTTAAATGTCATCAAGTAGGAGTAATGAAGGGCATGGTCTTTTCCAAACAAATATACAACACTTAAGTGCACATCATGCAAGATCTCTGTTAGGCCAGCTTATTATTGACTGGACATTAGCTAGCTATGTATGGACCGGTGGGATAGTGTCTGGTTCCAAACATGTCTAACATAAGTTGTTGCACTTACAAAGTCATCAAAAGAATACTGGTAACTAAAGATAAGCTTCACATTTTGGTATCAGTGTTGACACCATGTGTGTACTCTGTAACAAGGATGTTGAGTCTATTGCTCACTTTTTTTGCCTGTGACTACTCTAGAGCAACCTTGGAAAGCATCAGGGACAAAATATGCCTAGGATCCAAAGCTGGATAATAACTTAGTTAAGAAATGGGGACTCTAAAACCTTGGTTGAGGTTCAGACATTTACCAAATCCTAGTATCCCCAAAATTTGATATATCTGCTAACTTTGGCCTACCAAATATTGACGCCATTTACATCTCAGGTCCTACTAATATGATACCTTACTCGAGAATCTCAGGATCTTGGACAAGAATCAGTAAAATGCTTAAGGTTTTGCTGATTAACTACAAAAAAAGAGTTTTCCAAACATGACTTTTTTTGGCATTTCAGATTCAATTGAAGGGAGAGCATTCTTTTTGAAATAACATAAGTTTAGAATACAAATTAGAGGTAGACAAGTATAAGGTTGTAATTCAAAATTTGAACAATACAAACCATAGACACACAAAAACCAAGAAAAGGATAAATGAAGAGAATTTACTTACTCCATTAAGGTCCCAACCTTTTGTACTAACAGATTTCAAAAACATGAATACAGTAAACAAAAAAGGTAAGTAAAATGATGGGTAATACAGAAAATGATGAAAGAATCAATAACAACTACGTAGCGGCTGCTAAAGAGATCCAAGGAACTAGATATTAAAATACGAGCATTATTGGTATCAGGACGGCCTAATATGTTTGATACGAGGACAAGCCACCTATAAGTTTGATATAGGAACAAGCCACATAAAATTACAAGTATGACTTTGGATGCAATATTAGTATCAGGAAAGAATTATTGGTATCAGGATGTCCATGCTACAAAGAAACAAAGGACACTATTCTTAAGGTCAAATGCAAGACGACTTTGCCAAGTAGATGTGCCAACAACTACATGTATATAATGTTAGTACTACTTCAAATCCACATGAAAGAATTCAGCTTTGGTTCAAAACGTCGTAAAATAGTCGGTCTATAAGCGGGACCACCACCCAATAGCATGTTGCCACCAGAAGCAGAACCCCGTATTTCTTCCAGAGAATCTCCTAATTGTTCCAGAGCTGGGTTCAGAACGTCATGAGACAGTTTGGTCCATATCCGGTGCGGGCGTTAGAGCATTGAGAGGACCTTTCCCTAGTATGAGAGGACCGGAAAGGACGTAGAAATCTGTTTCATTCATATGTATGATAGAATAGGGGGTTAGGTAAAATAAATGAACCCCTTTCTCTCTACGTATTATAAATGCAATGTTTGGATAACATATGAAATGTAATGTATAGGTAAGCATTAATGTAGGTAATGACATGTAATCACCGGTGGGGCTGGCTCGGCCGGGAGAGACTGTACCCAATGGCTCGTCAACCAACCGGAGAGGATACTCTGAGAGATCCATCTGAGCAGGACGTATACTCTGAGAGATCACCTTTACAAGAATGATATCAGTAGTGGGATTAAGTGTTGGAGGAGATATTATCAGAGTATACGTCCTACTCAGATGGGTCTCTCACAGTTACAGATGGTGGATGTGCTCCGTCAACAGATTCTTGCTCTGAGCCAAAACTTTCCCCGGAGCTCAAGTGGACATCCTTTGTGTAGAGCTCGAGTGAGAGGTTCCTGACAGCATGGTGGTCTCCTTTGTTAAAGTATCTGTGCTCGTCCCGCAACCAATCAATTTTTTTTTCATTTCTAATCTCTTGAATATGAAGCTCTGCTTCACATTTGGCTCTACCTTCTGGTATATAAGAACCAAATGTGAAAAAGAGTTTCATATTCAAGATATTATAAATGAAGAAATTTTTGTTTGGTTATGGGACGAGCAAGAATCCTTTGACAAAGGAGACCACCATGCTGTCAGGAACCTCTCGCTCGAGCTCTACTCAAGGATGTCCACTCGAGCTCCGGGGCAAAGGATTGACTCAGAGCGGATTTCTGGACAGAGATGACGAAGAAGATGGCTGCCAAAGCTTATGTAAGTTTTCTAATTCTTTATATGTATTATATTTTTGTCATTTTGTATAACTGTAATTAAAATCAATCATTGCATCGTATCAATAGGTGATTTTGTACATTAGTTACAAGTGCTACTTAGTTAAAGTTCAAGTGCTACTTAGTTGTGTCTCTCTCTCTATCTATCTCGCTATCAATGCTATAGTGTTGTTCCCCTCGCAATACGGAATGGTCCGATACCGATACTCTGAGTATCAGACCATTCCTATGTGTATCGGTATCGCAATCACAATACCGATACTCGAGTATCGCATTGATACTCAAGTATCACATCTGATAGTTCTCTCATTTATACTGTATTTCAGTTCTAGTTAGTTTTATGTGATTCTCTGATAGTTCTCTCATTCATTTTCAACCGCTCCCCCCGTGAATATTGATTTTACCAGATGGCACCCATGACCCGAGGAGCGGCACGTCGTTTGAGGGAAACAGTGAATGATGAGGTGGCTCCTCCTACTGTTAAAGAGAAAGCACCTGTAGCTAGTGAGACCGGGAGTTTTATTCATCCAGCACCGATAGCTAGTGAGACCGGGAGTTCTATTCATGCAGCACTTGCAAGGGACTACATCTCTCCTGCCGCCGTCGATCCTGTAAAATCCCTATTTTTTAATTATTATTTTTATTATTTTATTAGACTTAAAAGTGAATTTATGCAATTTATGATATATTTTTTTGAAATGACCTTAGCCATTTTTGAGTTTTTGGAGCATTAGACAACCAAGAACTTTGGCACGGAAGATGTAGCAGTGTGCTTTGACCAGTATATTAACCATGCCAGGGAAAGCCTAGCCATAGTGATGTCCAAACTAGGAAAACCAGATCAAGTTGCAAATTATCTCATTTAAATTATTTTAATTAAATATTTTTATATTGATTTTTTGATGATCCGGTTGGACCAAACTAGTCCGAACTGGGCCCTGACCAAATTTAAGCCCAGTTAGGCATGTGATGGGACCAAGGTGGCCATGTGGACATATTTTATGTACGTAAAAATAATTTCTAAATTATTTTAGAATTTTATGTACAATTTCAAATTTTTAATTATTTGTGCAATTATTGGTATTTTATTATTAAATAATATTTTGCAACATTTCGTACAATTTTCTGGACCCTGATAAGGGTGAGCCCACCTAGACTACCATTTATTATTTTAATATTTTTATTATTATTAAGGTTATTTTTATTATGATTAAATAGTCATAATTATTGATATTTAATATTATTACTAGTTGTCAATTTTATTGTCAATTGGATATATAAATATATATATATATATATATATATATATATATATATATATATAATATGTATGTAGATAAGATGTAGATTTTATTTAAATTGTAAAGGAATTTATTTTGTGTGTGTGTATATATATATATATATATATATATATATATATATATATATATATATATATATATATATATATATATATATATATAAGATTTGATTAGAAAAAAAAATGTGTGTGGTCGGCCCCACAGGTGGGAACCGACCACATCACCAAAGGAGGAAGCAGCATACGCGCCCCACCATAATAAGAATAAGCATATAGCAGCAGCAGCAGCTGCATGCGCGCCTAAGGGGGGGCCACTTACCCCTTTCCCCCTTTTACATACATATATATATATATATATATATATATATATATATATATATATATATATATATATATATATATATATATATATATATAAGTGGTAGTAAACTGAACCCTAAAAATTCGAACCTCTTCTTCCACCTTCCTTCGTCCTCACTCCTCCGCTCATCCCATACCCCTTTCCCGGCGAGCACCTCCGCGCCCAGCCACAGCAGCCCCGCCTCACGGCTGCCATGGCAACAATAACAAACACCCACAGCAACGACAGTTTTTAATATCGAGGTACCCGACTTCTCCAATTAATTTCTCTTCCAATTCTTGTCCGTTTTTAGATCCGTAAATTCCTGTAGAAAGCCCACATGACCCTCCAGCATTCCCTTCAAATAGTTTTATTTATTCTGTAATAAATTCCAGGTTTAATTAGATTAAAAATCACGAAAAATCAGTTTTTAAAAACTTAAAAACCCCGGTATGAGGTACGTCCCAACAAACCGGATGACCCCGTCGCAAACCAAGAGTACCGAAGGGTCCGTATCGACTTTGCGGACGTGCGGGCTTTGACAGAATTCAAGTTGGTTGCGTGTACGCGACGAATTTGATCCGTATCCGTCAAATTTTTCCGTATCGGGCCTTTTCGATATTTTCCAATTACTTTGTGCAAACTCATCAAATCGCGACGAAACTTGCGCCATTGGACTCGAAATATTTTTCTGGTCCTATATGCCAAGTTTGGTCCGATTCTGAGACCGTTGACTGGGACGCCATTTTGGCGGGCCCACAATCCCACTCAACGAAAGATTTTGTGCACGGCTTCTCGGAATTCAAAATTGGATATACCTTTGAGTTCGTCTCGAAAAAACAAATTTATAGACATGTAGTTTGATGACTTTAGAGACCATAGGTACTGGCACGTAGTTCGGTACAAAACAGGTCCAACGACGGATATCGTTTTGACCCGAAATTACAATTTTGCCCCTGTTACAGAATTTGACTTTTGGACAGGCGTTTCCTAGGCATATCTTTTATTCCAAACTCGTTCGTGATGTTTGTTTCAGCATCCGGAGCTCCTTGTGGATTTTGACTTTCGTGTTGACGATTCTGACTGTTGGATTTTGCTACATCTCGCACCACCCTCAGGCAAGACACCTTGCCATTTGCTGTTTATTATTTAGCTCATATTTCATGCATTGTTCATTATTTTCTTTATGCAAAATAAACTGTGATACATGGCATAACCTGTTAGAACTTACTGTTCATTTATATTTCCTGCTATGTATTATTTTTCTTACACATTAAACTTAGATTTATGGGACCACCTTGTGTGTTGCATTCATAGGCCTTGACACATTTATAGCACGTTGTTGTGAGTCACATGTAGGACTCGGACATGCGTGATTGGCTGGCCACCAGTACGTATAAGACGTGCGTTAGGAAATAACTGCTAATAGAATTGCATGCTAGAAGACTTAGCAGTTATGAGTTGGCATTGGGCGGGGAGAACATGATTGGAAGTTGACTACCACCCTATCTATCGTAGACTCGCTCGCTACTGAGGAACGATAGGTAGACTATATGCTATAGACTCGCTCGATACTGAGAAATAGTATATGGTGTTGTGACTCTCTACTGAGGTACTGCATTGGTATTTTTTTAACTTGACCCGGTAGTCATACGACCATAAACTGTTCTTAAAACTGCATTCACTTAGAATGGTTAGGCTACCTTATCCGTTAGGTATGAGTACTCTTGGTTTGGGTACTTGTATCTGACCGTGGCTTGGAATAATAACTTGTCACGAATTAGTTCGTCTCATCTTGTTCTTGTTTGGTTGTAGGTGTGACTTAATACTTCGATAAGAAGGTATTGAACCTTGTTGGGGTCCGGATACCATATTGGATTCATAGCATGGAAAGATACGTTACCGTGAATTAGTTTACCATCTCCTGTCCTTGTTTGGTTGGGGGGATGGTACGCTAGTTCAATAGGTGCGTGTTGGACCATGTTATAATTAAATTGACTTATTTATTGAGCAATATTTATTCAGTTTATATGGCGTGATATTATGTGTCTTGTTACGTCCCTCTGAGGACCTGGTTATCTCTACAGGTGTGTGTTCTTGTCTTTCGCAGGTGCTCTAGCTCTAGCTGTAACCATCTCTATTTCTTCGTGGATGATTACGCTTAGATCGTCTTCGCTAGCCAAAAATTATTCTTTTGTATATCTTGTATTTCTTTTCATAGTTGGTAGTGGATTTGTCTCCGCCCAACTATATGTATCAATGACAATTCATTATCATTATATGACATCTTTTATTCTTATATTTCGTGGATGAGATTAGATTACTCTTGGTTTACTGCATTTTACAGTTTATGTATTCATACGAGGTTTCCATATATTGGAGTATACTTCGTATGTATACAGCTGGCATGTCTATGTACCTAGTCCTACGTATTTTGGGACTGGGGCGTTACATGTTTTTGTGGTGGCCCATGTAGGTCGAGTTTATCACTTCGGTTACGTTACTGTACCGATGTGAGCCTGCAATATAGGATTAGAGTCTAGGAATCTCATCCACATACTTGATCACCTTCCTTGGTTTCCAAATTCCGAACACTCGTTGCCTCCCTTGATTTTTGCATCTTGCTTGAACTCTTTCTACCAACACCCTATCCTCTTGTACTTAAACATGGTTAGAAAGATGACTACATTACTATATACTTATTGTTCAACCATATGGCTAGAAGGATTACATTGGTAATTGGAATACATGGAGACCTTAACTAAGTTATAAAAGGCATTTTCTGAAAGTGTGATTTAATGGTTAGCAGTTTCTAAGTTGGGATATTACCAAAGAAAGTTTAACCTTGAGATTTCTAAGTGGTAATCACCGGAGGATTGATAGAATCTTATTGGATACTGCAGGAAATAGTTAGAACCTATATACAACTGATTTGAGAAATTAAGTTGATTTTGAGGTTTGATATCATGAATTATTGGATTATAGTTATACATCTTTGAGCGGATATAAAGTTGGTTTGGAAATGATCTTAAGATTGTAAAAGTGGCAGTATGAATTATTTAAATTAAGTCGTACAGGTTGCACTTAATATGTTAATAGGATTCAAATTTTAAGTGGAAGTAATGATATAAAAATTTGGTTAAAATATTTGGAAGATATGAAAACAATTTTTTAAGAAAAAATTTCAAATTTAAAATCGTGTCCTTTGATTGAAGATTTACAACTATTTAAATTTTGGGTTTAAAAAGTTGTGATTATGTTTGCATGACTTAGAAGTAGAAGTTATGGTTGGTGAGTGCGTTAAAATATTGAGCTGTAAATTTTAGATTGCTTTATAATATGCTAAGAGTTTATCTAAAGGGTTAATTAAATTTTTAGAGTTTTAAAGTTATGATTTGTTATGGAAGTTTATTTTTATATAGATTCATGATTGACAAACTCTTGAGCTTAAAAGTTGGATTGAAAATATTAATTTTGGAAAAGTTAGTAGTAACGTGATAAAGGTTTAGTTCGAGATTATGAAAGGGATTTAAATCTGAAGTCATGATTTAGTTGGACGGCTTAGAGTGAATACAAATTATGGTAGATTTATTTTTGAAAGTTTTTATTAAGAAACTTTTGGAGGGAAACTTGAGGTAAAATTTTAAAAGGTAGGCTACCAAGGTAGCCCTAATAAGTTAGAAGTATTCCATACAAAATGCCATGTCACTCATGACTATGATAGTAGTATATACACAAGTGTTATTAGTCATCTACCAAGCTATGTGACAGTATTCCAACCTTGACTTACTCGACCTTCCCTCGTGACCTACTAACCGTTTGCAATTTGAATAGTGATTGATTGTTCCTTAAACTGTATCCATCTAGGAGACTATTTTCTCTCTAGAACTGTGACCCTAAATTATATTATTGGATTCCTTAATTAATCTTATTTCATGCTTTAACTTGATATTCTTTATTTTATTTTATTTTTGGCATTAATTGCCACATCTTGAACTCCCATTTTCTATTTTAGAACTTTTGGCGTCCCTTACCGTGACTTGGATATTTGGAGCACAACACTAGACTTTTTTTTCCAACAAATTTTATATGTAAGTCCTAGACAAGCCCACCTTCATGTAGATATATCATGTCCCACTAAAACACGTCTCTTTGTACTCTATTTCTTGATATGACTTTATGGTCAAAATGGCCAAACTATAACCTCTACCATGGCACCAAAATACTTCCCGACTTCAATTAAGAGATCCAACCTTGACTCAATCCCTTGACCCGATATGTGAATATGTTCTACTTAATTCCTTAAATGCTTATCTTGATTGCTTAACCCATTGTCCCATCACACTACTAGTTTAACTTTTGTAAGTTGGATAGAATACCTCACGACCCAACCAACATTTTTGTGGACCACATTGATAGGTTCACTTGGACCATAGAATTCAGAGGACCCTAACTTAGCTAGTCAACCAAGCCAAGTGCACAGGCCCAAACTTCGGACGAAACTTAGATTTTTAAAAGATCCTGGACTATTTAATTTCCTTTATCATTCTCCCTTATTTGTATTTTGACTGTCTTATGCTGCTAATTAGCCTCAGTTTTGCAAGCTTATTTCTTTACCAAGCTTGATCATGACATATTTTATTGCGTGCACCCACTAACATATTGTCTAATCAGAACCAGTGCATGATGGTCTGATCAACCTATTGCACTTTGGTTCACCTTCGTATATTATTCTACGTGGATGGAGACATAGTTAAACTTGCCTTAGAGTCCCATACACGACAGCCTTGGCAATTCTCTTTTGAATTATTTTCGTCGTCTATGAACCACGTATGGTACACAATAGCATCATCTTGAACCCTTTATTGTTTTTGTCTTTTACTTATTGTAGAGAGACAATGCACTGTACTTGAGAAATGGTCCCAAGGTATCACTTTAGTCATGTGGCTATATCCTCGTATTAAACTACTCCTTCTACCCCTCAACCCCATCCTATTGTTCCTAAATTTCGAGGACGAAATTCTTGTAAATTGGGTAGGATGTAAAATCCCTATTTTTTAATTATTATTTTTATTATTTTATTAGACTTAAAAGTGAATTTATGCAATTTATGATATTTTTTTTTGAAATGACCTTAGCCATTTTTGAGGTTTTGGAGCACTAGACAACCAAGAAACTTTGGCACTAATAATATAGCAGTGTGCTTTGACCAGTATATTAACCATGCCAGGGGAAGCCTAGCCATAGTGATGTCCAAACTAGGAAAACCAGACCAAGTTGCGAATTATCTCATTTAAATTATTTTAATTAAATATTTTTATATTGATTTTTTGATGATCCGGTTGGACCAAACTAGCCCGAACTGGGCCCTGACCAAATTTAAGCCCAGGTAGGCATGTGATGGGACCAAGGTGGCCATGTGGACATATTTTATATACGTAAAAATAATTTCTAAATTATTTTAGAATTTCATGTACAATTTCAAATTTTTAATTATTTGTACAATTATTGGTATTTTATTATTAAATAATATTTTGCAACATTTCGTATAATTTTCTGGACCCTGATAAGGGTGAGCCCACCTAGACTACCATTTATTATTTTAATATTTTTATTATTGTTAAGGTTATTTTTAATATGATTAAATAGTCATAATTGTTGATATTTAATATATTACTAGTTGTCAATTTTATTGTCAATTGGATATATATATATATATATAATATGTATGTAGATGAGATGTAGATTTTATTTATATACAATAAATTCTTTTACAATTTAAATAAAATCTACATCTCATCTACATACATATTATATATATATATATATATATATATATATATATATATATATATATATATATATATATATATATATATATATATATATATATATAAGATTTAATTAGAAATATATAAGATTTGATTAGAAAAAAAAAACAATGTGTGTGGTCGGCCCCACAAGTGGGAACCGACCACATCACCAAAGGAGCAAGCAGCTTACGTGTCCCACCATAATAAGAATAAGCATATAGCAGCAGCAGCTGCATGCGCGCCTAGGGGGGCCACTCACCCCTTTCCCCCTTTTACATATATATATAGTTATATATATAAGTGGTTGTAAACTAAACCCTAAAAATTCGAACCTCTTCCTCCACCTTCCTTCCTCCTCACTCCTCCGCTCATCCCATACCCCCTTCCCGGCGAGCACCTCCGCGCCCAGCCACAGCAGCCCCGCCTCACGGTCGCCATGGCAACAACAACAAACACCCACAACAACAGCAATTTTTAATATCGAGGTACCCGACTTCTCCAATTATTTTTTCTTCCAATTCTTGTCCGTTTTTAGATCCGTAAATTTCTGTAGAAAGTCCACATGACCCTCCAACATTTCCTTCAAATAGTTTTATTTATTCTGTAATAAATTCCAGGTTTAATTAGATTAAAAATCACGAAAAATCAGTTTTTAAAAACTTAAAAACCCCGGTACGAGGTACGTCCCAACAAACCGGACGACCCCATCGCAAACCGAGAGTACCGAAGCGTCCGTATCGACTTTGCGGACGTGCAGGCTTTGACAGAATTCAATTTAGTTGCGTGTACGCAACGAATTTGATCCGTATCCGTCAAATTTTTCCGTATCGGACCTTTTCGATATTTTCCAATTACTTTGTGCACACTCATCAAATCGCGACGAAACTTGCGCCATTGGACTCAAAATATTTTTTTGGTCCTATATGCCAAGTTTTGTCCGATTCTGAGACCGTTGACTGGGACGCCATTTTGGCGGGCCCACAATCCACTCAACGGACGATTTTGTGCACGGCTCCTCGGAATCCAAAATTGGACATACCGTTGAGTTCGTCTCGGAAAAACAAATTTATAGACATGTAGTTTGACGACTTTAGAGACCATAGGTACTGGCACGCAGTTCGGTGCAAAACAGATCCAACGGCGGACATAGTTTTGACCCGAAATTACGATTTTGTCCCTGTTCCAGAATTTGACTTTTGGACAGGCGTTTCCTAGGCATATCTTTTATTCCAAACTCGTTCGTGATGTTTGTTTCAGCATCCGGAGCTCCTTGTGGATTTTGACTTTCGTGTTAACGGTTCTGACTGTTGGATTTTGCCACATCTCGCACCACCCTCATGCAAGACACCTTGCCATTTGCTGTTTATTTGTTTAGCTCATATTTCATGCATTGTTCATTATTTTCTTTATACAAAATAAACTGTGATACATGGCATAACATGTTAGAACTTACTGTTCATTTATATTTCCTGCTATGTATTATTTTTCTTACACATTAAACTTAGATTTATGGGACCACCTTGTGTGTTGCATTCATAGGCCTTGACACATTTATACCACGTTGTTGTGAGTTACATGTAGGACTTGGACATGCGTGATTGGCTGGCCACCAGTACGTATAAGTCGTGCATTAGGAAATAACTGCTAATAGAATTGCATGCTAGAAGACTTAGCAGTTATGAGTTGGCATTGGACAGGGAGAACATGATTGGAAGTTGACTACCACCCTATCTATCGTAGACTCGCTCGCTACTGAGGAACGATAGATAGACTATATGCTATAGACTCGCTCGATACTGAGAAATAGTATATGGTGTTGTGACTCGCTACTGAGGTACTGTATTGGTATTTTCTTGACTTGACCCGGTAGTCATGCGACCATGAACTGTTCTTAAAACTGCATTCACTTAGAACGGTTAGGCTACCTTATCCGTTAGGTATGAGTACTCTTAGTTTGGGTACTTGTATCTAACTGTGGCTTGGAACAATAACTTGTCGCGAATTAGTTCGTCTCATCTTGTCCTTGATTGGTTGTAGGTGTGACTTAATACTTCGATGAGAAGGTATTGAACCTTGTTGGGGTCCGGATACCATATTGGATTCATAGCATAGAAAGATACGTCATCGTGAATTAGTTTACCATATCCTGTCCTTGTTTGGTTGGGGGGATGGTACGTTAGTTCAATAGGTGCGTGTTGGACCATGTTATAATTCAATTGACTTATTTATTGAGCAATATTTATTCAGTTTATATGGCATGATATTATGTGTCTTATTACGTCCCTCTGAGGACCTGGTTATCTCTCCAGGTGTGTGTTCTTGTCTTTCGTAGGTGCTCTAGCTCTAGCCGTGACCATCTCTATTTCTTCGTGGATGATTGCGCTTAGATCGTCTTCGCTAGCCAAAAATTATTCTTTTGAATATCTTGTATTTCTTTTCATAGTTGGTAGTGGATTTGTCTCCGCCCAACTATATGTATCAATGACAATTCATTATCATTATATGACTTCTTTTATTCTTATATTTCGTGGATGAGATTAGATTACTCTTGATTTACTGCATTTTACAGCTTATGTATTCATATAAGGTTTCCATATATTGGAGTATACTTCGTATGTATACAGCTGGCACGTCTATGTACCTAGTCCTACGTATTTTGGGACTGGGCGTTACAGATCCCACTTATTCGAGGTGGTTGCGTGATCGTATCACTAAGCGTTTGCGTGAGCTGCGTGGTTCTCATTAGCTATTAGTACTTATTTGTATTGGACTATTTGTATTGGGTTGTTTATATTTGGATATTTTGCTATGTATGTTGGAATAGTGTGTTGGATATTGTGTTGGATATTTTGTTGGTCATTGTGTTGGATATTTTTTGTGTATGTTGTGATATATTGGATGTTTGGAGTTATTGTGTTGGCAATATGGATATTTGTTGGATATATTGGATGTCGGATATGTTATATTTGTGTATGGTAGATGCTGAATATGTTATATTACAGGGAATAGTCTCTTTCCTGCAATTTTTTTCAAAAATATTTTAGTTAGCGACGGATTACCGACGGGTTGCCGACGGACTGTTGCAGGTATCGACGGATTACCGATGGGTTATCGACTGACTTTTGCAGCTAGCGACGGTTTTCTAACGGATAGTCCGTCGGCGTGTTTCTGGAAAAATTTTGCGACGGAATGGCGACGGACTTTCCGTCGCTCATATTCTGGAAATATGGAAGATTTCCAGAAGGGTGGGGACGTATTATCCGTCGCTCTTCCGCCGCTAATCCGTCGAGGTTAGCGACGCTTTGAGCGACAGATATTGCATATCAGAAAACCTCGGATACACGGTTAGCGACGATTTAGCGACAAATTGTCCGTCGCTAATTTTATGAATATATTAAAAATTTAAACTGTCGATGTTGACGGGAAGCCGTCAGTTAGCCATTGCTAAAAGTTTTGTTTTTGCCAACGTAAATCCGTCGCTAATTAGTCGCGAAGCGGCGGACTAGCGACGAGCTAGTTTTAGCGACGAGAATATTCCCGACAGATTTTTTAGCCCGTATCCATCGGAAATCCGTCGGTAACATGATTTACTGACGGATATCCGACTGATATGGCCGTCGCTAAATCGTTGTATTTTAGTAGTGTCGGGGGCTAGTCGACTACACGAGTACGTGTCCTACATGTGACTCACAACACGTGGTAAGAATGTGTCAAGGCCAGATAAGATATACCAATACCTCAGTGTAAATGGGTGGTCACTAGGACTAAGCCAATGCAAGAATAGAATAAAAATAATTTAAAACGACCAATATAGTCGCTTGCACCCAAGTATGAATTGGACACACAGTAATACAATACTGGCAAATATAAATATAAATTGAATATAAATAATAGAAATAAATATAAATAAATCACAGAGTATGGTGGCAAGGTATCTTGCCTGATGGTGGTGCGAAGAGTAGCAATCCAATAGTCAGAGTCAACAGCAAAAGAAATCACAATCCACAAACAGTTCCAGATGCTGAAACAAACATCACGAACATTTTTTGTATAAAAGATGTCTTGAAACGCCTGCCCAAAAGTCCAATTCTAGACACAGGGGCAAAATCATAATTTTAGGTCAAAACGATGTCCGTCGTTGGACCCGTTTTGTACCGAAAAGCATGCTAGTACCTATGGTCTCTAAAGTTGTCAAACTATATGTCTACGGGTCCAGTTTGATGAGACAAACTCAACTATATGTCCAAAGTTGGATTCCGCTAGGCCGTGCACAATTTTGCCCGTTGGATCGGGTCGTAGGCCCGCCAAAAAGCCGTTCCGCTTGACCTTTTCAGAATAGGACCAAACTTGGCCTACAGGACCAGAACATCAATACGATTCTGTTGGCACAAGTTTCGTTTCGAAATGACGACTGTACACAAAGTTATGGCCTAATTTGTAAACTGGTCGATACGGTGTATCTTGACGGATACGCATTGATTTCATCGCGCACGCACAACGAAATCGAGTTCTGTCAGTTCCCACACGTTGACAACATCCATATACGCCTTTCAATGCTTATGGGATGCGACTATGTCGCCCTATTTGTCGGGGTGCACGCCGTATCGGAACATATTCTAAAAGTTTACAGTTTTCGAAAATAGTCTTTCTTACAAGTTTACAATCAAGTAACTATCTGCATAATGTATGGAAAATAATTCTTCCTAAAAGTAATTACAATCAAGTAACTACAAGTTTACAATCAAGTTTAAACTGTCGATGTTGACTTCTGACCCAAAACAAAATCCTAATTCTTTGTTTATCCAAAACTCCACAAAAACCAAACTGACCTAGAAATCCCCTTGCCGAACTCGGGTCGAGTTCTGCCCGAACTCGGGTCGAGTTCTGCCCGAACTCGGGTCGAGTTCTGCCCGAACTTGGTCTACCTATATAGCTCCTCGTCAGCAATAAATACATATTCTTTTGGATCTACAACGTTCAAAATTATGAATGTTACCTGTACCGAGTTTTGCCCGAACTCTGCCGTAAAAGTTCCTATAAAAAGAGAAGAATTTGTCATTTCTAATCACCCATTCATTCTTTATCTATTTCAAAGTCTCCTTATCTACAAAAAGCTTTAATCTTCCTATTTCCAAGACAACTCATGTTCTTCTAAGTGTCGGTGGTTTCCGATTAGGAGTATTCGAGTTGTACAAGCTTGGAGTATAAAATCTTTCTTTAGAAAGGTGTTGAAGTTTGATCGTGGGCTTCGAATTAAAACACGATGGTATGAAGTTGGCATGTTCTTGGAAGTAAAGCACGCGGTATAATCTCTATTTCAACTAGTGGATTATAGCGAGCAAGTGTTCTCGCGAACTAGACTAGTCCTCTCAGAGGAAACCCAGTATAAACCTTGGTGTTTGCGTATTACTTTCTTGTCTCCACTTACTTATTGTTTTACTTTATTGCATTTAAGTTTCATATATATCTACCTTTACCTGCTTAGTTTTTAATTGGGGAATATTTTTCTGCTGCACTCTATTCACCTCCCTCTAGAGGTGCCATCGATCCTACAATTGGTATCAGAGCACGGTTTCTCTCTAGTTGGATTTAATCTCCTTAAGATATGGCATCATTATACACAAGCAATGGTGAAGGCCAATCTACAAATAGGCCACCCCTATTTGATGACACAAACTATATGTATTGGAAAACACACATGGGCTTTTACATCAAGTCTCTTGATTTTGATTTATGGTCGATTGTCATCGATGGTTACAAGAAACCACTACCTATTGTGGTAGATGGTAATCTAGTTGAAAAATCACATGACAAATATACCGATAATAAAAAGAAACAAGCAAGTCTTGATGCAAAGGCTATTAATGCTTTATTCTGTGTAGTAGATAGAACTGAGTTTAACAGAGTGTCAACATATGTCACGTCTCACGAGGTTTGGAAACTTTTTGAGGTAACTTATGAAGGTACTTCATAGGTACAGGAGTCCAAAATCTCACGACTAATAAAAGAGTGTAAGGCCTTCAAAATGAAGCCTAATGAGACTGTTACAAATATGTTTACTCGGTTTCTAGATATTGTTAACCCTTTATCTTTCCTTGGAAAAGAACACAACAATCATGAGAAGATTCGAAAGGTACTTTGCGGGCTGATTAAAAACTGGAATCCCAAAGCGACAACCATTTTGAAGGAAATGATCTCACTACAATGACTCTTGAAACTCTCATGGAAAAGCTTATGACACATGAGCTAGACCTTAAGGATTTCGAAGAGCCAGGACCAACAGAGAAGGCTATAGCATTTAACGCTCACCATAAGACAGCCTTCGATGACGAGAGTGAATCTGATAGCTCAGCCAACAAGCAAATAGCCCTCATGACATGGAACTTCAGAAGATTCCTTAAGTATGAGAAGACAAACAGAAAGAAGAAAGATTCCAGAGACGACGAAGAACCAATCTGCTACAGCTGTAAGAAGACATGTGACATCAAGAAAGACTGTCTTGTTGTAAGAAAGGGTAGCAGGCATGATCAGTCAAGCAAGAGAAGGACTTCGACAAGGAATTATACTAATACTAGCATCTTGTATGAAAGCGAGGCTAGTGATTCTGAAGAAGAAGAACCTCGCAACACAGCAAATCTATGCTTTATGGCCACAGATGCTAAGTTAATATCGAATCCTCTCTATGAAGAATTCACATTTGATGAACTGTCTGATGCCTTCATTCATTTGTTAGAAGATCAGAGGAAAATGATGGATTTGTACAAAAGCACCAAAAAGAGCTAAAATTTGTACAATCTGAGTTTTCTAAGCAATCTTATATGCTAGAAGATATTAGAAACTCTTTTAGTAACACGAACGAGGTTACTTCTTTAAACCCGAGTCTACATGACACTCTTGAAAAGCTTGAAAAAGCTAACCGAGGAAATGTAAAACTCAATGATCTCTATAAGCTAGAGAAAAAGAGGTATAACATTGCTACTCAGAGAATAGATGCACTTAGGTTCAAGTACAATGAAGCCTGTGATGTCCCTAAAAACTTAGAGATTAAGTTAGAAAAATAGGTTGTCAAGCCTTAAGCTCAAGTGAAAACAAGTCACAAGGCTAAGCATAAACACAACACGACCAACATTGCTAGAACTTCTAGAAGTTATGCATTTATGTATACTTTTCTACGCAAACAGTCACACACGTCTTCAAAAACACAAATACATGATCTTCGAACTCCACCTAGCACTAACACTTCTGCTACATGTCATTATTATGGTATAAAAGGACATTTACCACTTCAATGCAAGATTAGGAAGCTTGTAGACATGCATGTATAAGTTTGGGTTCCAAAAGCTAACAAAACAAGACCCTCGAGAAAGTGGGTACCAAAGGTTATATCTTCAGCTTGTATTGTAGGTGGACCTTCCTTTTTCTACTAGACGAAAATGGATCCTCGATAGTGGTTGCTCCAGGCATATGACAGTTGACAACACATTGTTTGCAACTCTATCGATGAACAAAGAAGGCTATGTCTCCTTTGGAAATAACTTGAAAGGACATATAATTGGAATTGGCGACATAGGTACTTCTCCCTCACCCATTATTAAAAATGTATGTTTAGTAACAAAATTAAAACATAACCTGCTAAGTATTAGTCAATTGACTGATCATGGTTATGGAATTTTGTTAAGAATAAATGCCTTGTCTATGATAAAACTTCTGGAATAATTTACTTTGAGGGAATAAGAGAGGACAACATATATGTATTATATCTGTCAGAAAATACTAACAGTACAGAAAAGTGTTTGTTCACAACTCAAGATGAAAGCTGGGTATGGCGTATGCGTCTTGGACATGCGAACATGGACACTATTGCAAGATTGTCCACAAAGAAACTAGTAAGAGGCTTACCTGATATTATATTCAAGAAAGATATAGTCTGTGCCGAATATGAAAAGAACAAGGCATATGTAATAGTTGATGATTATATTTCAATCAGTAAACGTTGTAAGTACCTCTCTACCACTGTAATTATTACATATGGACTTGTTTGGACCAAGTAGAGTCGCCAGTCTTGGCGGTAAGCTTTATGCATTTGTAATAGTTGATGACTATTCACGATATACTTGGGTTTATTTTCTTGCAAATAAAAGTGAGGCCTTTTGTGAATTTGTGCCTTTTTGTAAAAAGGTAAAAAATGATAAAGGATTCATGATCACCCGAATTCGAAGTGATCATGGAGAAGAATTTGATAACCATGACTATAAAATATTTTGTGACTCAAATAGTTCATCACATGAATTTTCTTGCCCTAGAACTCCTCAACAGAATGGTGTTGTGGAGAGGAATAACAGAACTCTTGGCGATATGGCCAGAGTTATGCTTAACCAGCAAAATCTTCTAAAGTAGTTTCGGCCTGAAGCTGTTTATACAGCATGCCATGTTTTGAACAGAGTTCTTCCATATCCAAGAAAACTCCGTATGAATTATGGTTCAATAGAACTCCTAACATCAGCTATTTCAAGGTGTTTGGTTGTAGATGTTTTATCTTGAACACTAAAGACAACATAGAAAAATTGATAAAAAAGCTGATGAAGGGATATCTTTGGATATACTGCAAAGAGCAAAGGATATAGGGAATCCGACAAAAGATCAATCGTTATTGGATAATCGATAAATGTCACATTCAACGAGCTGAACAGTCAATGCAACAACGACAGTGACAATGAAGATGAGAAAACTCCCTCAGACAAAACATCTGAAGATACACCATCCTCTTACCTAAAAAGTCTGCCAAAACGATTGTGGTTTACACCAAATCATCCGAAAGAACTGGTAATAGGAGATGTATCAAAAGATGTAAGTACTCGCTCAAGCACAAGAGATATAGTTGCTAATGTTGCTTTTATTTCTAAAATAGAACCTAAGAATGTTTTAGAAGCTTTTAGTGATGAATTTGGATTTCAGCAATGTAAGAGGAACTAAACCAATTTGAACGAAATCAAGTTTGGGAACTCGTTCCCAGACCTCATGATCATGCGATCATTGGTACTAAGTGGGTGTTCCAAAATAAGTTAGATGAGAATGGTTCAGTCACACGCAACAAAGCACGTCTAGTAGCTCAAGGCTATAATCAAGAAGACAACAATGATTACGATGAGACATATGCTTCGATTGCTAGACTACAATCCATTCGTATGCTTTGTGCTTTTGCAAGTTTTTATAGTTTTTAACTTTTTCAAATGAATGTCAAAAATATTTTTCTAAATGGTTTTATAAAAGAAGAAGATTATGTGAAACAACCACCCGGCTTTGAAGATTTCAAAAATTCTGATCACAAATTCAAGCTTCGTAAGGCTCTCTACGATCTCAAACGAGCACCTCGTGCATGGTATGAGCACCTTAGTTCCTTCTTACTTGACATGATTTCTCAAAAGGGAAGGTTGACTCTACTCTTTTTATAAAATCTTTGGATAAGAATATTTTATTAGAGCAGATATATGTAGATGATATAATCTTCGGATCAACAAATGAGATGCTATGTAACGAGTTAGTAACTGTATGCAGAGTGAATTCGAAATGAGCATGATGGGAGAATTAACATTCTTCCTTGAGCTACAAATCAAGCAAAGTTCACATAGGATATTCATCAATCAAGTAAAATATACAAAATACCTGCTAAAGAAATTTTACATGGATAACGTCAAACCAATTGGAACTCCTATGACAACGTCTACAAAACTTGATATAGATGAAAGCGGTACACCAACTGAAGTGCGTAAGTACAGAGGTATGATTGGTAGTTTACTATACCTGACTGCTAGTCGACCAAATATTATGTTTTCAGTATGCTTATGTGCTAGATATCGGGCATGTCCTAAAGAATCACATGTTAGCGCCATTAAGCGTATCCTCCGATACCTCAAAGTTACTTTGACGATTAGTCTATGGTATCCCAAAATCGATTCGTTTGACCTGATAGGTTACTCGGACGCGAATTTTGCTGGATGCAAGATCGATCGTAAAAGTACCAGTGGCATATGTCATTTTTTAGGAAAGTCCTTAGCTCCTGGTTTTCTAAAAAACAAAATTTTGTTGCATTATCGACAACCGAGGCTGAATATCTAGCCACATAGCGTTGTTGTGCTTAAATTTTGTGGATGAAACAAACTTTGGAAGACTATCAGTTATCTTATAACCACATCCTTATTTACTATGATAACACTAGCTCAATAAATCTTACGAAAAATCTTGTATGTTACTCTCGCACTAAACACATAGAATTAGATATCACTTTCTTAGAGACCATGTAATGCAGGGAGATATTAGTCTAGAATTTGTTAACACTGAGCATCAATTAGCCGACATCTTCACTAAGCCCCTAGCTGAAGATCGTTTTAACTTCATAAGAAGGGAATTAGAAATTTTTGATGATGAAGTCATAATTAAAATATTACTTGATCGAAATCATAAATTCATAGAAAATATTTTGGTTATAAGCCGAAAGGGCCCTTCTATCACACATGTGTAAATAGCTTGAAGCGACACGGTATACTAGTCTTCGGACTACCGCTAGCTGGGATCCGGCCCCTACAGCTAACCCGAAATATTCTATATGGTTTGTGTATTTTGGTTAATTAATATAAATTATTTTTCTTCAACACAAGTATTTCTAATTATACTTCGCATTTATGTTAAAACCTATATCAAACTTTCTAATTCTGTGTAGACTATCCAGGGACCGAACTTGGACAGAGCTCGGGCCGAACTCGGCCAGGGTTAATCAGAACAGAAGCTGGATAGTCGGGTTTTCCCCTTTATATACACCCTCAAACATCATCTTCTCCATCAACACAGCCGAAAATACACCAAAATCCTAACCCTAACAACCCTCTTTTTCCTTTCTCCAAGCCTCTTAAGCCGAAAGAACTTGGATTCAGGGCTTTCTCAGGGTTCTCTTCCACTGTTTCACATCAATTTCGGTATATCTCTACTCTTTTTCTACTTTCACTTCAAGGGCTCCCAAAATTTCTCATTTTTCCAAAAAGATGAGGAAAGTTGGTGAAGCTTCATCCTCTACAACTCCAGAGGAAGTTTCATTCTCTTTGTTTATTCCCGCCTTGCGGACGGAGACTACTTTGATGATTTTATTTTTGTGTCTCAAGATGTTTCTAATGAATGGTTTAATAATTTCCATCAACGAAAAATTTGTTTGGGATGTCCCAGTAACTTTAACTTGTTGCCTGATCACACCAATGTCTTTGAACACTTCTACTTACTCGATTTAGTTCAATCTAGTTTTCCGGTTTATGCTAGTGCAATCTACATGTTCTATTGCAATCTATCGGTCATAAAAGGCAATGTTAAATCAAAAGTCGGTGGAATTGACATTGAATTTGATGTGGATGATTTGGTAATTATGCTTCACATTTCCAATATAGGGGAAACATTAGAGGAAATCACCTCAGTGCAATTTTCAACACATATGACTTTTGATTCTTTTCGTGATTCTTTATGTGCACCAAACTCACGTCCAAAGGCACTTTATGCCCCAAGCACTTGAACAATTATTTTTTATGATTTACATCGGATGTTATTTTTTGCTATTATTCCGAAAAATACCTCTATTGATGAAATTTCCTACTTGGAACTATCTGCCATTTATCATCTTCACTTCCAAGTTCCTTTTAGTCTTTCTAAGACTATTATCTCTGCTATGGAGAAGTGTCGTAAGAAACCATGGCGACTTCTCTATGCGATGTATTTGCCTTACATCTTTCAGTACTTTGAGGTTACTTAGATGACTGTGCTCAGGATGATATACCTACCTATCTTCATGAGCATCGTAGAGTTGCTCATATTCCTGCAGTTCAGGCTCCTTCCGCTCAAGTTGACCCATCAGCCTATAGCTCACATCCTTCCTATCCTCCTAGTGGTGTCATCCTTAAGTCCCTTCAGACCTTGATGTTGGATCAATTTAGGTCCATGGACTTCCACACCACTCTTCAGCTTCAGGCCATATCCAACACCATGAGGGACATTTTTTACAGCTTTGCTCACAACCCTGGTGGTCCTATACCCATGTTCGTGATCCCTCGGTGCTAGGTTATCGCATTGATGATCTAGAGGCTCAGCAATACTTTGACCCTGCTGCTGCCCGTTATGATTCTAACTGATCTGCTGAGGCCGGTCCTTCTAAGGCGGTGGGTGATGATGATGATAAGGAGGAGGATGACTATTGATGATGTTCTTTAGTGATATAGCGTCACTTTTTATGCACTAGCTATGTTTCCTATATATTAGTGATAAATGCTTCTGTCAAAGCTTATCAACTTGAGTTTCTTTTAGCTGGCTTGTATTAGTGTATGCATTTGTGTTGAGTTTCTTTTATATATCAGTTTACTATTTCCATCACTATGAGATAAAATGTTTCTATTCTAAGTTTTTCTTTTGTGCTGAGTATGTAGAAGCAAAAAAAATGCAGCATCCATAGGCACAGGCGGGTGCCCTTATTACCCTCCAGCTTCACACAGGCACAGGCGATCAGATGCACAGACCAGCCAAAGGAAGAGATATTCTCAGAATTAAGTTCAGAAAAGCCTCGATTTTTTATTAATCATGGCTACAAGGGTCTATAACAGACTTGTCGCAATTACATAAGAGGGAAACTTCCAGAATCCTAATTACAGGGATCAATTGCAAAGTCTTTGCTACATAAGTGAGAATAGAAACTCCTATAGATCCACGAGAAGGTTCGTTTTCACTGGGCAGCCTCCACAGATTGATCATCATGGGTGGAAAGACCTGAGGAGATGTATACAGTCTCCATCAAAGTCTCCTTCCCGCTGACTCACAATATCGTCAGAGCAAATAATCTCGCCACCGAAAGAAGCTGGGGCTCCAATATATACAGAAGTAGTGGAAGACCCAGACCACAGCACAACGAAGCCCCACAGCCCTCAATAAGTGGGGCAGAGCACGGCCGGCTGCTCATCGGATGAGCAACCAATCCTAACCCCGTAGCTTGGACCTCCAAGACCTCCAAGACATCGCCCAGAGTCAAAATCCTTAGGGAGGATACTTGGACACTTCTCAAGAGCGGTGACGACTCCTTCTACACAGAGTTCTTTTAGAAGAACAGGGCTCCTTCGAACGAAAGAAGCCCCAATCAATAGCCGACTTATGTAAGGCCAACGGTCGTCTAAAGCTAAGTCTGGATCAAACATGGTGGTGAAGGGTGCCAGGAAAAAGATAGTGACTCTTCAGAGGAACACTTCCCCTTTTATAGGACCGGGAGTGGTCCAAACTATAGGCCACTTGGCCGACGGTCAAAATTCCTTCATTAATGGGATGAGCCTAGGACTCGGCACAATCGGTCTCCATTAATAGGCATATTCAAGTGAGTCTCCAAACTGTTAAAATTCCCATTGGAACTTCCTAATTAACGGTGGCAATTACGAAGGAGTCTGCATTCAAAGGTAGTCATTTACTTCTCCTGAAAAGAAGACTTAAAAGCCAAGTTGTCTCCAACCGGAGGCGCAGGCACCCCGCTATGTCATTTTGCCTGCAAGGCACAGACAGTACATCCCCCTCTCAGAAGCGCAGACAGCTACTTCGATCCAAGTACCCGGCCCATTCAACGACCCCTTTTTCTCAGCAAAGACTTGGGAAACACCGTTTGCCTCCAGCACAAGCACGACTGCTACTCTAAAGCACAGTAAAATGGTCTATTTGAAGGCGCAGCCTACTCGTCGCCCTAAAGCATAGTGACTTTACTCGAAACACAACCTACTCGTTGCCTCTATAATCACAGAGGCCCCGTTGTCTTCGAAACATAGTATACTCATCGCCCTAAAGCACAAAGGCTCCATCGTCTCCAGAAGCACAGTCTACTCGTCGCCCCAGAAGCGCAGCCAGCCTTGTCTGAAGCACAGACGACAAAGTCCCACCCAATCAGTTTGCTTAAACCGCCTCTCTCAAAGTTAGGATTGGTATTGATCAAGTTGATAAATGCAGATTGATTTAAATCTCAGACGAAGATTACACAGAATCCAAATTTGAGATGTAATCCCAAGATTTGCTCGGCTACATCCAAATAAGCAAATTGGCACACGCCACGTGTCACCTCCTTCGATTATTTTGATAACCACCAGAGATCTCGTTTGAGGGGAATCTCAACACCTGCCATGTGTCATTGCAACTGTCACGATCCGCACCCAGTGTAGGGGCACGAGAAGTGGGTACGTCCAGCCTACGCCGTAGTGTCGGCGGTAGAACGTTGTCCTAGGTTACTATCTAATCAACAACTCACGCAATTATATAATGTACTTGTCAAATCTCAACTCCGAACGGAGGATAAGTATAGATATAAGGAAATCTCAATCACAGTTTAAGCACGATAAGACAACACAAAAGTTTATAACTAAAGACTAAACAACAACAACAAATATAAACTACTAAATAATAATATCTCAAACAAACTCAAATACAACTCAATATCTCAAGTTATTACAATTCAAGTTCTAAACATGAATCTAAAACAAGTCTACTAGCTAGTCTCCTGATCACTCCTGAGTGTCGAGGCCGAAGGTAGCTAAAACATCTCCTGGTCCATAGTAAGTAGGGCAAGTGTCCTCGGGACAAGCATCTGTAATATTTTCAACAGGCCCAGACATGATTGGAACGAGCACAACTCATCTAGAAATCCCAAGTAAATGACAAAGAACTGTAAAGCAGTTTATAGACAGTTACATTGATGAACATGGCTGTTTTATACAGGCAGTGATGTAGAGAAACTGTTAAGGTACAAGGAATGTAAGGTAACTAAACAAGAGAAGAAACATGGCAAGAAAGACTGTAAAATAAGATATAGCTGAACTAGAGTAACATGATATAAGTCCGGACAGTACAATGTAAGTCAAGTGTAAATCCCAATGTGAGTCCAGACAATATAAATCTAATACCAGATGAATCCAGCGCAAGATGAGTCCAGTATAAGGTGAGTCCAGTCATTGATCAATAATTCCAGGGTGAGTCCAGACTATATAATAATAGTGTGTTTTAAAATATCGAGATCGACATGTAAACGGCTGTAGGTAATACGGCACGTCGCACACTCGGCCAAGTGTGGGATGGCTATCTTTCCAGTATAATTCCAAGGGAGTGGTTCCAGTAATTGGGTATATTCACATGACTACTCCAATATTTTCCTGCCCAACAAGTATAAGTGAATCCATAACCCGACACGAAAATAAGTACAAGTCTAGCCAGCACATGAATGGTACCAGTAAGTGATTCCAGGGTGATTCCAGTAGGTGATGCTAGTAGTGGTTCCAGAAATGGAGGCCAGACATGAATAAACGAGTGTCGCATAAAATGGATCCAGTAATATCAAATCGTGTTTGTAACAGAGAATCAAATAGAACTAACTAGAACTGAAGTACAGTAATCGACAAGTAAATGAAAGAACTATCAGAGAATGTACTCGCCTGATACCCTGAATGACTGATGTATATCAGATGTCTGAACCGGAGTCACAATGTCATATTTAATGAAATACAGGTTACAACGTGTTCAATATCGAATATCTGAAGTATATAATGAAATATACATGCTCTAGGCCTCTCTAGGTCAAAAGTCAACTCTTGGTCAACTATCTTAGTCAAACTAAGTCAACTTGGATTTTTGGTCCATATTGGTCTTTAACAGTGTAGTCTAAGGTTTTGGCTAAGGCTATGTAAAAGGAAACTTGGTATAGCCTAACCATATATCACCCTAAACTCAAAATCCCTAGTTATAAACCACATCATATATATACAAATATATCTCATATGATGTGTATATATTCTACATACCACCTCTATACACTATATCCATAGGTTACAATTGAACCAAAAGGGCAAGGAATCTAAGGCTAGCCCTCAAATCCAAACCTATATATCAAACATGCATAAAGTAAAGTATCACTCATAACCCTCCTAATTACATATAAATATAAGGTGTATTCATATGATTGATATGCATGAACATAAGGATTCATATTAGGACCGTTGAATGGATGAACAGTTATTCCTTTGGACATGTATCCCTACCTTCAGGAATGCCTACAGGATTATCCTCCCATACTAACCTGCCCATCTTCCTATTCACTCATATATTCACTCATCTCTCAACTATGTATCTACTATGTACTAAACTATTTGATATTCTAAAACATACCTCTCTTACTGCTAAGTATATTCTCTATATCTGACATAGGCCATATAGCCTTAACTCCCATCCAAACTTCTACTAATCAAACACAATCTCATCACAGCCAATATCCAGGAACTAAAAATATGGAAGAACTCAAAGTTCATGGGACTAATATCAAGTCGAAACGGGAATGAAACCAGAATGAAAATGGGCTGCAACATGGCATGTCAATTGATCTTTACTGGGTCTGTCATGTGAAAGTAGGGACAGTACAGAATGGTGACTGAAGGGCTAAAACAAGATGTGCCCCTACAGATGCATACATAGCATAACCTATCTGCTGCTCCTAACAACTCCAAATTGTTTTTCCCTTTCTCCTACTGATGCAAGACTGAAATAAGGTAGAAATTGGTTCAATTAGGTGCTCAGTCAACAGAATGAGTGGATGGTTGATAAGGAAGCTAACCTATCTCTGAGTGCACAAATAGTGGAAGGACAGTAAGTTAAGGAAGACTGAACATCAATGTTCAATGTCAACAGTGGGTCGAACCTAACATCAAAACCTAAAGTGCTAATGTGTCCAGTCAGTGTGTCAAGGTGTCTAGCATGTTAGGGAGTGTCCCAGTATCTTGTGTGTGTCAATGAAGTGTCAAATCGTGTCCAAATAGGGGGGGTCGAACTCAGTATCAAAACTGTGTAGACAGTGGGTGTCGTACATGTGAGTAGGGTGAGCTAGGGACACTTGTGTCTAACCTCGTGTTATGAAGTGGTGTCAGTAGATAAGGTACGTGTCAGGGTATGTGTCGAGTAGCTTAGGTCATGACCAAGTCACGTCGTGTTACGTGTCCAAGGCCATATCAGAGACCAAATGTGCGCGTGTGTGTGTGTTTGTAAAACAAGTACAAGTAGGATTTCTCACAATCCACTCGATGAAATCTCCTAAAATTTGTGTGCGTGCTATCAGTGTATGCCCCCACGTGTCCACCAAAAATCGTGTCAAATGAAGTCGTGTTGTGTCCTCTACAGTACCCGAGCAGCAGGACAGCGCACAGTGGTATCGTTCTGCATGTCTGTGTCCATTTTGGACACGAATACGACCCTAAATCGTGTTCAGTGATAAACAGAATTAATCTACACATTAAGAGCTTCAAAAACATGTAATTAGTTTTGCAAATTACTAAAATCCATTTCTTTGTGGCATTTCACCAAACACTTATTTAAAAACACCGATACAAACACGAAGTGGACACAAATTTCTTCCAAACTTGGGCTACACCTAGGTGAACCCTAAATGGATGCATCTATATAAAGAAATCAGGAATTCATTAGGGTTTGTAGGGTTTTACCTATTGAGAGTTCAAACTCAATGTAAAGAGCCTAGAGTCGATGTCTTCCTCGATTTGTTATGGTTCAAATGTCCTCAAACCTTGCTAGCAAGCACCCACAAGTCTCCTCTACTATTGGGGATGATGTTGCAATTGATTTGACTCAATTTGGACTCAATTTGGATTAATTGGAAGAAGTTTAGGGAAGAACAAATTAGGGTTCTTTCTAGGTATTAAAAAGAGGCAAGGGCTCTTAAGTGTGATACTTGTAGGAGGGGGGGGGGGGGGGGGGGGGGGGGGGGGGGGGGGGGGGGGGGGGGGGGGGGGGGGGGGGGGGGGGGGCTTGTATGGCTGGCCAAACTAAGGAAATTAGGGTTTGGCAATAGCTAGATGTGTGGCTAGGGTTCTTCCACCCAATTTCTAGTCCTCTTATTGGTTCAATTAGTCCTAAGGCTTCTTTTTACAAATATATATCTCAAAGAGAAAATATCCTATTTAGGAATATCTAGATATTACTAACCTTGGCACTTAGTAGGAATGTTCTAACCATGATTCTAACCTCAAGACTAATCTAGATTAGGTTAAGCTTCTAGGTTAGTCTCTAACAATTCAATTAGCACAATAATAATTAATCAAAATTCATTTTCATTAATAAGTCAAAAATGGCCAAAATACCCTTAGGCTAAAAAGTTGTAATTAGTCATCCTAATCACATGACTAGGCTCCCTTGGTCATGGTTAGTCTCTAGGCTTAGCAAAACTAGGGTTACACTAGTTAACCATCAAAATCATAATTCAACATTTTATCTAGTTTTAAATTAATTAAAAATCACCAAAAATCATAATATAATTTAAATATCATTATTAAATGATTATAATTACAAAAGTTCAAAATTATCCTCATTTATGAAAAGTGGGTGTTACAAGTCTACCCTCCTTAGAAGAATTTCGTCCTCGAAATTAAGATGATCGTACCCCTTCTAGGTCAAACCCCCAATCAAACAAGGTCAAGATAACATCCAATCATTGTCCTACTGGTCGTGATTTCACAGTCTTGAACAGGGTAACTACGCTATCTAGCATATCACAAGCATATCCTGGCAGGTACTAATGGAAATCACACATGAAGGTGGGGAAGAAGAACAAGAAGGATAAACCTGCTAACCCGTCACCTGCAGCGACGGTCTCCTCGACCGCCATTGCAAAAGCTCTACCCCTCTGGTGCTGAGATACTGGCGGCCTACCCCCGCAAAAGGAGGTGCAGTGGGACAATCTATCATCTTGTGAGCATCAGACCCACAAAATAGACAAACCTTCAGCCTCCTCCTACAAGACTACCAAACATGCCCTGCCTTCCTGCAGTAGGCACAAGTCTGCACCCTGTGGTCCTGTCCTCTAGGCTGATGCTGTACCTGCTGTACTCTCACTGGTGCCCATGTTTGTTGAATTTGTATGTGAGGCCTCTTAGCAGGACCTCCACTACTACTGGCTAGATGAGCATCTCGACCCCTCTTCAGTTTTAACCCAGATCATCCTCTGCTGCCATAGCTCCTGCTAAGATCGCTGCGAAGGAAGCATCCCTATCACTCTTGGTTAATGACCGAACCTCTCTGATCAAACCTCTGCGAAACTTCCTTGCCTTCGTCTTCTCGCTCAGGTCCTCAATGAATCTGTTCAGCCGGCAGAACTCTCTAGCATATTCCCCGACTGTCTTGTTCCCCTGAACCAGGCTCTCAAACTGTGCCTCTATGCCTCCAAGTGCTACGTCTGGAAAGAACTGCTCCTTGAAGGCTGCCTAAGTCTGTCCCTCGGTTCCCACTTTAGGGTTTGTCTAGTACCATGTACGGGCCAAATCCTGTATCTGGCTACCTGCAGCCTCGATCTGAAGCTAGACTGGTATCTCTGCTAATCGAAATATCTCCTCCATATGCTCTATCCAGTCATCTGTATAGTGGATGCCCTCTGTACCAAGGAAATTCCTCGGACGCATCTTCTGAAACTCCTGGATGCCTTGCGTCCTCTGATGGCACTGATGTGTCTGTGCTGGCCTCTAGATAGTCACCATCTCCACTGTCGTCCGGACCAGCTGGTGATCCTCATCTATACCCTGACGGAAGTCGGCAGTCTGACACTGCTGCTGCTGGTGCAACTCTAAATCCTCTCCACAAAGGAAAACAGTTGGGTAGCATCAACCAATCCTGCATGTGGCTGCTGATGTTGCTGCTAAAATATCTCAGGAATGACTGGGATCGTCCTCCGAACAGGTGGAGGTGTACCCCCAAAGGCTGCAGTTGTCCCTGCCTGAACAGGAACGAAAGGTGCTATGGTCCCAATATCCTACTGCACCGGACGAGAGGTGGCAGACCCCTATCCAGCGGCTGCAGTACCAGAGCGATGTGATCGTGTCTCCACCATCCTGAAGACAGATCGAACAAGGAAGTCAATACTGAGCAGGAATCGATATAATCAAAGGAGGACAGTTTATTTCAAAGAAGGCAAATCAGTAAGATGTGTAGATGGTATAATTTGAAGTAGAATTTTCCTAACTGTGATTGAGTACCTCTCTGTTAAAGCCTATCTCTCAATCCTATCACAGGCTGTAGTGATACTCTAGTTCGAATACCACTACATAAACTCGACCTGTATGGGCCACCACTAAAAATGTGTCACGACCCGTACCCAGTGTAGGGACAAGAGAAGTGGGTACGTCCAGCCTACGCCACAGTGTCGGCGGTAGAACGTTGTCCTAGGTTACTATCTAATCAACAACTCACGCAATTATATAATGTACTTATCAAATCTCAACTCCTAACGGAGGACAAGTATAGATATAACAAAATCTCAATCACAATCTAAGCACGATAAGATAACACAGAAGTTTATAACTATAGACTAAACAACAACAATAAATATAAACTACTAAATAATAATATCTCAAACAAACTCAAATACAACTCAATATCTCAAGTTATTACAATTCAAGTTCTAAACATGAATCTAAAACAAGTCTACTAGCTAGTCTCCTGATCACTCCTGAGTGTCGAGGCCAAAGGTAGCTAAAACATCTTCTGGTCCATAGTAAGTAGGGCAAGTGTCCTCGGGGCAAGCATTTGTAATATTTTCAACAGGTTCAGTCAGGATTGGAACGAGCACAACTCATCTAGAAATCCCAAGTAAATGACAAAGAACTATAAAGCAGTTTATAGACAGTTACATTGATGAACATGGCAGTTTTATACAGGTAGTGATGTAGAGAAACAGTTAAGGTACAAGGAAAGTAAGGTAACTAAACAAGAGAAGAAACATGGCAAGGAAGACTGTAAAATAAGATCTAGCTGAACTAGAGTAACATGATATAAGTCCAGACAGTACAATGTAAGTCAAGTGTAAATCCCAATGTGAGTCCAGACAATGTAAATCTAATACCAGATGAATCCAGCACAAGATGAGTCCAGTATAAGGTGAGTCCAGTCAGTGATCAATGATTCCAGGGTGAGTCCAGACTATATAATAACAGTGTATTTTAAAATACCGAGATCGACACGTAAACGACTGTAGGTAATACGACACATCGCACATTCGGCCAATTGTGGGATGGCTATCTTTCTAGTATAATTCCAAGGGAGTGGTTCCAGTAATTGGTGATGTTCACATATCTACTCCAATATTTCCCCGCCCAACAAGTACACGTGAATCCATAATCCGACACAAAAATAAGTACAAGTCCAGCCAGCACATGAATGATACTAGTAAGTGATTCCAGGGTAATTCCAGTAGGTGATGCCAGTAGTGGCTCTAGAAATGGAGGCCAGACATGAATAAACGAGTGTCGCATGAAATGGATCCAGTAATATCAAATCGTATTTGTAACAGAGAATCAAATAGAACTAACTAAAACAGAAGTACAGTAATTGACAAGTAAATGAAAGAACTATCAGAGAATGTACTCGCCTGATACCCTGAATGACTGATGTATATCAGATGTCTGAACTGGAGTCATAATGTCCTATTTAATGAAATACAGGTTACAATGTGTTCAATATTGAATATCAGAAGTATATAATGAAATCTACATGCTCTAGGCCTCTCTAGCTCAAAAGTCAACTCTTGGTCAACTATCTTAGTCAAACTAAGTCAACTTGGATTTTTGGTCCATATTGGTCTTTAACAGTCTAGTCTAAGGTTTTGGCTAAGGCTTGGTATAGCCTAACCATATATGACACTAAACTCAAAGTCCCTAGTTATAAACTACATCATATATATACAAATATATCTCATATGATGTGTATATATTCTACATACCACCTCTATACACTATACCCATAGGTTACAATTGAACCAAAAGGGTAAGGAAGCTAAGGCTAGCCCTCAAATCCAAACCTATATATCAAACATGCATAAAGTAAAGTAACATTCATAACCCTCCCAATTACATATAAACATAAGGTGTATTCATATGATTGATATGCATGAACATAAGGATTCATATTAGGACAGTTGAATGGATGAACAGTTATTCCTTTGGACATGTATCGCTACCTTCAGGAATGCCTACAGGATTATCCTTCTATACTAACCTGCCATCTTCCTATTCACTCATATATTCACTCATCTCTCAACTATGTATCCACTATGTACTAAATCCTATATTACCTCATGTACCCCCTTATTAACACAAATCCTATATTACCTCATGTACCCCCTTACACTATGTTGACACTATCACACTTGACACATTGTTCACTTACACTTTGACACTCTTTGATATGTGTAAACTATGTATGCCCATTTAACCCTCACTTGCCCCTTTGCCATGTTCACATACACACACATAGCCTCTTAAATAAGTATTTATGAATATAGTTAACTTAGCTATGTATGTATATTATATATATGTTAGCATATTGTGTTGTAATATATAAGTTTATATAACCATTTGAAATGCCATGATTATAGACCTAATATTGAATACTAATATATGCATGTTTATATATGTGTAGACATATATAGCTTAAAGTAATAGATTACCTAGTGTATATCCAATGTGAATTCTTGCCTATTTGAGTATTAAATAATTGCATGCTATATAGAGTTGGGTGTATGTTGGCTTGTATAGCCTTATATTGATGTGTGCTTGCTAGGATAGTCTTGGTTAGGCCTAGTAAGACTTACTAGGTTAGGACATGACCTAGTTTGACCTAGTTTGACTAGTGCAGTTGACCAAAGTTGACCAAGGGTTGACTTTGGCCTAGTTTGACCTAGATTCATGTAGAATACATTGTAGTGCTTTATATTACCTTTCTGGACATGTTGTGACTTGTGCTGTTCTAATTAGGAGCCAGACACCTCTCCTCGGACAGTATATTTACTTTGGATATTCAGACATCAGGCGAGTACATTCTCTGACCGTTTCATACTTGTATGGATTTACATTCTTGCTCTAGATTACTGTACTTGATGCTGACACGACTGTTATCACGGATTGGTACTATATGGATCTTCTTTTGAGATATTATCTCCTTGTATTCACTAAATACATATTGTGACGTGCGTTTCACTTCCATATTGTATTTATTGAATACCCATATCCTTGTATACTCATTGTGCATATTGTACTCTCATTATCACATGAGCCCCAGGGATAGACCATTGTACACTATTGTATAACATTGTACATCCATTGTATAACATTGTACACTATTGTATAAGATAACGTAACTGGAGTAGATCCTTGTGTATTGATTGGGGAGGGAGAGTAGAATTGGTTATGTACTCAAATCCTATTGTACAACATTGTATAACTATTGTATATGTCTATTGTACACCCACGTACAATGGAGTTACCATTGCATTTTCCTAGCCCGTTTACATAACCAGATTGTACTCTAAATCACATGTTCCTTACAGTTCTTACTTATCATATTTAGATATTTCCTGTTATTAAATCTCTACTGTTTTTTATACATTCTTCTTTTAGCGTTTCATGTACTTTACTCTATTGCATGATTTATATTTTCTAACTCGATATGAACTGCGTGAGATGTTTTGTGCTCGCTCCCGTCCTGACTGGACCTGTTGATAAATTTTACAGATAGCCTGGAGGTGCCTGCTAGCCTAGAGGAGACACATTAGAGGTTGTTTAGGTAGTTATTTTATTTTGTCTGGAGTTGTATTTTACTTTGTGGAATACTGTATTGAGTTTTGAGATGTATTTATGGGTTTATGTATCATAGACACTTAGACTTCTATCTCCTGTATCTCTTTTGGAATTCATGTTTTATCTATCTTTATCATGCTCTACCTTAGATGTGATTGAGACTGTATATGCTATGTCACCCCCATTCGGAGAGTATAAACTGTTTAGTCTTATACTGTTATATGCATTGAGACCTAGGACAGCGTTCTACCGCCGACACTGCGGCGTAGGCTGGGCGTTGTTACGTACTCGTACCCTCACGGTGGGTGCGGGTCGTGACACGTTTTTAGTGGTGGCCCATGCAGGTCGAGTTTATGTAGTGGTATTCGAACTAGAGTACCTCTACAGCCTGCACTAGGAATAGGATATATTTTGAAGATACTCAATCACAGTTAGGAACCCTTAGGAGATTCCTGGGATGACCCTTGAGAATCTTGTTTAACTCCGATTTGAAAACTCTCTTTTTTTTCTTGATTTGATTTATCTTTACTTTCTGCTATTGAATTTGATTTTGATGGATTATTATTGAATTTGAGTTTGTATTTATTGATTTTGATGAAGATTGTTGAAATTTGAATCTTGATGTTAGCTATAGCATCCGAGTTTGTAGTTATATGATTTGAAGGATTTTGTTCATTTCTGAATTTTGATGTTCGTTGATAAATTTGATTTTTTTTTTGGTATTCATTGTTGATTTAATTTAATTTTTGGCAAGATGAAATTATATGGGCTAGGTCATCTAAGTTATGGAAATCTTGTCTTCTATAGTCACATTAGCCAGCATGGTGAGGACATATAGTCTGATTTTGGATATATTTTTCGGGTGTGGAAATTTAAGGTTTTCGTAGCCAAGCTAGCGGCATCGCGAAAATATTAAATATCATGATTCTAGAGGTATGTGCATAAGTTAAGGACTCTGTGATTATCGTAGCCTTGCTCACTAGTATGACGAGAATTTAGAGTACCATAATTTTGGATAGACGCATATGATTATCAGATTGTACCTTAAATGTTTTCGAACATGTTTTTGCTACTTTTGTTTCAATCATTCAAAAAAAAGAGAAGGAATTATTGTTGTTTTGTTTTGTTTTGTTTTGTTTCTCATTGTTTACTTAGGATGTAGCTTTAGCTATTTTTATAAACCTTGTGTAACTTCTTACAAAAATTTATTTCTTCTTAATACAATAAACCAATGATTTTGCTAGGCCTTATTTTGGATTTAGTATTATAATTCTTGTTTCAAAAAAAAATGGGTCCCTCTTTTAAATATATAAGCAGAACAGATTCTATTATCATTCTTTTCCTGCCAATATTTTTACTACCATCATTCCTTGTCTTATATACCTGTCCTGATTATATCAATTCCTTGTCTCATATATAATTCTGTCAACTATACCTTGAAAACTCTTGAATCTTTATATCATTTTTTATCTGAGAAATGTTGAGGAAGTGATATAAATCATCTAGTTCGGAAATGATGTAATTGGTTATCATATGATGATTTTGTAGGAATCAGAGAGTTGGATGTCAAATATGAAAAATTTGAAATGGAGATGTGGTAAAGGTTTAAAATGAAATCGAGGGATAAATGTTATCAATTTAGAAACAATCACAGAAAGTGGGTTATGAATAATTCATGGATGTATTTCAAAACTAATGAGGATGTTTAAGGTCAACCTAGTTTTGAGAACTTAAAAATCTTTGTTATTGATTCTTGGGAACTATTACAAGGCTATGTAGAAATTTAGAGATGGAAAGGAGAATTTAATCGAATAAAATGATTTTGCGAAATTGAACTAGATATTGTAAGATGGTGACTAGAGACAGAGAGAACACAAGGATTTTACGTTATAGAAATTATTTTAGATGATTGGAAGAAAATTATAGAAAAAAAATATTTGAAGGTGAACGTTGAAGAAAATATGAAGGTTGATTTATAAAAAAAGAATAAATTTTGTGTGACATAGTGGTATTGGAGTTTAGTGAATACGAGACTCGATTTAAACAAGTCCAAGGATTCCATAAACTGGATTTAGAGGTTTCGGATCTAATTTAAAACGAGGAGAAGGAATTTGAAATTTTGATTAAATGAATAAGTGTTGACTCCTAAAAAGAGGGGTATGTTTCGTGGAAAATATTTTGGAACTTAAAGATTTTGTCTATGGTGATTGTGGTAGAGGTTTAGATGACTGAAGGTTATAAAATTTCGATGATAGTTATATAGAGGTTGATTTTCATATTGGGACTTGTGAGAAAAAAAAAAGAATATGGTTTAGCAAATGATAAACTGATAATATTAGAGAGGGATGATTTGCTGACTTCGTATAAAATCTTTTCCTGTTTTCTCTAAAAGGAGTTTTTCAATATCAATGAATCCTAGTTTCCTTAATCCGACCAAATCGACTTCGATTATCTTTTCTTATCATATTTATATCTTGGGTTGTACTTAATTGAATTAAATTTGATTGTGACCTGAATCTCTATCCTTGTATGCTCGATCTCAGACTTTGTTGAACCTGTCCTCCATATTGCCTAAATCTTAATTTTCTCCAATTTGATCAACTTAGATCGTATCAAGACTAAATATTCTTAATACGTATTGTGATTGGAAATTTTCCATGGAATTGGCTTTCATTCCTTAACTTTGATTTTGATTTTCTTTTTTTTTCTGAACCCTTTAAAGATAATGGGTAGTTACTTTTCTTTATTTTTATGATAAGTATCAGTTTTCATATAGGATGGTAGACTGCCTTACAGTTTTGATGGTTTGTTGTTTTTGTAACTTTTGTTTAGCAGCCTAGATTGCTTGTGTGTTTTGATACCCTATGACCGTTTTGGTTTAGCATGACTAGAATACCTAGATGAGACTTTCACTACCACCGTATGCCATGACCCTGTATGTCGTCCTTTTGATGGTATGATTTATTTAAGTTCTGAGATTTGATTGTGGGGGTTTGACCTAGAAGGATTACGAACATTTTAATTTCGAGGACGAAATTTTTGTAAGGTGGGTAGGATGTGAGCACCCTAAATTTTGGGTTAATTTTTTTTCATTTTATTTTAATTTTCTGATTGAGGGTAATTTTGAAATTTCGTGTTTATAATTATTTTAATAATGATATTTAATTCATGATATGATTTTTGGTGATTTTAAATTATTTTAACATTATTTAAATCAATGACTTGTGGTTTTGACGTTTTGCTAGTGAAACCCTAGAGACTGTTTGACCTAGAGCCTAACCATGTGATTATAATATTTCAATATTATTTTTGGCCTAAGGATATTTTTGCATTTGACCTCTTTGAATTATTTTGATATTATTTTATTATTTATGATATTATTTTGGGGTTATTTGAGTCGGGTTCGAATTTCAACTCAATCCGACTTGAAACGGGGACCCGGGGGTAGTTTGACTCTAGTGGGACCCACACACTAGTTAGGCATGGCCCACATGATATTAATTTTAGTCCACATGATAGAAATATTTTAGTTAGAGGTTAGACTAATTATTATGGATAAGGTTAGTGTGATTAGAGACTATAGAATGACTAATTTAGCCCCAACCAATTAGCCCTTTCCTAATACTCATAGAATAGGTTAGTAGGGGCTTTTGGACTTTTTCTAATAGGACAAAATCACCTTTATGGCCAGCCACAATAAGGATAGAGTTGAGCCTCCCATTTGTCATTATCTATCTATTTTTCTCTCTCTTGTTCTTCCCCAAATTCCTAGAGAGCAATCCCTAGCAATTTCTCCACCAAATCCTTCCATTTCACCACCAAATCTTCTTCTTTCCTTCTCCATTCTAGTCAAGGAGGAAGCTACCCAAGTTTGGGAGGATTCGGAGTTCGTTCGTGTCCTTTTGGAATCTCTACGTGTCGGTGTCGCTCCGGAAAGGTTTTTCTTCGATTCGATCTACCGGGAGGTATAAATCCCTTCTCCTTTTCATTTCTTCATGCATATAGGTCTATTTTGAACCCATAGGAATGACCCCCATGGTTGTATCTCCATTTGTGTCTATTTTGTGTCCATTTGGAGATCATAGGAGTGTCCTTTGTGTTGTGGATGTGTTCATGTTACATATATAGATTTATATATATATATATATATATATATATATATATATATATATATATATATATATATATATATATATATATATATATATTGTAATGAGAGTGTATCTATATTTATATATGTAATAAATGGTTCATGATGATTATATAATCAAGTTTGTGAGTGTGGTTCCTCATATTATTATTGCTATTATTGTTGTGGATAATTAGGATATATATTGTGTATTCTTTTGGCTCAAACTATCTAAATCCGTCATAATTTTTATCCACGTTTTTAATTTTAGCCCTAACTTCGAAATGTCATAACTTCTAGCTCAAAGCTCGGTTTAATCTCTCATTTTTTTTAAAAGAAGCGTATTGAAGTTAGATTTCCAAAAACATGTATTAATAGGCCTAATTCTTTCTGTAACTTTCTGGAGAATTATTTGAGTGTCAGCTGTACGAAAAACAAACGCGTTCTCGGTGTTTTTGCGATTCCGGGAGTTTCCGGAAACGAAAACGCGATCCGTTTAAAGTTTCGGAAAGCTAACACATAGATCTATAACATACTTTAATCATAGAGTTTAATTCATGCTGAGATGGTACAGTATTTATTATTAGTAGGAGTTACTATTCGGCATATGCATTTTGTGCACCATTGTGTGTAATATAATGTTCTATTTGATTTTAACCCATGTTAATGTATATACATTATGTAACTAAATAGAGAATGCAAGCATGAGTAAATGTTTAAATAAATGATGCATGAGGTGTAAGTATCCTATCTAATGTAAGCATGTATAAGTATGGCTTGTAATGAATATGTAGGTTCCATAGTATGTGTATGGTGCATATAGTAGTGCAAGAGAATAAATGAATGATGAATGAATGCAAGCATGAATGTAATGTAATAATAGATGTAATGTATGCAATATACAAGTTAATGATATGTAATGTTCTATGTTAACACAAATCCTATATTACCTCATGTACCCCCTTACACTATGTTGACACTATCACACTTGACACATTGTTCACTTACACTTTGACACTCTTTGATATGTATACACTATGTATGCCCATTTAACCCTCACTTGCCCCTTTGCCATGTTCACATACACACACATAGCCTCTTAAATAAGTATTTATGAATATAGTTAACTTAGCTATGTATGTATATTATATATATGTTAGCATATTGTGTTGTAATATATAAGTTTATATAACCATTTGAAATACCATGATTATAGACCTAATATTGAATACTAATATATGCATGTTTATATATGTGTAGACATATATAGCTTAAAGTAATAGATTACCTAGTGTATATCCAATGTGAATTCTTGCCTATTTGAGTATTGAATAATTGCATGCTATATAGAGTTAGGTGTATGTTGGCTTGTATAGCCTTGTATTGATGTGTGCTTGCTAGGATAGTCTTGGTTAGGCCTAGTAAGACTTACTAGGTTAGGACATGACCTAGTTTGACCTAGTTTGACTAGTGCAGTTGACCAAAGTTGACCAAGGGTTGACTTTGGCCTAGTTTGACCTAGATTCATGTAGAATGCATTGTAGTGCTTTATATTACCCTTCTGGACATGTTGTGACTTGTGCTGTTCTAATTAGGAGCCAGACACCTCTCCTCGGACAGTATATTTACTTTGGATATTCAGACATCAGGCGAGTACATTCTCTGACCGTTTCATACTTGTATGGATTTACATTCTTGCTCTAGATTACTGTACTTGATGCTGACACGACTGTTATCACGGATTGGTACTATATGGATCTTCTTTTGAGATATTATCTCCTTGTATTCACTAAATACATATTGTGACGTGCGTTTCACTTCCATATTGTATTTATTGAATACCCATATCCTTGTATACTCATTGTGCATATTGTACTCTCATTATCACATGAGCCCCAGGGATAGACCATTGTACACTATTGTATAACATTGTACATCCATTGTATAACATTGTACACTATTGTATAAGATAACGTAACTGGAGTAGATCCTTGTGTATTGATTGGGGAGGGGGAGTAGAATTGGTTATGTATTCAAATCCTATTGTACAACATTGTATAACTATTGTATATGTCTATTGTACACCCACGTACAATGGAGTTACCATTGCATTTTCCTAGCCCGTTTACATAACCAGATTGTACTCTAAATCACATGTTCCTTACAGTTCTTACTTATCATATTTAGATATTTTCTGTTATTAAATCTCTACTGTTTTTTATACATTCTTCTTTCAGCGTTTCATATACTTTACTCTATTGCATGCTTTATATTTCCTAACTCGATATGAACTGCGTGAGATGTTTTGTGCTCGCTCCCGTCCTGACTGGACCTGTTGATAAATTTTACAGATAGCCTGGAGGTGCCTGCTAGCCTAGAGGAGACACATTAGAGGTTGTTTAGGTAGTTATTTTATTTTGTCTGGAGTTGTATTTTACTTTGTGGAATACTCTATTGAGTTTTGAGATATATTTATGGGTTTATGTATCATAGACACTTAGACTTCTATCTCCTGTATCTCTTTTGGATTTCATGTTTTATCTATCTTTATCATGCTCTACCTTAGATGTGATTGAGACTGTATCTGCTATGTCACCCCCATTCGGAGAGTATAAACTAAAGTCTTATACTGTTATATGCATTGAGACCTAGGACAGCGTTCTACCGCCGACACTGCGGCGTAGGCTGGGCGTTGTTACGTACTCGTACCCTCACGGTGGGTGCGGGTCGTGACACGGGGGGACATCAGAAGTTTCTTCAGGAACGTCAGCATAATCTTTCAGATATATTTTTCCTGACCGAGTTCCAGCATGAACTTCGACTTCAGATTCCGGTTCAGGGTCTATGGAAACCATGTTGCAATTCTTTATCTTGCTATTGGTTCTTTTATGCTTGATGAGAGCTTCATTCCAGAAACCAAGGCCAACACGAGATTGATTATGCCTCATAGTGATGGCTAAAGGTGCTCGGAGTCCTTTGCCTGAGTTCAAACCAGGAGCAGTGGCTAAATCATAACCCATCTTCGCCATTAATTCCCGAGATCGTGAACTGTATAGATGAAATGCAGGCTTGTACCTATCTTCAGATTGAGGTACAGATTTTATCTCCGTAGGGAGTGAATTTCCTGCCAAGATGAAAGTAGAGGTTAGATAAAAATCGGGTGTGAAACTAGAAGTCACATTGCATGACTTAGTCTTCCCGAGCTTTTTTTTAGATGAGGGAATCTTCCGAGGAGAAGAGAAAGACGTCTCAAACTCCGTCATTAAATCCGGGTGGATCCACATGATCTCTCCCTTCTTAGTTGTGACAGGAACAAGTCCTTCATTCTGTGCTGGTGGGATGTTTACAACTTCGAGAGTTGCTTTGGGGATAGAAACAATCCCACTTTCCACCATTAAAGGAGGGAAGTCACCGAACTGCATTGAAATTACATTTGCTGTGACTGTCTTGTCTTTGGGTGTCAGTGTTACAGCTCCTGATTTAATCATCTCTTGGATCTTTTCTTTTAATACATAGCAAGACCGGATTGTATGACCCAGCATTCTATGATATGGACAGTATTTTGGATGATCTGTCTTATTGGCTTCATCAGGCTTTTTGATTTCTGGCAATTGAATCTTGTTACCTTTGAGCAAGCATTCAAAGATACCCTGAACATCGTCATCGTCGAAAGAATATTCTTCCTTCGGCCGAGGAGGTCTCTGTTGTTGATTTGTTGGAGCTGGAGTAGCTTGGGTAGCCTTTACCTCTTGACTACTGCTTTGGAGATTGACTTCAAGAGCTTCTTTCCCTTTGCGATTGTTGGGTCGAGTACTATTGCTAGCACTCTGATTTGATTCCTTGGGAGCCATTTGTACCCCCAGACCCTTGAAGGTCTCAGCACTGACTTCAGCAGCCTTGGCACTGACGATGAAAGAAGGCCAATCTTGGAACTGAGTGGACCCTGTCCACATGCTGATGATTGGTAAGAGATTCGACTTGCAAGTGTCAATAGTAACAGCATCGGGAGTTCCGAGAGGCATTTTGAGGGCTTCTCTTCTGAATCTTTCAATGAAGTCCTCGGTGGTTTCATTATTTTTCTGTTTAATTCTTATGAGGGCTGACATGGTCATGTCATTGAGCCCTTCATAGAACCGTTCAAGAAACATTTGCTTGAAACCGGCAAATGAGGTAATGCACCCATCAGGGAGACTTCTATACCATTCATAAGCCGTTCCTTTGAGACACCCAACAAACACCCGAGTAAGGAGGGCGTCACTTGGTTGCAGTTGATCAGTCATTACCTCAAAGTGATTAATGAACTGACTTGGGGAGGTAGTCCCATCAAAGAAAGAGATAGTCGGAGGCTTGTATTTAGGAGGATATGATACTTGCTTCCATTCTATCGGGTAAGGTTGCTTGATACCTAACCTTTGTAAACCATCCTTCTGTTTGAATGCCTCAAATTGAGTTCGGAGATTCCTTAACTCTTCAGTAACAATTCCAGAAGATTGGGGAGTTGTAACTTGTTGAGTGTAATTGGGAGGAGGGACTGCAGCATATGTACCACCCCCAGCTCCAGATTGACTTGGAGTGGGTTGTACAGGAACATTAGATTGTACTCCCGGAATAGTAGAGGGTTCCGGGTTTGGAATAACAGGAGTATTTAATACAACTGGAGGGGCTGTCTGTTAGACTTGCTGAGTTTGATGCTGAGCTTGCATAAGAGTGTGCATAGCATTCAATGTATCTGCCATAGCTCGCAACTGTTGTTCTAAGGAAGAAATCCTTTGTTCATGAGCTTCGGTGCTAGTTGAAGGTTCATGATTGCCATCCACCATGTAAGTAGTAACCATTCGAGGAATAGACGATGAAACAGTATGTTCTGAATCATCGCTGTGTGAGTCAGTATCTTTCCCGGGGCTATTTACAGGAATTAATACTGGAAAGTTGGATTCTCCAAGGAAGTCCTCTGTGATCTCCGGATTACCACTTGGATGAGAAGAAGAAAAGACTCTGGCCAAGGCTCCGGTCCTGGATCGGGTGCCGAGATAAACACCATCTTCAGAATCTGATATAGCATCAGATCGTATGCTACCCCCAATATTTCTGGAGGTCATGTTGACAGAAGCATAAAGAGGTTCATCTTCATCCAATATTGGTTCATATTGAATCCGTTCGAAAACAGATCGTCTTTTTGGTGAACAACAACATTGAATCACAACTCGAGGTTGGAAGTTGCAACCATGCTTTTCATGGCAAATATGAGCAATATCATAGCCTGATGGAGTGTCGATTCTCCGTTTATTTTGCAAATACTCCCGGAGATCTGTAGGAACAGATTGGGAAGTACTTGAAGATAGTTTCTGTGTAGAAACTTGTCTTTTGTTCTTCTGTCTTCTCGGTTCTTGAGTGTATAAAGACTGATTAATTTGAGCCACATAATTTTTGGCATATTCTGCATCAGGATCTAATATACTTGTCTCAGTGGAACCGAGACGATTCTGATGAAGCTTGTTACGAAGATTCGTAGGAGATCTGACTTTGGTATGAGTCTTGGATACTTGTAATTTGCCTTTCTCAGATCGAGAAATTTTGAGAGAAGGAAGATGGGTATTATTCCGACTAGGAGTCGGTAATAATCCATCTTTAGAGGAAGTAGCCAAAAGGCATTTTCCTTTGTTTGATCTAGTAAGAGTACTAGTTAAATTAACTCCAGAGGTAAAGACCTTAGGAGTAGAGGAGTTGACTAAAGAGTCTTTCTCCTTGGTTGGCACAAGATGTGCAAGTTGAGGGGGAATTATTTGTATGTTCTGTGGAAGAGAACCCCCAACCTGACTTTGAGAAACAGTCAAAGGACTGTATCTGTTAGCATACGCTGACTTCAGTTTGGACTTCTGGTCATACGCTGCCTTTTTATTAGCATACGCTGGCTTTGGCTTAACGTACGCTGCCTTTGTCGTACGCTGCCCTTTGACTGCCATACGCACAGAGTCATCAATGGCTAAAGAGCCGACTGCTGTCGTAAGAGTAGAGGGAGGAGAGACTTTGACAAGTCCAGAGATGGTTTTCTTTGGACACGCTGACTTGGTTAAAAAACCCACTTTGCCAGCGTGACTAGGAGAAGCCACTGTTGCCGTGTTCAGAGAAGCCGAAATGTGCTTCGTTGAAGTTGAAGACGTGTTCTTGTCAGTGTGAGAAGTGACAGAAACGTCTCGGGCTGTTGAAGAAGACTTAGGAACATAGACAGAGCGTCCCTTCTTCTTAGCAGCAGGAAGAGCGGAGGAAGCAGTTCGGCCCTCCTTCGCCTTGAGCATTTCTTCGTAAGCAGATTGGTCGAATTGTACGACCATCGTCTTCTTCGTCGAGCCGATCGACGAAGTATTGCATTGAGTTGTTGCTATCTCGTTGGAGGAGACAGCTTTCCCCAGCAGAGTCGCCAATTTGTTTTCCATAAATAAATTTACTTTATTTATTTTGTATCTGAGAAAATTACAACTGTAGGAATCTAATCTAGAAGACGATTACTTTATCCCTTGGACGATGCGATGAAGAAAACTCGAACTTCGAAGAACTTGGACAGCAACTGGGCAATCTCTCTGTTCTCTCTGAAATTGACTGTAGTGTCTAATGAAGATGAAGAAACTCTTTTTTATAGAGTTCTGGATAACTGTTCTGAAGCATACGCTCAGTCAGTTACTTGACATGTGCATAACTGCAGGGACGCGTGGCGAATTCTGGTGAAGACACCTTGGAGTGCGGTTGAGAGTAGTAGAATATATCTAGGAGAGATTGGTGGCATGGATGCCACGTTGCATAACTTTTGAATAACTGAGTAACTGAGTACAGGACACGTGAGAACGTGTGTTGACTGTACGTTAAAAGTCATCCTGGATGCCTTTGCTGTGATACGCTATCTTTGAAGAAGAGTCATACGCTGTCTTTGAAGAAGAGTCATACGCTAGCTTTTGAAGGCACATGTCTTGCATACGCTGACTTGGATCATATAAAGCTGATACGCTCACTTGATTGGGAAGGAGTCGTATGGAGTCCATACGCTTACTTGGCTGGGAAGGAGTCGTATGGGGTCCATACGCTCACTTACTTGGGAAGGAGTCGTATGAGATCCTTACGCTCACTTGATTGGGAAGGAGTCGTATGAGATCTATACGCTCACTTAATTGGGAAGGAGTCGTATGGAGTCCATACGCTCACTTGGTAGGGAAGAAGCCGTGTGGATTGAGGGAGTAGACACGTGGCTGTTCTCAATCTTCTCAAACACGCCATATCTTCAAATACTGACAAATATTTCTTGAGCGTCGTGCTACAGATATGATGGCTGACAGACTGTCAGAAATGACAGTAATGATGGCTTTTTATTTATGATGGCTGCTGAGCTGTCCTCGTAAGAGACAAAATCCTTTCTCGAAAACCTATACGACGGCTAATCTTCATAGGGCAGCTGTCTTTGCACGAAAGACGAAGTGTCAGATTCATCCTTCATTAAATACATGCTGTGCTGTCATCTCAAGAAATATTAAAATATTCACTGAGCGTACGGCCTTTAGATGAGCGTATGGCCTTGGCTGAGCGTAAGGCCTTGAGCGTATGGCTTTGACTGAGCATATGGCCTTGAGTGTATGATTTGGACTGAGCGTATGGCTTTGAGCGTATGACTTGGACTGAGTCTTATGTCAGCGTGTCATAATTTTCACACCCTACAATATTTGGAGCACAACACTAGCATTTTTCCTTTCCACCAGTTTTACACTTATGAACTAGGCCAGTCAAGCTACACACATGACATACATGTCCCATACAAACACAACTTCATGTTCTCCATTTCAATTACACCACAGGTATGACATACTTTCCCTTAGAACAAACCATAGATGCCTATTATTGTTCCATTTGATTTTAACCATGCAAATATTGACACATTCCCTTAACTAAACTAAATACCCATGATCCATGCAAGACGTAGCACACCTATGACATAGACACTCCACCCAAGCAAGCCCATGCCTCCTACGCAACACCAAACATCAACCGCACATGCTAGTCATTATGACTTAAATATTCCAAACCCTTACCTAATCGAAATCTATAGCAAGGCTCTGTACTATTATGGGCTCTCATCTCTTAGTTACCTATGTTAGGCGAAGTATGAAATTCTTTGAACTGATATATTTTAGTTATAATCGAACAAGAGATGCCTACTTATCTTGTTGAAATATGACCCCCTATTAGATTTTAATAATTCTTCTATAGAAGTTGTTAACCAATAATGCCATGGAAATATCGAAGCTCCCTTTAGGACACATGACTGCAGTTAGAAGTGCCCAATATTCTCGTGCCTTATGAGAAATCGTCCTTCTCAGAATTCTTGTAACGACGATTTTCACGGTTAGCCAACTCCTATAAGTTAGGTAGTGCCTTGAGCCAAGAATATCCTATCTTGTAGGATATGGCGTCAAATTGGATATCTTTTATAATTACTTCCTCAACATCTTCGAAAATCGTGTTACGATTTGACGTACCTGCCCTACCTTGAATTAAATATCATTATTTTTATATTTTTATATTTTAAGATTATTTTAATTTTGAGGACAAAGATGTAAAAACCCCCAACAATTATGGAATATTTTTAATTTATTTTTTTAAAAAAATTTATTTGTACGGTAAATATATTGAGTATATATACAATATAGGCATATAAGCCTTACTTATATATTGAGGAGTAAAAATAAGCCTGACGACATTTTCTATATATTTATTAAATATTTTTTATATCTAATTTTTTTAGAATTTTATTTAGAATTTACCTTAATTTTATTAAAATTGTAATGATTTATTTGGAAAGAAAGGTATACATATGATTAGTCTTTTAAGATATATAATAATAAAATGAATATATGTGCAAAATATATGGAAATACATTTGTAGAAATTTTATTTAGTTGGGTAGGATGTAAATATGTATACAAGTAAAAAAAATGAGACAGAGAGTTTGGATGAACAGTACACCCGTACTGTTTATCACCATGCCAACCCGAGCCTCTGTTTGAAAACAGAGAATTGAATCCTCTATGGATCAAAAAAATCTAAATCATGGATTTAAATCGCACAAATCCTATCTAAATCTCTCTACTCCTAATCTAAAACGAAATCCCCTAATCCTATAGGAAACCAATAGATATTTACACCCGATCCTACTATTCTTCAGAAAATCCTCTCGTGAACATCCCCATTATGCCGCGACATCTCGCGGACTCCTTTTGACTACCCCGATCACTGCACGCCACCGTCGGACCGCCGGTGCACCGCCCTGAGCCGCAACTAGCGCACAATGCCGCCACAGCAGCTGGCAACTACCCTGTCCTGCAGCGACAACACCAGCTACAGTTTGCAGCGGTAGCCTAGCAACCAACCTGGATTTGCGGTATGTTTTCTTCCTCATCGCTCGATGAATCTCTGATCTGTACATTTCTAAGCGTAGCCTAGTTGACTCTCCCCAAATCTTTCAATTAGATTATTTTAGTTCTCCCTATATTTCTCGTTAAATTTTCTAAAAAATCGAGAAAAATTGCGGACCCAGAAAACCCAACTGAACAAATTCAGTCCCAAACCCTCAACTTTGGAGGCTGATTATGGTCAATCCAATAAGAGTTTAGAAAAACTATTTAAACAATCATGTAAGCAACATGTAGCACTCCATAACCCTTTTTATAGTTTTTGTTTCAGTTGAGTATATGCTAAGTTATTCGTTTTCCAAAATTTAGAAAAATAGTTTTTGAAAACAATAAATTTTGATACGACGTGCGGCCCGACAAACCGGAAGATGTGGTCGCAATCCATGAGCATCGAAAGATGCGTATGGATGTTATCGACGTGTAGGATTCGACGAAACTCGATTTCGTTGTGCGAGCGTGACGAAATCGAGGTGTATCGGTCGAGATACCCCGAATTGACCCATTTGCAAATTGGCCCATAACTTCGTGCATGTTCGTCATCTCGAGACAAAAGTTACACCATCAGGGCCGTGTTATTTTCTCGGTCCTGTGTGCCAAGTTTGGTCTGATTCTGAGAAGGTCGACCGGAACACCAATTTGGCGGACCCGTGACCCGATCCAATGGGCGAATTTGTGCACGGCCCAACAGAATCCAACTTTGGACGTACGGCTGGGTTTGTATCATCAAACTGGACCCTTAGACATATAGTTTGATGACTTTAGAGACCGTAGGTACTGGCACGCTTTTCGGTGCAAAGTGGCTCCTATGGCGGACATTATTTTGACCCAAAATTATAATTTTGCCCCTGTGTCCAGAGTTGGACTTTTGGGCAGGCATTTTTAGACAATTCTTTTATACCAAAAATGTTCGTGATGTTTTATTTCAGCATCCGATGACGTTTGCGAGATTTGACTTTCATCGCTTCACTATTCTGATGGTTCGAGCTACTGGATACGGTCATTTTGCACACCACCTCAGGCAAGACACCTTGCCACAATATTCTGATTACTTATTAACATTTAGCATGCTTATTTAGTGTTATTATTTCTTTACTTATTGTTATTTTACTGCCTTCATTTATTTTATGCTTATTTAGTCATATTCCTATTAATTTTGTTATTAGGTATCGACTTAGAGTTAAAAAGGCTACCCTATGTTGTGAAGCATCCATTGGCCTTGACAGATGTGATACATGAGTCACGAGTTGCATATAGGTCTCAGACTTACGTAGTCGGCTGGCCACCGATACTTAAGGACGTTCGTTAGGCTATAACTATTAAATAGGACTGCATGATAGAGACTAGTAGTTATTAGAGTTAGGACATTGGGTGGGGAGAATACTATTGGATGTTGCCCTCCACCCTATCTATCGTAGACTGACTCGCTACTGAGGAACGATAAGTAGACTATATGCTATAGACTCGCGACTGAGGAATGGTATATAAACTATATGCTATAAACTCGCGATTGAGGAATGGTATATTGGTTTAGACTCGCTACTGAGGTACTTTTATCTTGACTTGACTCGGAGGTTATGCGACCATACACTATTCTCGATTGCATTACACCTAGAATGGTTATCTGACCTTATCCGTAAGGTATAAGTACTTTTTGGTTTTAGTACTTATACCTGATCGCGGCTTGGAACAGTAACTTGTCTTGAACTAGTTTGCCGTACCTTGTCCTTGTTTGGTTGTAGGTGTGGTTCACTACTTCGATGAGAAGGTACTGAACCTTGTTGTGGTCCGAATACTATATTGGACCATGTTATGATCTGACTGACTTATTACTAAGCAGTATTTTTCAGTTTATATGGCATGTTCTTCCTATATCTTGTTACGTCCCTTTGAGGACCTGGTGATTTCTCCAAGTATGTGCTTTTATGACTTTTGTAGGTGCTTTAGCCAAGATCGTGGTCTTTTCTTTTCTATGAAGGGGGATTGCTCTTGGATCGTCCTTTGTCACTTTTACAATTCTTTCATTTATATGTATTCCTTATCAATTAAAATGGTTGGTAGTGGATTTGCCTCCGCCCAACAAACTTGTATAATAAAAATTCATAGTTGATTTATAATATTATTTCATTTATTTTATGGATGAGATTAGTTGTCATGTTTATACTACATTTTACAGCTTACGTATATTTGTTATACGGCTAGCATGTCTACGTTTCTAGTCCAACGTATTTTGGAACAAGAGCGTTACATACTGTCCTTGAAGAGGGACAAACGCATCGAACCTCTAATAAAGCTTGTCAAATGATGGCCTGGAGCTGTAGGAACTAGAGCATCTGCTGGAGCTATGGTTGGATTAGGTGGAGGTGCAGGGACTGGAGCACTGCCAGATGGAGGTGCAGGGTGAGAAAACTTCTTAGACCTAAAGAGCTCATAAGATGTTCCAAAAATAGGCACAAATCGCGATCAATGTAAAACTTCTTGAAGATGACTGCCAAGTTGATAGGGTATAAGAGGTTTCGGCCTGCTCGCCGACAGTTGTTCATAGATGCTATCGTAGTCTTTGGGAAAAAGAATGTAAACCCAAAATGTATATGATACATAGCAGATAGTTCTAAAAGCGTGATCTCATCAATCGATCTCGTCTTAGGCAGCAGAGATGAATAGATGATGCGATGGAGTTCATAGAAATGTTGGTTAAGGTGACGTATAAACAACCTTGTCCGGGGAACCAGACTCGGATGACACAATGCTACCTTAAATGAGTCAAGAGTCATGTCAGCAGAAAATTGAACTTTGTTAATGTCGACTAGAGCGTCACCGTTATCAGGCATAAGGGAATATTCACTCAGGTCTTCAGAACTAAATTCAAAATTCTTGCCGCTGACACAAGAATGAATATTGTCGTTTCCTTCTTACATGTTGTAATAGAACTTTCGGACAACATTGTAATAAATAGAATAGGAAGTCTCTAAAAATTCTCGAAGTACTAAGTTTTCAAAGGTAGTGGCATACTCCGAAAGAACAGTAAAGTTAATGGTCTTCCCGGAGCAAATTTTTTAATACCTAAATTGGGTAAACCAAGAGATAGATCTCTCGAAAGAGAAAAATATGGATGAGTCAAAGTCCTCATCGTCATCGGTATGAGCGGGACTGAACATATTGATTGGTTCATACTCCGAAGTGGAGGATGAAGCTGATTCTCTATTTTTCCTCCTATTGGGAAGTCTAGAAGCCATGAGAAATTGAAGAGGAAAAGATAGAAATATACCTCAATGGAGATGGAAAAGTGGAAGAGAACATCTTCAAGAGCCCTTAGATCCAAAAGTTTTAGGTTTTGGAGGTTTATGGAGTAGGAATCCAAAAGCTCGGGTTAAGGTTCAGGAAGCTCGGGTCGGCTATTATATTGGGAAGAAGATAGAAGAGGGAAAGGGGGCGCTGGAACGCTATTGTTTAAAGAAAGTGTCCCTACAGAGTTCGGCCCGAACTTGGTCCGAGTTGGTCCGAGTTCGGCCACTCAAATTATACTTCATTTTATATGTAATAAATTATAAAAATAACTCAATAATTCTTAACTCTTTGATTTAATTAATATTCATCACTTTAGGTTAGCAATAGGGGCCGGATCCCAGCTAGCGGTAGTCCGAAGACTAATGCACCGTGTCGCTTCATGCTATTTACACATGTACGATAGAAGGACCCTTTCGGCTTGTACCTAAAATAATTTTAATTAATAAATTACTGAATATCAAGTTTTAAGTATTATTATTTATCATAATGTATTATGACTCTGAAATTTCAAGTATACCTAACTCACGACACAGATAATTGAAACGATCCTCAGCTAGTGGTTTTGTAAATATGTCTACTAGTTGACGATCTGTGTCAATAAATTCTAAGCATATAATCCCGTATTGTTGGTGATCACATAAAAAGTAGTGATATATTTCTATGTGTTTAGCACGTGAATGACCTACTAGGTTCTTAGTCAGATTAATGGTGCTAGTGTTGTCACAATAAATGGAAATCTTTATATAGTACAGATTGTAGTCTTCTAGGGTTTGCTTCATCCACAAAATCTGACCGTAATAACGTCATGCGGTGATATACTCAACCTTATTTGTTGATAATGCTACAGAGTTTTGCTTCTTGCTAAACCAAGAGACTAAAACTTTTTTTAGGAAATGACACGTACCGCTGGTACTTTTACGGTCTACTTTGTATCCAGCAAAATCAGTATCGGAGTAATCGATTAGGTCAAACGATATGGTTTTGGGATACCATAAGCCGACTGTAGAAGTTTCTTCAAGGTATAGAAAGATAAGATTAATGGTGCATAGGTGTGGTTCCTTAGGATTAGCATGATATCTTGCACAAATGCAAACACTAAACATTATATCAGGGCGACTAGTAGTTAAATAAAGCAAACTATCAATCATACCTCGATATTTATGCTGGTCGACTTGTTTGCCACTTTTATTAATGTCAAGTCGTATTGATGTAGACATTGGCGTGCCGATAAGTTTTACGTTATCGAAGTCATACTTCTTTAATAAAATCCTTCGTGTACTTAGCTTCATTGATGAATGTTCCCTGTGAGTGTTGTTTGATCTGAAGCCCTAGAAAGTAGTTGAGCTCTCCCATTATACTCATTTCAAACTAACTCTGCATACACTTAGAAAAATCTTGACAAAGTTTCTCGTTAGTAGAACCAAAAAATAATGGCATCAATGTATATTTGCACTAGTAAAATATTGTCAACTAAAGATTTGATAAACAGGGTTGTATCATCTCTTCCTTTTGAAAAACTATTTTCAAGTAAGAAAGTACTTAGGCGTCCATACCAAACACGCGGTGCTTGCTTGAGACCGTAAATTGCTTTTATAAGCTTGAAGACGTGATCAAGTTTTTGGAAATCTTCAAAACCAAGGGGCTGTTTCACAAAAACTTCTTCCTTCAAAAATTTGTTCAAAATGCACTATTCACGTCCATTTGAAAAAGTTTAAAATTATGAAAATATGCAAATGCACAAAACATACAAATGGATTTTAGTCTAGCAACATGAGCATATGTCTCGTCATAATCAATCCCTTCTTCTTGATTATAACCTTGTGCCACTAGATGTATTTTGTTGCGTAGAACTTGTCCATCCTCACTTAATTATTTTCGAAACACTCATTTGTACCAATTATCGATTGACCAATAGGTTTAGGAACAAGTTGCCAAACCTGATTTCTCTCAAATTGATTAAGTTCCTCTTGTATGGCATCAAGCCAAAACTTATTAGAAAAAGCATATGCTACTGACTTAGGTTCTACTTGAGGAATAAAAGCTATATTTGCTGCTATATCTCTAGTAGAAGAACGCGTACCTATGCCTTTAGATACATCACCTATTACGAGTGTCTCTGGATGGTCTGGCATGAAGTTCATCTTCTTAGGTAGACTCTCCAGACAGCCTTCGTTGATAGCAGTATCTACGGTGCCTTAGATTTATTTTGTACATCCTCATCATCAATGTCGCTATATCTCTGTATATTGAGCTCATCAAAAGTAACATTAATAGATTCTTCAATAATTATAAATATTTTATTGATAATTCTATATCCTTTACTCTTGGCAGCATATCCGAGAAATATTCCTTCGTCTGCCTTTGAGTCAAACCTACCCAAGTTGTCTTTGGTGTTCAGAATAAAACAACGACAACCAAAAACTTTGAAGTATAAAATGTTTGAAATCCTTCCAAACCACAATTCATAAGGGGTTTTCTTCGAGATAGGTCGAATTAATACCATATTCAAAACATGCCAGGCTATACTAACAGCTTCTGCCCAAAAATATTTAGAAAGATTGTGATAATTTAGCATGACTCTTGCCATATCTCTTAGAATACTATTCTTTCGCTCTACAACACCATTATGTTAAGAAGTTCTAGGACACGAAAACTCATGGTAATATCCACTATCATCACAATTTTTTTTGAAATTAGCATTTACGAATTCGCCACCATGATCACTTCGGATTCGAGTGATCAAGAATCCCTTTCTCGTTTTGTACCTTTTTGCAAAATATTTGAAATTTAAAAATGGCATCACTCTTTGATAAAAAAATATACTCAAGTATAGAGAGAGAAATCATCGACTATAACAGAAGCGTAGAGTTTATCGCCAAGGACTATCGAATCTAATAGAACCAAACAAATCCATATGAATCAACTGCAAAGGTCTAGAAGTGCTTACAGCGTTGATGGATTTAAAAGATGACCTAGTTGCCTTGTTCTTTTCATAGTCAACACATACCATACCTCTTTTGAATGTAATTTCTGGGGGTCCTTTTACCAATTTTTAGTGCATAGCCTTGAGATAGTATCCATATTTGTATGTCCTAATCGCATGTGCCATAGACAACTTTCATCTTTATTGACTACTAGGCACTTACCTGCATTGTTAGTACTGTTCTAGAAAGAAAATATATATATTGTCTTCCTTGATCCCTTCATATACGGGATTTTCTGTAGACTTTTCAGATATAGAACATTTGTCATTCATAAAGTTGATGCCGTAACCATTATCTGCCAGATGACTTATGCTCAATAGGTTAAGTTTCAATTTTGTGACTAGACAAACATATTTTATTTCTGGATAGGGAGACATACCAACAGTGTCGTTACCAATAATATCACCTCTCAGATTGTTGTCGAAGGAAACATATCCTTCTTCATCGATAGCAGTAGCGAATAAAGATGCATCACCAGTCATGTGCCTTGAACATCCGCTATCGAGTATCCACTTGCTTTTAACATAAGAGGGTTAAGGATCCACCTACAAAATGAGTAGATGAATCCTTTGGTATCCATTTCTTCAAGGGTCCATTATGATTAGTCTTAGGAATCCAAGAAAGTAAATTTGTGTCAACAAGCTTTCTAGCTCTACAATACTGTGATATGTTGTAACACCCATATTCTGAATACGTATTTTTGATCAAGCCTGCATGTATCTTGGACCTGTATTTTATTTTCTCAGATTCTAGCCTGTAATTGTATTTTGGCTCGACTTGCAGATTTTCGGTTTTCTTGTAAAACGGGTTTTGGCCTGGCTTGGTTTATTTTGTGGAGGAGAATTGGTTTGGTTTGGTTTGGTTTGGTTTAACATGCATTGGAACACCTTAGCCTATGCTCCACCCTCAACACAACACAACCCACCCTCATTAAAACTCCACCTACTTTTCTCTCTCCTCCATAATTCTCTCATTTATTTCTCCATCTTCTTCTTCTTCCTTCTTCTACACAACACCAACACCATAGGCAAGTGCACCTTGCCACCACATGAGAACCACATTTTATTTGTTCATTAGCTAGATTAGGTCATGGTGATCAACATTAGTGCTTGACATTTTGTGTTTTGGAGTCTCCATTGTTCTAGATCTAGGTTTTAACTATTTTCGGATTTACATGGTTTTGATCTATTTTGGTTGGATTTTTGTGGGTTTTGATGCTTCCATGTAGAAGAGAACTCAATTTTACTCAAGTTAGAACTTTGAAAATCTAGATTTGGCTTTGATTTGACTAAGATATGAAAGATTGAATTTTTGGGTATTCTTGATGTTCCTCTCGGCCTGGAGAAGAAGATCTACAGTCTGCGCTCTTTAGCGCAGCACTGACCTGCGCAGCCTCCCCGCGCCGCGCTCTTTAGCGTTGGTCGCTGACTGCGCAGCCTGGCCGCTGCCCGATTGCGCAACCAACCCTGCGCCATCGGCTCCTGCGCGCTTGACCCCTGCGCAGTCTGCATCCTGCGCCATTCATTGCCTGCGCAATCTAAGCCTGCGCAGTCTGCATCCTACGCCATCCATTGCCTGCGCAGTCTAAGCCTGCGCACTTCGCAGCCTGCGCCAACCATTCCTGCGCAATCCAACCCCCTGACCCCTTGCGCAATCCATTGGCTCTTGGAGTTTTGGTTTTATTTCTTTAAGCTTGGCTCTTCTATAGCCCTGTATATTGATATTTTATTAGATATTTTACGTCCATTTTATATCCTTACGCCTTTTGTCATGAACTTGATTTTACGTAATATATTTGGAATGACTATTGTACATGGTATGGTATGACAAGTAACTAGCATAACACGATAGTGACCCGTAGTGGTGCACTCCTGACATGACCAACCTGACATGATAGTGGCCCGTCGTGGCGCACTCCTGACAAGTACCCTGACATGATTTATCTTGATAACTTGATAGTGGCCCGTTGCGGCGCACTCCTGACTTGACTTATAACTTGTAACTTGACTCGTATAATCAACTTGACACCGTGGGTGTTCCTGCTTGCTTGCTTGTGCAATCCACTTGTCTTGTCTTGCATCATGTCTAGGACGTGACTCCCTGGTTCCCACGGTCAGGGTTTCATACTGAATATGGATTAGACTAATGACCTAGATCAAACTATAGTTCATGGAGAATTTCCAGTCACAGGCAATCTCGTTATCTGGGCGCTCTTAATTGGACTTGTAGCTTGCCGACGAATAGAGCACATTTCCAGCGCACTGTCATGTGTTGCACCCTCTAAGTCACCTAAGGGTATATCGTCTCCGGGACGATGTACCCAACCATACTCTCAACCCGCGGAAGGATAACTAGATGGTCTGCAGGGCTTAGGACTGGGAATTTCTCACTTGCATCTTGTTAGTAATTAAGGCTTGTGATAACCCTAGTTAGTTAAGTAGTAAGCCGTAGTAATTGCTTGGCCGATTGTGAATGGATGGAGTCCAGCCTTGTCTAAGTCTTGTCTAGTCCCTGTACCTGGCTACTCTTGTACATGCTTGTTTTACTTATCTCTAACAATAAATGGGTAGAGACAGAGTGCTGTTCAGGCGAATGGTTACAACCTCGGTCCTTGTCTGGTTTAAGGGTTGTAACCTGGCTTCCAAAATGGTCCCACGTCACTAGTCGTTTATTGTCCTGTTGCACTCTTTATTTACTTGTACCTTCTTCCATTTTCTTTTCTTATGTTCTGATATGCTGGCTTTTGTTCTTATTTCGTGGCCTCCTTTGTGGTACTTGCTCTTTCTGGGGTTTGACCCAGCTGGTTTTGTGTGGCCAGATTTCGGAGCAGCACCCGAGGATCTACCGAACCTCCAGCCCGATGGTGGCGACTAGAAGGAACCCGGGCTACGAGTGGATTTTCTATTTTGTTTCGCTCACTCTATTGTAAAGTTATTCTTTTGGAGGCGTTTAGCCGACGAGCACCTGTTAGCTCGATGCACTTTACTTATTGTCTGCCTACGGGCTGTAAACATGATTAACAAATCCTAGGGTTGATCATGTATGACTTAACTCTTGCTAGTCCCCGTATTTTGTTCGACTAGCTTCATGATCAGCTGAATATGTAATATTTGGGACGCCTTATTATTGTATATTTAATGATCATACATCTTACGACCTTACTTACTTGCTTGTGATTGAGACATTAGGCTTGTTCATGACCATAAGAGACTGTTGGCTTGTAGTAAACCCTCATATTTCTAGACAGCCGTGACCGTATATCGAGGTGGTTTCCATTTCAATATACGTAGCTGGCTATGTCTGCCCCCGCTCTGCAGTATTCTGGTTCTGGGGCGTGACATATGTGCTTGTGCGTACCACAGTATGTGCATGTGATTTTTGAAATTGTGTTCTTGGTTTCTGTGTTGACAAATTTCTTGTGTGTCTTCCTTGGAAACCTCTATGTGAAAGCATGATTGTGAAAAGCATTTTGCTTAGGTGCTTTCTTTTGTTTAGTCCTATGTGATGTATGCTTGGTATTGGGAGTAACCTTAGACCGTGTAACAAGAATGACCTGTTTGTCTAACTTGATCTCTAGCTTTTTAGAGATTGCACACGACTCCTCATATTTAGTAGTCATATCTATGAGTCTTTGTTCAATGACTAAGTGTATCTTTTTGTTTATGTCATAAAGTTCTTGCACCCTGACATAGTCTCTTTCTTTCTTTTCTTTGGTAATGATAGCTCATGATAGTCCAATTTAAGCTTGGCTATCTCTTTCGTATTACTGGTAGTAGATGTCTCTTTAATGTCTTCAATAAGAATATACAGTCTAGCTACTTCGGTTATATGTACCTTAATCTCTTTGCGAGATTTCTTTGACAGTGAATAGTCCATTTTATGTGCTTTGACTTCTTACATCCGAAGCAGACTGTTTCTTATTCGTTGCTTTCGTGGATGTCTTTCTTCTTTCAGTTTGATCTCTCAAATTTTAAGAACTTTCTAAAAATTTTGACCAACATGGCCTGTTCATCACCATTGGAATCTTCTTCGTCAGAAGTCATTGCATGAGACTCTTATGGCTTGTGCTTTGAAGGCAATTGATTCTTCCTTGGGAGTTGCTTCTACAAATTCTTGCAAGTCTAGCTCATGGACCATGAGCTTGCCTATTAGTATCTCCAAAGTCATCGTGGTGAGGTCGTTTCCTTCTATGATCGTGGTGGCCTTCGGGTTCCAGTTCTTGGTTAGAGCCCGCAGAACGTTTCTGATCTTCTCGTGATTGTTGTAATCCTTATTAAGAGATTGTAAAGGATTAGTAATATCAAGAAAACGAGTGAACATTTATATAATTGACTTACTGGATTTCATCTTGAAAGACTCGTATTCTTGTATTAGTCTACTGATTTTGTATTTCTTCACTTGGAAAGTTCCTTTATGAGTTACCTCAAGAAGTCTCCAATTTTATTAGACGTCGTACAGTTAGATACGCGATTAAACTCGGTCAACTGCAAAGGTTTGAAGTGGTTACAGCGTTGATGGATTTAAAAGATGACCTAGTTGCTTTGTTCTTTTCACAGTCAGCACATACTATACCTCTTTTGAATGTAATTTTTGGTGTCCTTATACCAACTTTCTAGTGCATGGCCTTGAGATAGTGTCTATATTTGCATGTCCTAATCTCATGTGCCATAGACAGCTTTTATCATGATTGACTGCTAGGCACTTACCTACATTGTTAGTACGTTCTAGAAAGAAAACATATATATTGTCTTTCCTGATCCCTTCATATACGGGATTCCCAGTAGACACTTCATATATAGAATATTTGCCATTCATAAAGTTGATACCATAACCATTATCTGCCAAATGACTTATGCTCAATAGGTTAAGTTTCAATTTCGTGACTAGACAAACATATTTTATTTCTGGATATGGAGACATACCAACAGTGTCGTTACCAATAATATCACCTCTCAGATTGTTGCCGAAGGAAACATATCCTTCATTCTTCATCGATAGCGTAGCGAATAAAAGATGCATCACCAGTCATGTTCCGCGAACATCCGCTATCGAGTATCCACTTGCTTTTAGCATGAGAGGGTTGAGGGTCCACCTACAAAACGAGTAGATGAATTCTTTGGTACCTATTTTTTCAAGGGTCCATTATGATTAGTCTTAGGAATCCAAGAAAGTAAATTTGTGTCAACAAGCTTTCTAGCTCTACAACACAGTGATATGTGCTTGTGCATACAACAGTATGTGCATGTGATTTTCAAAATTTTGTTCTTGGTTTCTGTTTTGACAAATTTCTTGTGTGTCTTCCTTGGAAACCTGTATGTGAAAGCATGATTGTGAGAAGCATTTTGCTTAGGTGCTTTCTTTGGTTTAGTCCTTTGTGATGTATGTTTGGTATTAGGACTAACCTTAGACCGTGTAACATGGATGACATGTTTGTCTAACTTGATCTCTAGCTTTTTAGAGATCGCACACGACTCCTCATATTTAGTAGTCATATCTATGAGTCTTTGTTCAGTGACTAAGTGTCTCTTTTTCTCTATGTCATAAAGTTCTTGCACCCTGACATAGTCTTTTTCTTTCTTTTCTTTGGTGATGATAACCTCATGATAGTCCAATTTAAGTTTGGCTATCTCTTCCATGTTACCGGTAGTAGATGTCTCTTTAATGTCCTCAATAAGAATAGACATTCTAGCTACTTCTGTTGTATGTACCTTAATCTTTTTACGAGATTTCTTCGACAGTGGATAGTCCTTTTTATGTGCCTTGACTTCTTACATCCGAAGTAGACTGTTTCTTATTTGTTGCTTTCATGGGTGTCTTTCTTCTTTCAGTTTGATCTCTCAAATTTTAAGAACTCCCTGAATTTTTTTACCAACATGGCCTATTCATCACCATCGGAATCTTCTTCGTCAGAGTCATTGCATGAGACTCTTCTGGCTTGTGCTTTGAAGGCAATTAATCTTCCTTGGGAGTTTCTTCTTCAAATTCTTGCAAGTCCAGCTCATGGGCCATGAGCTTGCCCATTAATGTCTCCAAAGTCATCATGGTGAGGTCGTTTCCTTCTATGATTGTGGTGGCCTTTGGGTTCCAGTTCTTGGTTAGAGCCCACAAAACCTTTTTGATGTTCTCGTGATTGCTGTAATCCTTATTAAGAGGTTGTAAAGGATTAGTAATATCAAGAAAACAAGTGAACATTTATATAATTGACTTACTGGGTTTCATCTTGAAAGACTCGTATTCATGTGTTAGTCTAATGATTCTGGATTCCTTCACTTGGGAAGTTTCTTCATGAGTTACCTCAAGAAGTCTCCAAATTTTATTAGATGTCGTACAAGTAGATACGCGATTAAACTCGGTATTGTTAATTGCACATAATAGTGCATTGATGGCTAGTGCATCTAGACTACCTTGTGTCTTTCCATGCTTCGTGTATTTATCATGTGGCTTGTCTACTAATATACCAACAATCATTGTTCTAGGCGGTTTCTTGTAACCGTCTATTACTATCGACCAAAGATCGAAGTCCAGTGACTTGAGAAAAAAACTCATCGGTATTTTCCAGTATATATAATTTGTTCCATCAAATAGTGGGGGTCTATTTGTGGATTGCCCTTCACCGTTGAATATCGATTTAACGGCTGCTATAGATATATATACTTTAGATGGCTGTATATATATGTATAAATTACTTTGATACCAATTGTAGTACCGTTGAGCACCTCTAGTGGGGGGATGAATAAAGTGTGTGCCAGTGCAGCAGAAATTATCACCAATTAAAAATTAAGCAGTTGTATACTATGGCAGGTAAAAGACAGTTAACAAAATGCAGTATATTAAGAGTCAAGAAATTCAAACTCAGTGACAGCGACGTATACTTATTTTCCTCTGAGAGGACGGGTCCAGTCTCAAGTACACTTGCTCGATGTTAATCCACTATGGCACAAGCTAATTAAGAGCTTGTAATCTCTTACAACACCGTGCTTGGTGACGAGCGCACGACCGACTCCAGAGGACGACTTTTAAAATTGGAACATTTTTTGAATGCAGCTTCCTATACAACTCTTCAATACCAAAACTCTAGATTGAACATAACTGTACTGGCTTTGGCTAAGAGTGGTATATGCTCGATTTGAAATCTTTAGCTTGTAGAAATACTTAAAAAGATAGAGAAGAGAGAGTGAATAAGTGATTTTGAATGATGAAAGCCCATCTCTATTTATAGTATTTTTGCAGACCAAAATCGGGCAGAGTTCGGGTTGAGTTCGGATGCGGAAATCGCATTCGAACGTTGGATGCAGATTTGGAGGAATTTCAAAACAAATGAGCAACTTACCTCGACCGAACTCGGACCGAGTTCTGTTTGAGTTCTGTTAGGTCAGAACTGTGTTGTATGGGCCAAATTTGCATGGATTTTAGGGTTTTTTAGAATTGTAGGCTTTTGGGTATATGGATAGGTAGGCTTTTTATGTTTTATGGGCTGATAAAACCTAAGCCAGTACCAATCCCAATCAACCTTACTTATTTTCCTAGACTCAATAAAAATAAAAATACATAATAAAATATAAAAAGCTTGATCTGATTCCCGTACGTTTAGTTCTTGATGACGACGCGATTGTTTGTACTTTGAAGTAGTATGACATAGATGCAGATATTTTTCTGATTGGAAACCTGTAATCCTATAGCAGTATGTATATTTTGCGTATCGACCAAAGTTGATATTGATTATCAAAATCAGGTGTGATCATTAACTAATGGCCCAACAAATTATTGTGCTTCAAAAATCAACGCTACGGTAAAGTTCTACTATAGTCATAATTTAAAATAAAATATGGTCATATATATAAAAATCATATAAAATAAATAAAAAAATCTTTAAAAAAATAGGGTGCATACAAAGGGTGGAGGCACAAAGCATAACACAAAGTCGAGATTTGGGATGCTCGTCCATAGAATATCTAAGAGAAAATTCGCACTTTACTTTTAGGACTTCGCCATACAAGACAGAAGAAAGAAGGAGATTTGATCAAGGAGTCGACAACTTCGGGTCAGGAGGATTGCTATAGGATGGTGAGTAATTTCATTGTAATCTCTGTCGTTTTTTCTTGAGTATGGTGAGGGAGTTGAACCTATTAGGATAAAGGGTTCAACATTGATATTTGTTAATCTTGTAATTTCACTTGAGTTATATAGATTAAGATTTGTCCAGGTGATGTTGTTACTGTCATATACTTGTCTTTATTTGTGCTTGGTGTTCGTTGTTTCAACAAAAAGAGTCCGAGAAATGTAGGATATTTTGTATTATTACAATGAAGAAGTACAACAAGAGTTTAAACAAGAATTTTGAGTATAATAAAATCTGAGGATTAGGACGATGGAGATTAAATTAGTTCGACTTCTTAATCCATTGACGATCTGATGCAGAAGTTGTTGAAGATTGGTCGTCGATGAACTCTCTGTAGTAAGGAAAAGTTTATCACTGAAATCTCTCTCTTTCTCTCTGAAAGTTCTTAGCAAAAAGCAGTATCTGTAGTCACTCCTTATGAATGTGCTATGTGTGGGTGTCCTCGCACAAAAAAGAAATTGTCCACTATTTATAGATTTTCTTCACTGGAACAGCCATGTGCGTATGTGCAAAAAATATATTGTCTTCTACCTCAGAGATGCATAAAACTGGGTAGGCGCATAAGCCTTAGGGGTTAGATGAGAGTGAACATGCTCGAGAATCACGTATAGCTCGTCACATATTTTGAGACGTGCTGCACGAAACACAGCCATGTCAACACACGATCTGTTTAGTGTGGATCAGCCATGCTTTTAATTACTTTAAACACGTAGCATTTGTTTTCTTACTGCAAACAATAACTTTTCTTCGAATAACTATGGATCTGTCAACACTTGAACACATAGCTTCTCCAATTGTATACTGTAAAACACTGATCTGGAAGTAGACGCATACAATGACTTCCTTTACAGCTGCCAAAGTGTATTGATGAGGATGACGAAATCATATCTTCCTCGTAATCTGAAAATTGCATGATGATCGAGATTTGTCTCTTCACACAAGAGACAAAAGTATATCATGCGTCTGTTTAGCCCATTTCTTGAACATGTGTCTTTCTCTAACAGTTTCTAACTCAAAAATATTTATGCTTAGGACGCATGAAACCTATGCTTCCCCTTCAAAGTTTTTAAACAAGTCTTGAAATACTTTGAATAAGAAGCATGAAAGAGAGAGAGAGAGAGAGAGAGAGAGAGAGAGAGAGAAAGAGGATTCTATCATATAAACCTTTAGACGCATTAGGTAACCTGCCATTCTGTCATTTGCTTTGACTGAATTCTTTAAAATCATAACTATCTTCGAAATTTGAGGCAGTCGTATCTGGCAATTACTTGGATCGAGGCTAAGTCAACTGATACCCGCAATTTCAGGAACAGAAAATCATGCGATAGTTAATATTGAGCTGATCTCTTCGTCCAGAATCAAGTTGCATAGTACCTCACCACATAGTGAGTCTCCGTCCCTATAAATAGGATATGACTTTAACATAATTTCTCATCATTACATTTAACTATGCATTTGTTGATTAATACCCCAACGAACCTGTGTAGACTTGTGAGGGGATTGAGCATCACCTTGCTGAGAACATTGCCCTTTGGTTATGCCAGAATTTGGGAGAAAGATCGATCTTCAATAGGTAATCTTTTCTGAAGTACTCATCTTCCCATCAATTTATTCTTTTCGCACGAAGTTTTATAGTAACGATTTTCACTTTGATCTTCAGAGTGTATGGCTACACTTATAGAAAAGTGTGTTATAAAAAATAGAAAATCTACTGCACACATAGGCAAGATAGCCAATATTATGTTGTTGAAGAGTACTGCTGCAATTTTTAGGTGCATGAAATTTTTACAATTTTCCATGCATCTTTTGCTGCTATACGGTACAACTGACTTTATGCGTCTAACTCCTATTGAACTTGTCATATTTTCATGATACTCCTTGGATGACTGGAGCTCAGAAGGAGCTTGGAAGAACATCATAACATGTCAAATTCGACATGATTCAACACATTACATAGAGGACCTTTGTAGTCCTTAGATGCAGCTAGCTGTTTCCATCCATCTGACGAGGCTTGCAACTGGCTAGTTTCACTATCGTAGCATCTGTGATATGATTGGGCTCGAGTCCCAATTAAAACACTATCAATGACGGATAGTGTTGGCAGTCGGCGGGAGCCATAAGAGACAAGCAAACAGAGAAGGTCCTGAGTCTTCGTCCAGTTTTGTGTCCTTCCGCCAAAGCATACTACCAAAGACATAGAGGGAGCCAATGCTAGTAGATGCACTAGTACATGACTCGAGTTCGAAACTTCTGTACGAGTGCAAGGTTCAGACTACCTAGCCTATGGGAGTGCTTACCCTCTTAACATTATCCTTCAGTACAACATTTTCCATATCTTATGGCTCGCACTTATAGAGGACCTAATGGAGAAGACCCAGATTGTAATAGATCAACATCAAATATGAACACGACTTTAGAATGAAAATTTGGGATGTAATAGATCTCCATCATACGTAATCATGGTTTTGTTAATAAGAGTTCTTATTTTATATTTCATTACAATTTCAATCTTGTCGCGTAATCTTTTGCGCCACTTCAGAAGAAGTCATTGCCTTTATGATGACGCATAACTGCCTATGACGCATGAGACTTCATGATTGTATCAAGAAATCTTGGATGCACAAATATACGAGAATAATTCGGCTATATGACCCCGCCACAGAGTATGATCCCTCATGACAATAATTAATCATAATGTGAAGAATCTTCCAGGTAGCTAGACGCATAGAGTTATCAGATACATAACCTGAATTTTTATTTAGGCAGAGGACGCATCCGATACAACTTTACTTGCAAACTTTCAGACATCAAACAAAACTGGTATATATCAGAATGTCGTTTTTAATGCATGACATTTTGAATTTTGTTTCCTTTGAGAAGAATCTTATAAAGAACATAGTCACCCAAGTATAGGATTGCATAAAATCTGTCGAATTACTCAGATGCATATGTCGCATTGCTGTACTTATCATTTTCCCTAAAATTTTATCAGAATAATCTTTGAGACAATTATCCTGCAGCATAATAACTCTTCAAGTTAAAAAAACTGTTTCACTATTGTTAGTAAGTATTGTTAAGAATCCTTTGCTGTATGAGATATGGATTATCACATATTTGATTCTTGAATGACGCATGTGAATTTAAGGCGCATACCGCCTATGCGTCTTCTTCAAAATGTCTTTGCTTGATTCTCAAACATTCTCTTAAAACTCCTATCAAGTGACTTGATATGCAGAAAGCCCTATTTTGTTTTTGTGTTAATCGTATAACTCTAGATTTATGATAGGGTTATAGACGACTCCTCGAAAACTTGGCTTTCCATAATAACTTTCTTCATACTAAATAATTTTATTCGTTCATCATTGATTAGCCATCATTTGCATTTTTTTAGGAAATTTTTGTCTTTCAAGCGTTCATTTGAAAGGCACGAAGAGTCATCAGATTGCTTCATATAATAGCCATAAAGAACCACTATTCCTGTATAGCTTCCTCAATGGCTCCCAAGAATAATTCCCTTGAACTGAAGTGAGCTACTCCTCCGCGACTGTCTGTTGTGGGTCTTTCTGCAGTCCCCTTGTCGCCTCCGTCAACTATTGTGAGCTCCACTCCAGTACCTTCTTTTGACTCGAGGAAGAAGAATTTGGCACAGATGAAGCTTTCTATGGCCCAGGAAGTTTTAGACGTGATAGGCCTTTCTATGGCTGATATTGTTAAGCCTTTGAGCGCATCACCTGATTTTAATTCTATTCCCTTGAGCCTAGAAGAGAAAATGATACAGGGAGGCACGGATACTTTTCGTTGACTGTTTCATTCTTCGGGTGTGCGATCGCTTCAAGACCTTGCAGATGTAATTAGTGATTTTGAGTGCTCTTCCCCCAAACTATTTAGTGTTTTATTAGCTTTTAGGGTTTTATTAGCTTCCTCCTTAGCCATATTTTGTAAACCCTTTTAACGCTAGTAATGAAGCTTCTTATTTTTGCCAAGTTGATGTGAGTAATAATTTTCTTATCTTGTATACAAGAACAATCTCACAAACACCTCATAAGACAATTTTGATAACTCGACGCATAAAGAAAAGTATTTCATTGCTGCTCGAACAGAGAAAAATCCTCTCATTGCCTTTCAGACAACCTTGATGGTGATAAAGGATTAATGCGGTAAATGAAACGCATATGCAACCAGCTTTTCCCACATTTTTCATTTTTTTGCAGAGGAAATGATCTCATAACGTCTTCTTATGTGTCTCTTACGATTTGGAGAGAAAATGACCGCATAATATTTTGTAGTAGAGGATCAATTTAGTGTCTTGAATTTGATATGCATACTCGTTATCTAAGTTGTACACATCATTAGATACAAATCACTCTTGGGAATTTATGCGTCCTGTTTGAAGACTGTGCACTGGAGAGAATTATTATGATTCTTTCTTCTTTCTTTCTTTCCTTCATGACTGATGATAAATGTAATCTGTATCTTCACTGACTTTGAAAGTAAAGAACACTTTTTATGTTGCTGGGGATATTTGAGTTTTGATATTTCTTTAGAGGTAATATGGACATAAAAAAATTATTGTGATTGTGTGGACCTACTATCTGTAACATGCTTTATTCAAGCATAGATAATATATATGAAAATTAATCACTATTAGAGGTAATATGGACATGATAGATGTTTTGGTAGATCTATTATCCTTACGTACCTACATAAGTATAGATAATAGATATATAAATTGATCACTACGAGAGGTAATATGGACATGAGAGATGATAGTGGACCTATTATCTTTGGCATACCTCATTAGGTGTAGATAATAGATTAAGAATTTAATCACTATTAGAGTTAACATGGACATGATAGATGATTGAGTGGATCTATTACTTGTGATGCATTTGACTGTATGCAAGTAATAGGATATGACCATAAACTATATCAGAGGTAATATGGACTTGATAATCGTTCCCGAATAAATTTTCTCAGAGGTAATATGGACTTGGCGAATTCATGAAATCCTATAGAGAGAGTCGATGGTATAGAATATTTTAGAGGTAATAGGGACATAAATAGTCTTTTCAGAGTAAACTTGCTCAGAAGTAATATAGACGTAACAAATTCATGAATCTCTACAGGAGATAAGTATCGTAGAATAATTCAGAGGTAATATAGACATGATTATTCTTTTGACAAAATAGATTATTCCGATTTCAACTGGGAATTGGAATAAGATGTCATCAATGCAACTTGGCTTTGATAACGAACTTTTATAAATTAGAGAGTTTATTTAGAGGATTTCTCTTACAAGAAAGTTTTGTAAGAATTAAAGATGGTTCCGCTGGGGAATTTGTGAGGACCCGTTATTTATAACTTATCCAAAAACTGTTGGGATAAAAATAATGGTTCGAAATGAAGTAGATGTTAATATGCAAAGTATTCATTACTCCAGAAGGAAAATGTGAACACTGTAAAAACCTGCTGGGGTATATAAAGTAATGTGTACTTGTGATTAGACATAATACTTTTTTAAGGACTTGCCATTAATAGGCATCATTAGCAGATCTCCATTAGGTTTGGCTAGCCTATATGCTCCATTTGAATACAATGATTCAATAACAAACGGACATTCCCACTTAGCCACGAATTTTTCTTTGCTTTTATGCGTCATAACCATAGGTCTTCTTACTGAAAGAACTAGGTCGTCGACCTAAAAAATTCGCTCATTTACCTTCTTATTAAAATCTTTAGAAATGCGTGCTTGATATAACTCAATTCGTTGTTGAGCTATTAACCGTTTCTTATCGAGTGCTTCCAATTCTTGTAACCGTAGATGATCATTATCTTCAATTGTTAATTCAATGGATAAAGCGATTCGAAGAGAGGTGAATTGAATCTCCAGATGAAGAACTGCTTCGCTTTCGTAGACCAAAAAAATGGCGTTGTACCAATGGAAGTCCGTACTGTAGTACTATATGACAAAGATATTCCCCAAGTTTCTTATTCCAATTATGTTTATTGGATGAAACAAACTACTTGAGTAGCTTAATAATAGTCATCTTGAAGGCTTCAGTCAGACCATTAGTTGTGGGATTGTAGGCTATAGATGCCACATCCTGGATCTAGTTTTTCTCATAGAACCGATAAAATTCTTTGCTCACAAATTATGGACCATTGTCATGGACAACCTCCGGAGAAGTTCGAAATGATATATCATATGATGTGTAATGAAACTGATAACATTACACGTTTTCACTTCAACAAGTGGTATAGCTTTCGCCGATTTTAAACAGTAATTAGTTATTACCAAAATAAATCGGTATCCTTTGGATGAATGAGGATAAATGAGTCCAATAACATCCATTCTCCAAGCTTCGAAAGGCCAGGACGTGGCCGTTGAGTGCAGAAATTCTGAAGGTTGATGTATAGAATCTGCATGAATCTGACAAGCCTTATATTTTCTTGCGTAATCTATAGCATCAAATACTATAGTTGGACAATAATAATCCTTCAATCGATCCTGTTATTTCAGACCAGGTTGATGGCACCACAAGTACCGTCATGAGCTTCAAGAAGAGCCTGTTTAGCTTCTTCTTCGGACAGACATCATAAAAGATATCCATCATATGATCTTCAATACAGCATTTTAGTAGTTGCATCATAAAAGAAACGAAGAGAACGTCTCTTAATTAAAATTGCCTCTTTTGGTTCGTCGGGAAGGGTTCCATAAACAGCATATTCTATAAACGAAAATCTCCAATCTTTGAAATCAACATCAGTCGTTGTAGAATAGCTTTGGTGGGGATCCAGGTTATTCTTAGTACAGAATAATTCTCGACCAAACACTATGATCGACTTCTGGGTGTTGACTGGGGTAGCAAGTGATGCTACCAAACCTGCTAATTCATCTGTTTCTGTCACGACCCGCACCCGAATATTCGGGCATGAGTACGTAGGCCACACCAAGCCTACATCGCAGTATCGACGGTAAAACGCTGTCAGGTACCCAATAAATATCTACAACAACTATATGATCCACAATAAAACATGTACACAATCACATCACAGCAGCTAAAGAAAATATGAAATAGGAAGGATATCAATAACACTGAAACAATTAAAGTCAACAAATGAATATACATAAGAAGAATGTATCGGAGACAAATCCGATAACGAGACATAAACCCAAAAAAATAATAATGGCCTAGAGCTTTCCAGAGGTCAACTCACGATCTAAAGTACATCAAAATCTGTCATCATGAAGTCGAGGGAGTGGAGGATAACATTACCTAAAAAATAGTTATCAAGTAAGGATTGGAGCGAAGTACATAACTCTGAAAGCAGTTCAGGAAATATATATAAGTCATAATAGAATAAAATACATTATGTACTGGAATAGAATACAGAGAAATAACATCATAAAGATATAAGGAACTGAGTACATGAACAAGATAGAGAACATGTTAACTTGAAATGAACACAAGTGATTTAGAGCACCAGACAGTTATGTGATTGGTTTAGGTTGCACAAGATTATTCTACAGTAACTCGATTATACATAAAGGATATAATCGACATGTACATGATTATACTAAGGGATGTAATCACATAACTACTTCTACTCCTCCGCCCCAATCAATACACATGAATCTAATCATGACACGTTACGTACATGATTGTTAGTTTGCACATGAAGCACATGTGAGCACATGAGAGTACATGAATAATACGAATACAAGGAGTACACGATGTACATGATAAAGTACATGAACATGAAATAGTCTATGTACCCGATAAGGGATAACATCTTCTGACAAGATCCATTTAGTACCAATCCATGTAACAATGTATCAGCATCAAGTAAAGTAGTCTAGAACAGGTAATATAGAAACTATCATGATGAAAACAATCAAATAATGTACTCATATCAATTTGCTGGAGTCAACGTACACGACACAAATGTGTCAACACGGGATAGCTATGATGCTATGCTCCATAAGATGGTCCCAAATGATGGCACAGATGGTTCTATCGGGTCCAGAGTAGTCCAAATAGCCTATTTTGGTATATAGAAGTCCAAAATCAAAGTTCGGCACGATAATTGAATCAAGAAATAGGAAACGACTATAATAGTCGCGATTTACGATTTCGAAAGAAAAGCAAGACTAATTGTATATACTATTAAAAATCATTTATAATATTCTTGAAACTCTATCTTGTAAATCGAAATACTTTTAGATATTATTTGAAATCCTAGAAAATTATTTCTAATATTTAGAACTATAATTTGTTCATCAAATATTCCAAGTTGATAACCAATAAATCATTTGAATTATATAACCCAAAATATATATACATATATAGGTCCAAAATCAATTATGTTTACATACCCCAACTCTATCACGACCCGCACCCGAATAATCGGACACGAGTCGGACTCGCCCAGCCTTCATCGTTGGACACGATGAAGTAAGCTGTACCAATCTAGAGAAATCTAACCAGATAAACAGGAATAAATGTGAAACACAGCATCTATAAACGAATCCCAAATCCTGATACATGTCTCAAAGTTATTACATTCCAGCAAAATGAAAAGTAAAGTCTAATAGTCTCAAATACAAACAGAATATAAACTGCTAAGGTAAAGTGCTAGGCTTCCTCAGCCTCTAAGTCTAGAGCAACTCCAGCTGGCTCTACTACATCTACTGGCTCTCGTCTATAATAGGTATCACACAAGGCCTCCATCTCACCTGTAACATATCCTAGTCAGGAGCGGAGCAAAGTACAGTTATAGGTAATGAACAAGAACATGATATAGAAATGAGTACAATGGAACATGAATAGGAAATATAGAAAATGAACATGAAAGTACAGGAATGTAAAGTACAGGAATGTAACTTTAATCCTGAAGTACAAGATATGACAAGTGCACTATGTTTGAAATACAACTAGCCTATATGACCGGCTAAGGGGAGTACAAAAGCATATACAGGAGTACATGAATATCGGTACGGACCCACGTGCATGATGCGAGGCCTAAGCTATCTACATGAATATGGTAACCGGGGTTTGGTCACATAGCTAGTGTATTTTTCCACCTGACACAAGTAAGTACAAGAACAGGAAATACAGGGGTAGAAGATATCGTGCCATGACGTGTCACAAGAAAGATACAAGATATGTAAATGCACAAGACCGTAAAAAAGTACTTGCCTTGCTCCGGGAAGGTACAGGTAATCAGTGGAGCTGGATGTTCTCCCGGTTTATTAAGTACAAGCTGGTTAATATCTAAATAAGTCTAATTTACTCATCAAGTACTTTAATATATATTTGGAATATACTAGTGATTTTAAGTTAAACTATTTATTTCCTTTATCAATTAGTACCCTAAAATTACTCTCAACTCACCTTATGACAATCCTCACTAGGATAGGGAAAGTTGGCATCAATTATACAGAATTAGGATGCAAGCTAATTTAATATAATTGAGAAGTTTTCGCCACTAGTGTCTATTCCTATACACAAAAGACTTACATTAAAAATAGAGTTTTCCTTCTAGTGTAATAGTGTACTGAGATTGAATTCTCAGATTTCACCAAATTTACTAAGACATTGCTAAGGAATCTCAGGTTCACTAAACCACTAGGATAGTGCTCAGGTTCAGCAAATTGACCAAGACCCTGGTATATAATTCTATCATTACTTTATAAAATTTTGAATCATTCACTCATTTATACCAAGCCCACACATTACTGTTATGCCAAGCTAGGCTACATTCCTACTAACAGTAAACTTAAGGAAATACCACACTGGTTATGATACCAGGACACATTTAATCCACTGCTATTCTACACTCAGTTCTAACTGAGTTCAGCAAAATTTATCAATATGAAAAATGTAATAGGGAGTTAATATGTAATGGTGGTACTGATAACCTTAAACTGGGATACATCAATGTAATAGAACATGTCCTAGGTAGCCAATTCATGTAACCCCGTTTAGTACCTGATTCTCCCAGGTTTAATTGCAATCCCATAACAATTCTCAGGTTGTTCTAAGCTCAAACCTGGAATGTTTAAACCTGACTTCACATCTTCAATCTACATCATGCTTTAGAACACAACATTTCCATTTTACCCCTAAGCAACCATAATGCTTTACCTACATTATCCATTGCATAAATCAGTCTCTCTATACCTGATTTATTCCTCACAGTCCAGAACACTCGACTGAAACGTGAATGAATCATTCACTAAAACCCAAAAGTGCACCAATACTTGAACCCAGGTCCATCCTGTCACTTAATTTCCACCACAGCTATTCTCCTATTCAAAATAAGTTCCTAGCCATAATCCTACATGTTAAAGAAGTAAAGAGCATCTCAGTTTTGGGAAAAATTAGATTTTAGTTGAGAAAACATTCGATTGATGTAACTCCTCTTCTCGAATCTTTGAAATTTCTTCTATTTTAATTCATTTTCGAAAAATAAAATTATATTTTATCTCCTAGTATAGATATTTTAGAAAATAAAAGTGATTTGTCTAATTTATTTTTACGTTAAAGAATTATTAAATTATACTTTATGATTCGAATTTAAGACATCTGTTTTAAGTAATATTTGATATTATTGAAAACTCAGTTCGAATTACTATGGTTGTCAAATATTATAGTTAGATTTAATTAATTTAGTTTTATTTTTGTATTTATGAAGAGATATAAATATTTAAATTATTCTTAACAACATTTTGATAATTGATTTTATGAAATTTATTTTAAAGATTATTTAGAATACTATTTTTGTTTTAATAAAATATTTTCTATAGTTTTGTAGCACAAAAGGTTTTAATTTTTGGACTTTCGAAATATATGAACTTTGAAGGTGGATTACATATTTTTTGTTAATAAGAAGAATTGCCAAAAGTATTTTTAAATAAAAATTTGGATTTATAAAGAAATATGTTTTAAAGATTATTCGATGATATCGAATATTAGTTATATTCCGAAGGTAGTCAATTAAGGTTTTAATTTAAAATATGTGATTAAACTCATTTTGATAAATACTAAAGAATATTTTAAAATATTCTGATCATTTATTTGATATAGATTTAAATTTATATGACAATATCAAGTCCTAATTTAAATGGATTATAATTAGATTAGTTCTAATTTACAATTTTATTGGATTTAAACTAAAGGGAATGATTATCTAATTGAAATTTTGATCCTAATCCAATTTAGGAGTTGCATGTCAAGCTTCTCCTATTTAAAGAGAGTCTCTTGTTATCTTTTTCGATAAACCAGAAATGCCAACAAAATAGTCACAGAATCCATCCCCACGTATCCCTCCAAATAACCATTCCCATCACAAACTCCACCGCCATGGCCACTCTGACAACAACCTCGCTACCATCTGGACGACCACCCCTCTCCGACCAGCATCATCGCCAACCCGTCACAGCCAATACAACAGCTTGTGCCGATCGTGTCCGCGTGTCCACCACAGAAAAGAAAAGTGCTAAACCGTGTCCGGATCCGTGTGTTCGTGTCCATCCCATCTTATTCCATTATACATTACAAACCCAGCCCCGTCGGACACACCCGACACGAGCAGTACCATCACCAATATCGACCATCTTGCCACCACCAAACGACATTCACCAAATTACCTCCTTGCCGTGTCGACCCCGTCTGAAGCAAGCGGTGACGTCATCCTCCTTGTGCCGCGGCCAATTGAAGTCCAGCCATCTTCCGACAGTGCCCACGCTCCGAGCCGCATCGGCGATATCCTCCGCGCCACGGCCGCCCATATGCGTGCGTACATGTTTGTCTCACCGGAGTTCCTTATTGTCGTAGCCGGTCGCCCCAGCTCCCCTCAACCGGACCAAGTCTAACCGAAGCCTGCCGAGAACCCATCCGCCTTCTCTGACATGATCCAAACACCCCTCTGGCAAGCCAGATTTGCGACGTGACCATACCATCCTCCGGATGTACAGTTCTTCAGCGTCGAACCAAGCGTCACCCTCTGGTGAGCGTTCCTTCTCGACCGCACCTCTCGACCGGGCCTTCGGTCATCTTTCCCAAGCCGAACCCCAAGTCGTCGCCCCCGGCGTCGACCACGCGCAGTGGTACCGCGCGTGCTGCAGCGCCACCGCGCTGCGGTTCTGATGCCGCAGCCAGGCCGCGCCCAAGGGCATGCCTCCTCCGCGCATCGTCCAGCCATCCGGATCGTCCTCCGCCGACGTGGTGCCGAGCCCGGCCATCCCCGAACCGGCCTTCCCTCGCCTCCACCGGAGACGCTGCCTCGGCCAGCCCGCCCTCGCCTCTCCTCCGTGACGCCGCCCGACGAGCTCAGGAGAAAAACCCTCCTTTGTGAGCTCTCTCTTCCCCACTCTTATTTTCACCATTCTTTAACTTCTCTCTCCTCCTTTTGCTGAGAAGAAGTGAATGTTATTACTATTATATTATATTGGATATTTTTATGGGTCCGACTATTGGCACCCCACCAATTTCTAAGTACACCACAAAATTAAAAAAAAAAACCTAAAAGTCCTATTCTGCCCCCCGCTGAGTACACTCCACTCTCCTCCCTCCCCCCTCCTCCTCCTCCCCGCCGCCTCTCCTCCTCCTCCGACCAGTCCCCCTCCTCCTCCCTGCCGCCTCTCCTCCCCCTCCGACCAGTCCCCCCCCTCCGCCGCATCTCCTCCGACCCCCCCCTCATCCCGACCCGCCGCCTCCTCCTCCTCCTCCGACCCTCCCCCCCCGGCTCCTCCTCCTCCTCCGACCCCCCCCTCATCCCGACCCGCCTCCTCCTCCTCCTCTTCCCCCTCTCCGATCCCCGACGACCGCGACCCAAAAAAAAATTCGAACGGAGGAGGAGGAGCCGGGGGGGAGGGAGGGGAGGGGAGGGTCGGAGGAGGAGGAGGAGGAGGAGGCGGCGGGTCGGGATGAGGGGGGTCGGAGGAGATGCGGCGGAGGGGGGGGACTGGTCGGAGGAAATGCGGCGGAGGGGGAGGAGAGGCGGCGGGAGGAGGAGGGGGACTAATCGGAGGGGGAGGAGAGGCGGCGGGGAGGAGGAGGGGGACTGGTCGGAGGAGGAGGAGAGGCGGCGGGGAGGAGGAGGAGGGGGGAGGGAGGAGAGTGGGGTGTACTCAGCGGGGGGTAGAATAGGACTTTTAGTTTTTTTTTATATTTAATTTTGGGGTATACTTAGAAATGGGTGGGGTGCCAATAGTCGGACCCTATTTTTATTCATTGGGAGCTGTAAACGAGGGGATGGGGGAAGAAGGGATTATGGGTGTTAGTAATATTATACTAATACTGAATTTATTATGTCTATATATTGTATATTATAGTTGAGAGAAAGGTTTTCATAAGTAAATTATTATTATTTAGTAACTGGTCTAATAGTATATACATGTGGATATAATATTACTATTACTATGGTTATTAATATTGCTATTATAGTTATTTATTTTAAATAAATATACTTATTAAATATCTCCTAAACTTATTTTGTAACAAAATAATAGTATTGGACTTAGCCCTATGTTTATTTTCAAATTGGGTTTAGCCATACAAATGATTTTCTTGGCTTTCAAAGTATTTTAACTAGCAAAATATAGTTTTCTAGTACTATAAATATTTTCTAAAGTTATATACATTATTTATTAATACAAATTCTCTTTAATTTCTATCTTGATCGTGACTAGTCGTAAGTTCTAATTTCTTGTGATTCTGACCTTTACATATTGACCCTAGGCTAATCGAACCATTCCGGACTCGATGGAATAATCCGTTCCATCATTGGGGGTCGACTTGCGTGGTTATGACCTCCGCGACTACCTTGGACCCAACGAGAATATCGGTTTCACCAGCTAAGGACCTCAGGCAAGTACACTTTCTGATTGCTTTTCGATTCATAGTAGTCTATACATTTCATGTTTATACATATGTCTTGCTGCTTGTTGACACGCTCGTCACACGGAGTAGTCGGGAGGGGAAATATCTTAGTAGACATGTGGACTATCCAGAACTATCCTCCGTGTCTTTCGTGAAGAATAGCAGCTGCACACGACACGTGCAGGGTGCCAGATTTACCCACTAGTCGTTCACATGTCGAAACGGATATTTCAAATCACATAGATAGTTGTATTTTATTTATTTTCCTTGTCTTCTTCCCCACCTGCTATGTCATCAGTTACTTTCTAGTTTTCATATCTCATATGTTATTTTCAAGTCTTGTTAATTCTATTGTGTTTTCGCATTGCCGTCGATTTATGTGCTTGTTCCATTCCTGACTAGAAACCAACATTTTTTAGGTTTAGCTGTGGCTTCACTTAGTATAGGGAGATACGAGTGTACTTGCAGGCAGAAACCTAGAAATTAGATAGAAGTGGTATCATTTTCATTAATTGTAAAAACCTTGTATTTTCTTTAAATATAAAATGTCGTAAATGTTGTAATCATTTTAGAAAATGTGAATGAGCAATAAATGTTGTATATTTTGATTTTGAGCATCTTGGCCGTGACATCATTCAACCGCCGACTCTGCGGCATAGGCTGGCTTGGACACGTCTTGTATCCGAAAAAGTGGGTGTCGGTCGTGGCAAGTTTTTGTGGTGGCCCATGCAGGTCAGTTTTTGTAAATTGTGCGAACTCGTGGTAGTACCATATTAGTCGTACTACTGCGAGCCTGCGACTAGGAAATGCTCATTCACAACTAGGAGTAAGTCAATTCTAAAGAAAATGGTTAGGACTAGGAGTCCCTAATTTAAATTGACATTTGGGTAGTTAAGGTTGATACATATGTCACACTAGATAACTTTCATAGAAGGATACACTATCGCATTTTGATTTGACATAATTCCTAAGGAGGGTAGATTCGTAACATCTTCCCAAAATTCTGAAAATAGCACTTATTCCTTTTAGTTGAATTAAAGTGTGATTTTTAGAATTTTATAAATATTTATTATAGAAGGCCTTAGTCACGGTTAAGTTTCGGAGTGCAAGATAACCAAGAATTTTGGCACTAAGAGTGAGGTCGAGTGCTTTGACTAGTGTTCTAGCCATGGTAGAGAAGGCCGAGTCATAGGTGTGTACTAACTAGAAAAACCAGGCTAAATCGTGACATAATCCTAGGAATAATTTAATTACTTATTTTTAATATTATTGGCTTTTAGAAGACCCGGTTGTTCCAAATTAGCCCGAACTCAACCTAAGTCCTGGTGGTCATGTAGTGCGACCAACGTCGTCCATATAACTATATAGATGTATATATATATTGGTATTCCATTTCTAGTATTGGGAATAATTTCTATGAATTATATATTGAATATAATATATGTATTATTGCTATTTAAATTTATATTTTACTTGAAAATAGGATAACCTTCTCTTAGAATGATATTTTGGGATTCTTGGGATTTATTTAGGCTATATGTATATACTTGTGTATAAATATATTCATTATAGGTAGACATAGTACTTTATACATATTTTCCCTTGACCTTGAATATTGGAGAAATATAAATTTAAGTTTATATTTCTTTTGCCCTCAGCCATTTTCCTCTAATCATGATCAATTGTACAACTTTATCTAATGTCTTTTCTAAACATCGCCGTATCATATGTTTGTATCACTTATATTCTTTTCCTTGGACCTAAGGAACTATTTTTAAAATAACTTCTCCCACAATTGTCTATTAATCTCGAGTTAAGTTTTTAAGTTTCCTCTCAATCATTGAATATTGAATATCCGTAAAATAAGGGTTACAAGATTTTTACTTATCTTGCCTTCGACCATGTCCTTCCTAATCAATCGTTTAAATTTTCAAAAACTGATACCTCCCCTTCAAGGATGGATACGTACACTTTCCTAAAGTGATCAATTTGTTCAAATTTCTAGCTTTCTCCATCATGGTCAATTTATTTCAGGATTTTCGAACCTCCGTTGAGGTTTTAAGGATATAGTCGAAAGGATGATCGGTGACTTATGATGGCAGACAGCCGCGCACTGTCGCCACTTATTTGACTTATGGAGACTATGGGTTCACTACAGCCAGCAGCGCACTGGCAAGGCATGATCCCTAAGTTGAAGTAATCTCGAGTAAGTATAAGTTATCGAATGTCGTCAAAGCTATATCTTGGTCGTCCTATCTTAGTCTATAAGATGTTATGTCCAGATTGGATAGAGTTGATAGGGTATTCGTTACCGTATCCTTGCTTGAGTCGTGGAATCAAGAGTTTATTGCAGCTAGCTGTACACTGGCGAGGCATAAAGTTTTGGTAAAACGACTTCGATTATGTTTACGAGTTTCGAATACCATAGAAACTACGTCTTATTGGCATATAACTATTAAGTTTTCAAATTTATTTGTGCTTATTCCTAATCACAATCTTCTCAATAGACCGGTGATTCTCCCTTCCTTTCTTATCCTTCCATTTTTCAGATTATCATCTTTTAATGTAATTTCGACTAGATTCCTAAACTTATCTAGATTTTGATTCTAAACTCGTGCCTAAATAATTTTGTTTAACCAGTCATTCGTACCAAGATGATTTCAATTTCGATCGATCTTAAACCATTTTTTTATCAAGATTAAATCATAACCGTGCCTATAATTTCAACTAAATCATAGCTGAGGTTATACTTTCATTCCAACTACAGTCATGACTATTCTGATCATAATCATGCTCGTGCCAACCTCCTATTTTTACCCTGCTTGGATGATTTGCACGATTAGCCTTGATCGTGACTGCATCTTAAATGTGACTAAAATTCTGTTTAGATTTCATCGAGAACTTTGGTCATTCCTTAAAAAGCTGGTAATGACTCAACCCTGCTGACCATAGATTGGTCGTACCCAACCATTTTCATCTTGATCATTCTTAAAAGTATTTGGTCGTCGACTAGACCATTTGACTAAAGGTTGATCGTGTCCAATCATATTTTCTTTTGGCTATTAATTTTCTAATTATTATTTTGATCCCATCCGCGATTACGTGACTAATTTGATCATAAACCGTATCATTCTCTTGATTATAACAATTGTCGTCCTTATTCGGATCGACTGAAACTTCGTCCTTGATTATATTTTGGTCACACCAAATCGTGATCTTTGAAATTTCTCGGATGAAACATTCTAAGATGGGTAGATAGTAAGCCCACTCCCCGAAGTTTGGAAATGTTGTCTTGGAAAATAAAATTTCCTAAATCCTATTATAGATGTTTTTGAAATAAAAGTAGATTTGCCAAAATCTTCTTTTATAATGACAAAGATCAACTTGTAAGGATTAGAGGTCATTACCAAATGTTTCTACGATTTTAATCTATAAATATATTTGATTGATATTAAATATTACTTTATATTCGTATAGCGGCAGATTATTAGATGAAGTTTTATTAAATCTTGCTTAGATCTACACAAATGTATTTTAGAAGTTAAATGATAACACCTAGTGCCCCTTTAAGGTTATTTATCAAATATTATATTTAGATTTGATTAAGAGTAAATTTTAAATATTATCAATAAAAGCTAGAATTTTATTTTATTTTTATTATGGATTATTCTTGATTTATTGGAGTTAATATTCCTTTTAGAATCTTGGAAAGATTTGATCAACCAAGTCCACCTATCATGGTAGTCCTTAAATTCGAGGACGAATTTATTTCTAAGGTGGGTAGATTTGTAACTCCTCCTCCCGGATTTTCAAAATTTTATTTTGTTTTGTTTACCGTGTTTAAATCTTTCGTCGAGACTTTGCAAATGTTATTTGATCAAAAGTAGTTTTAAATTAAATATTTTGAGAGTGCTAATTTGTTCTAATGTTTTGTTAAATAATATTGTTACAATTATAGAAGAGGTTGGTTACTACTTTGGATCTTATTTTCGAAAGTTGATTTAAATACATATATATGTATATTACTCTATTACATTCCCGCGTCAGGTCGGACACGCCCAGACACAATCCTGAATCCCCAATTCCTAATCCTAATCCTAATTCCCAAATTCCCTATTTTCGTGTCCTGTGTCTGAGGACATGGATGCGGGCTCCTGTCGAAACCACCGACCCCGGCGAAGGCCAAACCATATTTATCGTTCCTCTTCCAATCTCATCCTTCTCGACTAATAAAACCCTTGTTCTATTAAATTGAGAAATGCTTTTCCATTATAATATATTATTTTTCATGTTATCCTAATTATTTTTAAATTCGAGGACGAATTTATTTCTAAGTTGGGTAGATTTGTAACCCCTCTTCTCGAATCTTTGAAATTTCTTCTTTTAATTCATTTTCGAAAAATAAAATTATATTTTATCTCCTAGTATAGATATTTTAGAAAATAAAAGTGATTTGTCTAATTTATTTTTACATTAAAGAATTATTAAATTATACTTTATGATTCAAATTTATGACATCTGTTTTAAGTAATATTTGGTATTATTGAAAACTCAGTTCGAATTACTATGCTTATCAAATATTATAGTTAGATTTAATTAATCTAGTTTTATTTTTGTATTTATGAAGAGATATGAATATTTAAATTATTCTTAACAACATTTTGATAATTGATTTTATGAAATTTATTTTAAAGTTTATTTAAAATACTATTTTTGTTTTAATAAAATATTTTCTATTGTTTTGTAGCACAAAAGGTTTTAATTTTTGGACTTTCGAAATATATGAACTTTGAAGGTGGATTACATATTTTTTGTTAATAAGAAGAATTGTCAAAAGTATTTTTAAATAAAACTTTGGATTTATAAAGAAATATGTTTTAAAGATTATTCGATGATATCGAATATTAGTTATATTCCGAAGGTAGTCAATTATGGTTTTAATTTAAAATATGTGATTAAAACTCATTTTGATAAATACTAAAGAATCTTTTAAAATATTCTGATAATCATTTATTTGATATAGATTTAAATTTATATGACAATATCAAGTCTTAATTTAAATGGATTATAATTATATTAGTTCTAATTTACAAGTTTATTGGATTTAAACTAAAGGGAATGGTTATCTAATTGAAATTTTGATCCTAATCCAATTTAGGAGTTGTGTCAAGCTTCTCCTATTTAAAGAGAGTCTCTTGTTATCTTTTCCGATAAACCAAAAATGCCAACAAAATAGTCACAGAATCCATCCCCACGTATCCCTCCAAATAACCATTCCCATCACAAACTCCACCACCATGGCCACTCTGACAACAACCTCGCTACCATCTGGACGACCACCCCTCTCCGACCAGCATCATCGCCAACCCGACGTCGACCACGCACCCATCACAAACTCCACCGCCCCCGACGTCGACCACGCGCAGTGGTATCGCGCGTGCTGCAGCACCACCGCGCCGCGGTTCCGGTGCCGCAGCCAAGCCACACCCAAGGGCATAAAATATGTCACGACCCGATCCCAAATTGTTGGGTCGAATCGGATCATGCCCAGCCTGCACCGTTGTGAGACGGCGGCAATAAGCTGTTTCTATTTGCAGGTAATCTCAACAACATCTATACATTTGTCACAACACGAATTTATGAATATTTAAAACTTTTATTCAAAAAAGAGAAATACAACTGGAAAGGAAAATACTGAAATAAACACTGAAACCAAAAGTCTACAATCTCCAACATAATGAAACTAGAAAATAAGAAAATAGCAACTAGCTAAACGGCCGGCTCTTCGGCCTCAGGATCCGCGTCCTCCAAGGGAGACTCTGGTAACACCGCAGGGTTTAGCACAGGATCATAATAGCTATTGTACAATAGCTCAGCGTCATCATTATCACCTATTGGGGGGATCCAGTCAGGAAAGGAGCAATGACGAGTATGTACCTCACATTTCAAATAATAACGAAAAAGTGCAAGCTAAACAGTTGAAACAATATTTTTCAGCAATTTAACAATTCAATACTTGAAACAATGTGATTTGAATATGTAACGTCTATGACCAGCTTGGGTTGTACAATAGCATCATAGCGACGCGATACGGCTTATCCCCGTGTGTAAGAGGGGTAAGCTCGCACAATAACAATATGCAATATGAGGGATATTGGTCATAAACGCTACACTATTCCCCCAATATCCTCACAATCAATATCAATCAATATTTGAACCCTAGGAGAGGGTTCCGTGTAGCAATGTGGTTTAAACATGCAACTTGACAATTGCTAATTAAAATATAAGATAGCATAACCGTAACTTGCCTTTGTTTAATGACTGGAACAGGATGTCGGTCGAGGAAGTCAAATACGTCCTCGAAACCCTACAGTTGAGAACCCTGACTTAGAACCATAGAGGAAACCATTTCTAGGTGTGCTAGTTACAATTCCTAGAAGCAGGTCCTAGTCCAGTTTTTAAGTTATTAATTAAGCTATCAACCTACTCTACCGTCGCATGATACAATTATCAATTAACGAAAAAGAACCGATTTATTGATTTATTGGGTAAAGATCGTATTTTCCAATTCATTTAACAAAACTTGTAGTTTAATATTGTATACATAAAATTAGGTTTTTCTTTTAATGAGAAAAAAATATGAATTTGTTTAAATAATACAAACTTGAATTTTTATCCTTTTTATTTAGAAGTAAGAAAACTCTTATAATAATTTTTTTCATATAAACTAATACCCATTTTAAGTACGCGTCTAATGACAAAACCAACAAACCAGAAAGTAACCAAAAAGCTATGCTACACAATACAAGGTCACAGAAAATAAATAAAAACTGGGCTTATGTCCTTACAACTTATTACATAAATTAATTAAATAATAAAAAGCTGCTGGTGAGCTCTGAACGCCGGGAAGCGGTCCATTCAGGAGGCACGAATGCCCTGCACTCGAAATACGAAAATACCCAGTAACAAGTTCTAAAAATAAAACATAATATAAATTAAATATAATTTAGCGAAAACGAGCGTCTCAGACTTGGTCATGCAAACTCACGTTGCTGGCTTACGCCTCAATGTACAGGAATGCCCTGTAACGTTTGCGTGTCGCCGAGGCTCATCCGACCGATACGGTCGTCGCCTGACAGGGAATACAGAAAACTAACAAAATCCAATACTTAAAGCCAATCTAAAATCAACTTTGTAAACTGTTTGCAAAGACCGTGTATGAAAACAGGTTTTAATTTAACAAACTTAATTAATAATAATATTTTGAAAGTTTTTACTGAAAATTTGGGCAGCACCTCCTCTGGAAATTCCAGAAAAATCAGGTTGCGGGTTTTACAACCTTCCCTCCTTAGAAAATTTCGTCCTCGAAATTTCAAGGATAAGGGCCGGGGGTACAATCAAAAATCATTTTGGGCACGAGAAAATCTAGGTACAATTATGATCATAAAATAGGAGAAAATCAAATAAGGTCTCGTGAAACAGAAGTGGCAAGAAAGAAGCGAATGTCCACAGTTTATTGAGAAGTCAGAAAGTAATAGAATCTTTTGAGATGAGGGACTAAAATGTCAAAATCAAATTGGAATGGGGTACAAGGGTTTGTGACTCAGAAAAGATAAAAAAGTTGTATGATGCTAGGATGCAAGGATGATTAGAATAATATAACTATGATAGGAATGTAATCGAGTAAGATATTTCCAATAATTAATTTTAAAAATAATATTTTCCGGATCCGTCTTAAATAATAATAATAATAATAATAATAATAATAATAATAATAATAATAATAATAATAATAATAGTAATACTAATAATAATATAAGACTAAAATTCTAGCTGGAAATTTAGGACTATGCTGACAAAACAAAATCTGACTATTAACCCAAAAATGCAACAATTCCAATTTATCCAAAAATTCTAGAAAAATCCCGCTCCATGCGTCGTCCAGCCATTGGCTTCGTCCTCCGCCGACGTGGTGCCGAGCCCGGCCTTCCCTCGCCTCCACCGGAGACGCTGCCTCGGCCAGCCCGCCCTTGCCTCTCCTCCGCGATGTCGCCCGACGAGCTCAGGAGAAAAACCCCCCTTTGTGAGCTCTCTCTTCCCCACTCTTATTTTCACCATTCTTTGACTTCTCTCTCCTCCTTCTGCTGAGAAGAAGTGAATGTTATTACTATTATATTATATTGGATATTTTTATTCATTGGGAGCTGTAAACGAGGGGATGGGGGAAGAAGGGATTTTGGGTGTTAGTAATATTATACTAATACTAAATTTATTATGTTTATATATTGTACAATATAGTTGAGAGTAAGGTTTTCATAAGTAAATTATTATTATTTAGTAACTGGTCTAATAGTATATACATGTGGATATAATATTACTATTACTATGGTTATTAATATTGCTATTATAGTTATTTATTTTAAATAAATATACATATTAAATATCTCCTAAACTTATTTTGTAACAAAATAATAATATTGGACTTGGCCCTACGATTATTTTCAAATTGGGTTTAGCCATACAAATGATTTCCTTGGCTTTCAAAGTATTTTAACTAAAATTATTTAACTAGCAAAATATAGTTTTCTGGTACTATAAATATTTTCTAAAGTTATATACATTATAATTCAAATTCTCTTTAATTTCTATCATGATCGTGACTAGTCGTAAGTTCTAATTTCTTGTGATTCTGACCATTACATATTGACCCTAGGCTAATCGAACCATTCTGGACTCGATGGAATAATCCGTTCCATTATTGGGGTCGACTTGCGTGTTTATGACCTCCACGACTACCTTGGACCCAACGAGAATATCAATTTCACCAGCGAAGGACCTCAGGCAAGTAAACTTTCTGATTGTTTTTCGATTCATAGTAGTCTATATATTTAATGTTTATACATATGTATTGCTGCTTGTTGACACGCTCGTCACACGGAGTAGTCGGGAGGGAAAATATCTTAGTAGACATGTGGACTACCCAGAAGTATCCCCCGTGTCTTTCGTGGAGAATAGCAGCTGCACACGACACGTGCAGGGTGCCGGATTTACCCCTAGCCGTTCACATGTCGAAATGGATATTTCAAATCACATAGATAGTTGTATTTTATTTGTTTTCCTTGTCTTCTTATCCACCTGCTATGTCATAAGTTACTTTCTAATTTCCATATCTCATATGTTATTTTCATGTCTTGTTAATTCTATTGTGTTTTCGCATTGCCGTCGGTTTGTGTGCTTGTTCCATTCTTGACTGGAAACCAACATTTTTCAGGTTTAGCTGTGGCTTCACTTAGCATGGGGAGATACGAGTGTACTTGCAGACAGAAACCTAGAAATTAGATAGAAGTGGTATCATTTTTATTAATTATAAAAACCTTGTATTTCTTTAAATATAAAATGTTGTAAATGTTGTAATCATTTTAGAAAATGTGAATGAGCAATAAATGTTCTATTTCATGATTTTGAGCATCTTGGCCGTGACAGCGTTCTACCGTCGACTCTACGGCGTAGGCTGGCTTGGACACATCTCGTATCCGAAAAAGCGGGTACGGGTCGTGACAATTGATTACTTACAAAATAGAGCTACCATAACATTGAATGATATAGATTTATATAAAGGATCTAAACAAGACTTTTCAGTCAAAAATAAGAGAATACAAATACCAACTCTGATATTCAACCTAGGATTCAATCGAAAGAGGATTTTGTTTTCCCTACTCGTTAACCAACCCGAGATAAGATATCAACTATTCAGAACTTAATTATTCCAAATCAAACCATCAGAGATTTGATACCACATATTACTCAGTCTGAACTAAAACTCAGTATCAGATCATCAAAAATCTAATGCCAATTCCTGATACACATTCGAACACCAAGGCTCAACTTAACTATAACTCAGACCAAGATAACCTTCAATGATCATTTAGAAAAGTTTTAGGAGTACCTGATCGTGAACTTCGAGTTGATGCTCAACGACACAACCCTCAGGACTGGACACGACCCCTGTGTGTCCAACCGATCCCTGAACCAAAACCTATAAAACCAAGGGTAATTTCAACAAACACCTTATCCACAATACTCCATTTGAACTGTTCTAAATTCTTATTGAAATCTTAACCCAGGAAACTTTAAGAACTTATCAACCGAACATCAAAATTTCCCAAAATAAATCAAAGAATAGATCAGACACTTACCACTAGGATACGAGCCGAATCCGCTCGATCTCGAACAACCAGCAAGGATCATTGCAATTTCTACTATCCCTCTGTGAAGAAGAAGGATCGACTCACTCAGTCATTCATAGTCAAGAAGAAGCAAAGAATCAGTGAACCTCAACTCACCTGCTACTTCCTTCTCATGACAAGAATCCGAATTCAAATTGATCGACACTTCACTCCGATCTGGACACAAGAATTCAATTGTTCAAAATTGAAGATCGAAGTAGATCTATCCACGCAATGTTTAGAACAAGACTAACATTGCTTCTTCACCTGTACTGCCACTGCCAACTTGCCGAGAGGAAGAAGATGCCGGAGATCACTTCATGCGTCGTCGACCAGAGTAGCATCCGTCAATGTCGGAGTAGAATCTCAGTCGTTGTGGAAAAGAAACGCCATCAAAGCCATGGTCATCTCCTCCAGAGGTTTGGATTTTTTAAAATTTCAGAGATTGGAAATAAATTAGAAACAGAGCTTTGCTCGAGAATTTGTTAGAATGAACTGGAATGAGAGGAGGCTATTTATAGACTGTTAGGATTTGTAGCATGGGAGTTAGGCTATCAATGGCAGGAAGAGTACTGTGCTCTCCTGACAATTCAGTTAGGGAAGCTGAAGGAAAGTTGTTAGGAAAATCAAATTTGCTACAGCAACTCTCTCTTCTCCTTAAATGAATTGTAACTAATTGGTTTAATGTAATCAAATGATGGGCTGGGCTCTTCTCCTTAAATGAATACATTAAACCCAATTGGTTTAAAGAGATCAATGATGGGCTGGGCTTAAAATGAAATGGGCCAGGCCGAAAATATAAATGAGAGAGTTACTTCTAATTCAAATATAGGATACTAGAAGTAAATTTCAGAATTATCCTCCATGATTTTGATAAAACAAAATATGGGAGAAAAGAAATACTACAATATAGATTTCTGGAATGTGGAATTACAAATTCTCCCCTCTCAAAGAATTTCGCCCTCGAAATTTTAAAAAAAAGCAATCTCGTAAAATCAAAATGATTCCCAACCAATATAAGTATTTATTGAAAATCATTGAAACACAAAAATACAATCAAGCAAATAAACTGGGGTAGCGCTCTCGCATCTCGTCCTCGCGCTCCTGAACCTTCATCTGATGATACCATGATCGAAGGTCAATCTTGGAAAAGACCTTCGCTCTACTAAGCTGGTCAAACAGCTCAACAATCCGCGGCAAAGGGTATTTATTCTTGATGGTGATGTTATTAAGTGCACGGTAATTGATGCACATCCTCACAGTCATATCCTTCTTGGGCACGAAGAGTACCGGTGCTCCCCAGGGTGAAGCACTGGACCGAATAAATCCTTGCCTTCCATATCATCAATCTGGGCCTTCAACTATGCAGCTTCCTTCGGGTTGATCTTGTAGCAATGTTGGGACTTCGACGCTGATCTGGGCACTAGGTCAATGCTGAACTCCACATCTCGATCTGGCGGCAATCCTGGCAACTCCTCGGGAAAGACGTCGAGAAACTCTATAATCAGCGGATGTGGCAACTCTTGGTCTTTTGCAACTGCTCCGAAGTAGACTCCCTCTGGTCTCTCTGTAATCTTCTGCTGATCTCGAACGGTAGAACTCTAGGCGGGCTGAAAGTCACCATCCCTTCATGGCAGTCTATTATAGCAAACTGCTCACTCATCCAGTCGATGCCGAGAACTATATCAAATCTGGTCAATGGCATCACTACAAGTCGAGCCCTAAGCTCCCGCCCAGCTATAGTGATAGGGCAATCTACCATCTCACTAACTTGCACTACCCCTCCTCCTGTCATAATCCGACAGTTCCTCATAGTGGGCATAGGTGTGAAGCCGGGTCTATGCAGAAACTTATATGATACAAAGCTATGTGTGGCTCCAGAATCAAACAATACAATGGCAGGAAATGAATGTAAAAGGATAGAACCTGTGATCACATCTGGAACTGTCTCATCCTCCTCGACTGTGGCCATGACACAAGCACGTCCCTGCTGTGGTGGTCCTCTCTGCTGCTGGTGCTGCGCAAAATGCTGCTGCTGAGTAGGTAAGGCCTGAACCCTTTGTGGTGCAGCTGGTAAAGCTCTAGGTGGTGCAGGTGGTGGTCCTCCAGCTCCTCGGGGTCCTCCTGTCAGTTAAACTGCAGTCTGTGGGCAGTCCCTCATCTGATGTGCATCTGATCCGCAAAATAAACAGAGCCCTAGCCTCTTGCTGCACTCGTCGAAGCGATGTCCTAGCCGGTAACAGAATGCACAAGTAACTGCCCGCTGCTGTCTCTGTGGCTGATGTGCATGAACTCTGGCTGGGCGGTGATGCTGCTATGCCGGTTGCTGTGGCCTCGCCTGAATCTGAGTCTGGGTCCTCTTCGCCAGTGCCTGGAAATTGCTGCTGCCAATATCATGGTCCCTCTTCAGCTTCGGATCTGCCTCCTTCTCCACAGCCTGAGCAATCTTGAGGATGCTCGCATACGTCATTGCCTGACTAATAGCCACTGCATGCCGCTGCTCCCTGGTGAGGCCCTTCTTGAATCTCCAAGCTCTGTCCTCCGGTGCTCTGACTAGGTTCTCCGTGAACCTGCTAAGTCGAGTAAACTCTGAAGTATAGTCCGCAACTGTCATGGTCCCCTGCTGCAACGCCTCGAACTGCATCCGAAGCTCATCCCGCTCTACATCAGGAAAAAACTTCTCCTTGAACAGAGTTTTTAAATCTGTCCAAGAAACCTGAGGCTTAGCTAACTGGGGCTCCTCCCGGTACCAAGCTCTGGCAAGGTCAAAGAGTCGCATGCTCGCCACCTCCACCTTCAGGTCATCCGGAATCCGTGCCATCTTCAATGTCCGCTCTGCTTTCTCCAGCCACTCGTCCACATAAACAATCCCTTCGTGGCCCCAAAAGTCCATCGGGCAGAGGTTCTGATAGTCCCTGGCCGTCCCTGGTCTCGGTGCTGCTGGTGCTGCAGGTACTACTGGTGCTGGTTCTGCCGGCTGTCTGGTCCTGAGCGCATCAACATCTGTCGCCCGAAACTGCGCAGCATGATGGTTCTGGGCCTCCATGAACTGCTAGAACATGGCCATCACCTGAGCGCCGTCGAAAGTCATCGTCGGGGGTAGCGGAGGAAAGATAGGAGGCGGTGGCGGAAGCTGATCTAACGGAACATCTGGTGCAGACTGTCCCGAGCTGCCTACAACTCCCGGCTGATCAGCGGTCTTCCTCGTAGCGACCATCCTGCAACAAAAGAAAACTTCGTGAATGATAAAACCTAACCTACAAGTAAATGTAAATATTTATATAATATCCATATATACCCGATGTACCCGATTTCCTATGCTGTGATTCAAGTTTCCCTAGTTTAAATCAAGTCCCCCAATAGTACTCTAATACCTAGGTACTATTAGGATTGACCTGCATGGGCTACCACTAAAAACGTGTCACGACCCGCTCCCGAATAATCGAACACGAGTCGGACACGCCCAGCCTTCATCGTTGGACACGATGAAGTAAGTTGTACCAATGTAGGGAAAGCTAACCAGATAAACAGGAATAAATGTGAAACACAACATCTATAAACGAATCCCAAATCCAGATATATGTCTCAAAGTTATTACATTCCAGCAAAATGAAAAGTAAAGTCTGATAGTCTCAAATACAAACGGAATATAAACTGCTAAGGTAAAGTGCTAGGCTTCCTCAGCCTCTAAGTCTAGAGCAACTCCAGCTGGCTCTACTGCATCTACTGGCTCTCGACCATAATAGGTATCACACATAGCCTCCATCTCACCTGCAACATATCATAGTCAGGAGCGGAGGAAAGTACAGTTCTAGGTAATGTACAAGAACATGATATGGAAATGAGTACAGGGGAACATGAATAGGAAAAGACAGGAAATGAACATGAAAGTACATGAATGTAAAGTACAGGAATGTAACTATAATCCTGAAGTACAAGACATGACAAGTGCACCATGTTTGAAATACAACTAGTCTATGTGACCGGCTAAGGGGAGTACAGGAGCATGTACAGGAGTACATGAATATCGGTATGGACCCGCGTGCACGATGCGAGACCTAAGCTATATACATGAATATGGTAACCGGGGTTTGGTCACATAGCTAGTGTATTTTTCCATCCGACACAAGTAAGTACAAGAACAGGAAATACAGGGGTACAAGATATCGTGCCATGACGTGTCACAAGAAAGATACAAGATATGTAAATGCACAAGACCGTAGAAAAGTACTTGCCTTGCTCCGGGAAAGTACAAAGTACAGGTAATCAGTGGAGCTGGATGTCCTCCTGGTTTATTAAGTACAAGCTGGTTAATATCTAAATATGTCTAATTTACTCATCAAGTACTTTAATATATATTTGGAATATACTAGTGATTTTAAGTTAAACTATTTATTTCCTTTATCAATTAGTACACTAAAATTACTCTCAACTCACCTTATGACAATCCTCACTAGGATAGGGAAAGTTGGCATCAATTATACAGAATTTGGATGCATGCTAATTTAATATAATTGAGAAGTTTCCCCCACTAGTGTCTATTCCTATACACAAAAGACTTACATTAAAAACAGAGTTTTCCTTCTAGTGTAATAGTGTACTGAGATTGAATTCTCATATTTCACCAAATTTACTAAGACATTGTTAAGGAATCTTAGGTTCACTAAACCTACTAGGACAGTCCTCAGGTTCAGCAAATTGAACCAAGACCCTGGTATATAATTCTATCATTACTTTATAAAATTTTGAATCATTCACTCATTTATACCAAGCCCACACATTACTGTTATGCCAAGCTAGGCTACATTCCTACTGACACATTCCTCATTGATATTAGGACACATTTAATCCACTGCTATTTTACACTCAGTTCTAACTGAGTTCAGCAAAATTTATCAATATGAAAAATGTAATAGGGAGTTAATATGTAATTGTGGTACTGATAACCTTTAACGGGGATACATCAATGTAATAGAACATGTCCTAGGTAGCCAATTCCTGTAACCCCATTTAGTACCTGATTCTCCCAGGTTTAATTGCAATCCCATAACAACTCTCAGGTTGTACTAAGCTCAAACTTGGAATGTTTAAACCTGACTTCACATCTTCAATCTACATCTTGCTTTAGAACACAATAGTTTCCTTTTACCCCTGAGCAACCATAATGCTTTACCTACATTATCCCCTGCATAAATCAGTCTCTCTATACCTGATTTTTTCCTCACAGTCCAGAACACTCGACTGAAACGTGAATGAATCATTCACTAAAACCCAAAAGGGTACCAATACTTGAACCCAGGTCCATCCTGTCACTTATTTCCACCACAACTATTCTCATATTCAAACTAAGTTCCTGGCCATAATCCTACATGTTAAAGCAGTAAAGAGCATCTCAGTTTTGGGAAAAAATAGATTTTAGTTGAGAAAACATTCGATTGATTACTTACAAAATAGAGCTACCATAACATTGAATGATACAGATTTATATAAAGGATCTAAACAAGACTTTGCAGTCAAAAATTAGAGAATACAAATACCAACTCTGATATTCAACCTAGGATTCAATCGAAAGAGGATTTTGTTTTCCCTACTCATTAACCAACCCGAGATAACATATCAACTATTCAGAACTTAATTATTCCAAATCAAACCATCAGAGATTTGATACCACATATTACTCAGTCTGAACTAAAACTCAGTATCAGATCATCAATGATCTAATACCAATTCCTGATGCACATTCGAACACCCAGGCTCAACTTAACTATAACTCAAACCAAGATAACCTTCAATGATCATTTAGAAAAGTTTTAGGAGTACCTGATCGTGAACTTCGAGTTGATGCTCAACGACACAACCCTCAGGACTGGACACGACCCCTGTGTGACCAACCGATCCCTGAACCAAAACCTATAAAACCAAGGGTAATTTCAACAAACACCTTATCCACAATACTCCATTTGAACTGTTCTAAATTCTTATTGAAATCTTAACCCAGGAAACTTTAAGAACTTATCAACCGAACATCAAAATTTTCCCAAAATAAATCAAAGAATAGATCAGACACTTACCACTAGGATACGAGCCGAATCTGCTCGATCTCGAACAACCAGCAAGGATCAGTGCAGTTTCTACTATCCCTCTGTGAAGAAGAAGGATCGACTTCACTCAGTCATTCATAGTCAAGAAGAAGCAAAGAATCAGTGAACCTCAACTCACCTGCTACTTCCTTCTCATGACAGGAATCAGAATTCAAATTGATCGACACTTCACTCCGATCTGGACATAAGAATTCAATTGTTCAATATTGAATATCGAAGCAGATCTATCCACGCAATGTTTAGAACAAGACTCACATAGCTTCTTCACCTGGACTGCCACAATCAACTCGCCGAAAGGAAGAAGATGCCGGAGATCACTTCATGCGTCGTCGACCAGAGTAGCACCCGTCAATGTCGGAGTAGAATCTCAGTCGTTGTGGAAAAGAAATGCCATCAAAGCCATGGTCATCTCCTCCAGAGGTTTGGATTTTTTAAAATTTCAGAGATTGGAAATAAATTGGAAACAGAGCTTTGCTCGAGAATTTGTTAGAATGAACTGGAATGAGAGGAGGCTATTTATAGACTGTTAGGATTTGTAGTGTGGGAGTTAGGCTATCAATGGCGGGAAAACTACCGTGCTCTTCTGACAATTCAGTTAGGGAAGGTGAAGGAAAGTTGTTAGGAAAATCGAATTTGCTACAGCAACTCTCTCTTCTCCTTAAATGAATTGTAACTAATTGGTTTAATGTAATTAAATGATGGGCTGGGCTCTTCTCCTTAAATGAATACATTAAACACAATTGGTTTAAAGGGATCAATGATGGGCTGGGCTTAAAATGAAATGGGCCAGGCCGAAAATATAAATGAGAGAGTGACTACTAATTCAAATCTAGGATACTAGAAATAAATTTCAGAATTATCCTCCATGATTTTGATAAAACAAAATATGGGAGAAAAGAAATACTACAATGTAGATTTCTGGAATGTGGAATTACAAACTCAAAGTATTTAAACTTAATAATATAGGGCCCACGCCCAAATAATCTAGATTTAATATCATAGAAACAAGAAATGATAAACTAATATATATATATATATATATATATATATATATATATATATATATATATATATATATATATATATATATATATATATACACACACACACACACACACACACAAAATTTTATACATATACCTTTATATTCTAAATAAAATAATATAGTATTATAAAATATATACATATACTACCCTCCAACCATAAAAGTTAACAAATAGCATGTGTAATTAAAATATTAATAACCATAAAACTCCAATTACTGTCATTAATATTAATGACACCCATTAACATCTAAAACCCCTAATCTTAAAAAAACTAATCTTATTCTTTTATTTATTTTAAACAAAAACCATGCAAGACCTAGCCTATATAATTGGGCCCAGGCAGCTGAACCCAAACCCATGCTAACAATCTTAACATCCTAATAAAAAAATGAAGAAGGGACAGGGGGGTCAAGGCTGCTGGCTTAAATTAGAAATCGGAAAATTTCATGTAGAGGGAAAAAGTTCAGAGTATTTACGCAAAAAGTGAGAAGTCAGCGGAAATTGCAATTTAAGGGAACTGGCGCCAGTTGTACTGGCGCCCAATGTAAAAAAATTAAATAAATAAAACTGGCGCCAGTTAAACTGGCGCCTAATATATTTTTTTTTAAATATACCCGGCGCCAGTTCAACTGGCGCCAAAAAAAAAAAATTAAAAATTCCTGGCTCCAGTTGAACTGGCGCCAGGTTTGGGCGCGGGGGGGGGGGGGGGGGGGGGGGGGGAGGGTGGGGGGGTTTTGGCTGATAAGTTTTTTGTTTTTTTTCATTTTCAATTTTCATTTTTCCTTTTTTTTAATTTTCAATTCCTCCACTATCTGACTTTTCAAATTACTTTTCCTTTTCTTTTTTTTTGGGGGGGGGGGGTGTTTGTGGGGTGGGGTGGGGTGGGTAGGGGGATTGTAATGTTCGGATTGCAACGTTCGGATTCTTCGACCGTTGGATAATTTTCTATAAATGTGGGATATTGTAGCTTTCACTCACACCAAACCAGACACTCACTCTTCCTAAGTCTTTAGTTCTCCCCACTCCTGAAGTTCTCACTCTAAAGTTTGAGTAAGTTTTCAAGCAGAAGCTCCCACTCCAGACGTTTCCACTCCAGACGCTCCCACTCTTTAGTTCTCTCAAGCATACACTGTATACTGCGATGGATCAAAGTTTAAGGCTGTGGTGCTCGCATGGAGGTGTAGTAAATGGTTTATCTTATGAAGGAGGTTTTACCCAAATTCTTATAACTGATCGTAGTATCACATTAGATAGTTTACGCAGTTTGATTATTGAAAGTTTTTCCATTCAGTATGAATTTATATTAAGACACGTTTATGAGACACATTGTTTTTTATTAGATTGTCAACAAGCTTGGAGTTTTGTTCTTGAAATAAATTTGCAATCGCCATTTATAAGTATTTTTGTAACTCAAGTATCACCAAGACTTGACTATATAAGTACTCAACGCGTTTCTAATTACGAAGCGGGTCCGAGTTCTTCTAGGCATATTCCTATTGCATCTCATGAAGAAGATGACACATTAGCTTTACATAGTAACGATGATTTTGATGATTTTCAAAGTATTGCGGATAGTGATGATTTAGTTGAAAATGTAGATGATGATATTGAAGATAATGATAATAATGGTACCACAAATGAATTATTCGTTGGACAATATTTTGATAGTCGTTCTGCATTTAGAACTTTCATCAGTGATCTAGCAATTGAACACAAATTTACGTGTTCAGCTAGTGTCATGAACAATGCAAAGGGAATTATATATACTTGTAATCAACCAACTTGCAGATGGAGAGTATATGCTAGACCTATTCGTAGAGGTAATATTTTTCAGATTGCTACATTAGAAAATCGACATTCTTGTTTATCTGGGCTCACAACTGGTTCTCATCCATTGGCAACTAGTTCATGGATCAAAAACAAAATAATTGATATAATTAGGGACAATCAGTCATATAGTCCATCACAAGTTGTTATGGATATACACAGAGAACATCGGATTAATATTTCCTACTCTAAAGCGTGGAGGGCCCGAGAGATGGCATTAGCTGAAATAAATGGTAGCTACTTTGATGCATATGCAAGTCTTGAAGAGTATAGTTTTAGAATTATCGAGTCAAATCCAGGTAGTAGTTGTTTTTTAAAGACTACTGAAAACAACAGCTTTCAAAGAATTTTTATTTGTTTTAAAGCATGCATTGACGGTTTTTTGGGTGGTTGTTTACCAATTATCAGTACTGATGCTACTTTCTTGTCCTCTAAATACCAAGGTATATTATTTATTGCTTGTGCTCATGATCCGAACTATAAACTTTATCCAATTGCTTATGCTGTTGCAGAAGGTGAGAACACAGAATCGTGGACTTGGTTCTTAACTAGTTTGAGAACATCTTTTGAAAGGTTTTTCAATGAATGGAATAAAATTTCATTTGTATCAGATAAACAAAAGGGTTTGAGAACATCTTTTGAAAGGTTTTCCAACCTCGATTCCCAACCAGGAAGCAAACTATTAACTCTAGCTTGCGCTTGAGCGACAGCATAGCTACTGGGCAGTGGATCATTAGGAATTATTTGAACCATCCCAAATTGTCGGAGAACCCGATCTGCTGGATGGTACATTGTCCGATAGTCGTATATGATATAATATCTGTGCATACTATATGAATATGACGTCCGCTGCATATTGGGAGCATCGAGCCGTATAATATATGGCATCCATGTAACCTATTTTCAAAGTTAATGTAAATAACAAATGATACAACTTTATTTAAAAAAAATATAAATATTACATTGATTTACCTCCATATGTTCTACCGAGTCAAATTGCGATCGATAAATGGGAGCAACCTGAGTTCTGCAGTGTGCCTGGTCCACTTCATCAACTGTCCATCTCTTGGCTACCGGAAATATACCAGTTTCACGACTAATATAGGTAACCGGTCTACCAATAGCAAAATGTTCATAGGACCACACCTAAGGTCATTATATCATGCATCTAATCAACTTTGTGTTACAGTATAAGATATTGCAATAATATAACAACATTAAAAATACCTGTAGTAGAAGCATGCATCCAGTCAGATTTGTGTTGCATGTATTTGACGTCGTTTTAACAAACTCCGTCAAGCAAGTATATAAAAACGACAATACCGCTGCTCCCCATGCATGTGGAGTCGTTTGTTTCAAATTTTCAAAAAAAGGTAAAAGGCGAACACTTACTTTGCAGCCAGTTCCGTTCGGAAAAAGAACTGAACCACACATAGCAAGTAAATATGCTCTTGTACAACAAACAATCTGTAATATTAATTAGATCTTTATGGAGTCAAACTACAATAATAGATTTTAATCTGAAATAAAATATAGATTTTTATACCCGATTTTCATCTACGACCACCGGAGCGTCACTTGTACGATCAAGAAACATAAAGTTGCTTCGTAGCCAACTTACACTAACGTCTGATCTACCCTTCTGTCCAGGTCCCGTCGGACCGGATAAACCAAGATATCTACGTATCAATACATTGGGATCTGATCGATCAGTAAAGTATATAGGATGACCTGCAATATTAATTTAAAATATTATAACATCGGAATAAATGTATCATTTGAAAAATTATGTAATAAGTTACCCAACCTGTAATAGGTAATCCTAAAATGTTGGCTACGTCCCAGAGAGTAACAGTCATTTCTCCTACGGGCAACTGAAAAGTATTACGTTGGGGCCACCAACGCTCTGACAAAGTGAACAATAAGTCCCTGTCATGTTGCATGAACTCTATTTGGTCGATATAGTTGAAACCAAACGACTCAACCAAGTCTTTTTGTTCGGAGATTAGCTCCCATTTGCGGCCTTCGACGTCATTTTTAACGTGACGCCATTGACCATGTTCCCATAAACGTGCTTCCAGCGGATAATCATACAACTAGAAATACAATACGAATAAGTTAATTAAACTCATTTAATGTATCAATACAAAATAATATATAATAAATAAAGTTCTGCAAAAAAAAATTACCTTTCTAGTAAATACCAATTCCGATACGTGATTTTTACGTTCTTCAATTTCTCTTTGGGTGGTAGGTCCACCAGGAATGCGACCATCATTCTGATGTTCCATTTTTTCTCTAATAAATACAACTATTCTTCTCCTTCTCCTTGTCGATCTTCCACTTCTTCGGCTGCTTCAGAGTGCTTGATCTCTTCTATTCTTATAACCAAAACCCCTAACACACTTCCAAAACAACATCACGAGATCAACAATCCACCATCTCTTCAATCTTCCCTCAATCTCCATCAATCTTTTGCAGAAGAAAGAAAGAGAGAGAAAGGGGAAGACTACAAATTTGTAAGAGACAGATAGGACTTGACAATGGGAGATAGGACTTGACAATGGGAGAGAGTGGAAAAAAGTAAGAGAGTGGGAAAAGCTAAAAAAAAATTAAAAGAAAAGAAAAAAAAACAAAGCCAAACAAATGAAAGAAGGGAAAAAAAAAAAAAAAAACCTTACCAGCCAAAACAAAGCCAAAAGAAAAAAAAAAAACAAAGCCAAACCCCACCCGCCCCCCCCTCCCCCCCCCCAACCTGGCGCCAGTTCCTCTGGAGCCAGGTTTTTTTTTTTCTTTTTTTGGGTACATTTAAAAAAAAAAAAATAGGCGCACCCCCCCCCCCTTTCCCAACCTGGCGCCAGTTCAACTGGAGCCAGGATTTTTTAAATTTTTTTTTTTTTTTGGCGCCAGTTGAACTGGCGCCGGGTATATTTAAAAAAAATATATATTGGGCGCCAGTTTAACTGGCGCCAGCTTTATTTATTTAATTTTTTTTAATTTGGCGCCAGTTCAACTGGCGCCAGTTTCCTTAAATTGCAATTTCTCCCAAGTTCTCCCTTTTTGCGTAAATACTCTGAACTTTTTCCCCCTGCATGAAATTTTCCGAATTAGAAATGCGGGGTCTCATTCTACTGTTGCTCATTCAACTAATGTCTTAAATAGAAATTAAGAGGGGGAGAGAAGCTACTGAGCTTCTCATTCATTCCCAAATTCCTTTTTAAACCCAAATTCTAAATAACCACGGATAGAGAGAGGAGATGAAGGGATGGGGAGCTTACCGAGGGAGAAGTTCGCCAAGGGGCGGTATCGGCAGGGGGAACAACGCACAAAGGTGGCACAGGCTCGGGAAGGCTCGTAGGAGGTGCGGGTGTCCAGATCTGCGGCAGCGTCAGTGCTCCCCGCAGAGGCGTTGGAGGCTACGTGTGGGTCGCACCGGGCGGAGGAGCGATCGAGGAGCCGACGTGGTAAGGCTCACCGGGTGCGGGAGGGGTGGCCACGCTTGAAAGGTCGGTGATGGATTCGCGGTGGAGCGACGGAGAACGATGAGTTCTCACACACACTCTCTCTCCCTCTCTTGTGATTATGGTGGTGTTTGGTGTGGTGGTTTGGCTGGGGGCTGGTCGGGAAGGTAGGCGGCGGTCGAAAATGTTCTTGGTGGTGGCGGTTGTGGTGTTTTCTGTGGCGGTCGATGGTGGTGGCCTAATGGTGGTGGTAAGATGGGGTGATGGTGGTGGTGATGGGTGGCTATCATTTTGGTGGTGGTGGTACTGTGTTGATCAGGGGCAGGGAGGAGTGGTCGGAGGAGGTGGCAAAGAGGTGTAATGGTGATGATTATGGTACGGACATGCTGGACCGGGTTGGCCGGGGTCGTGGTGGTTGGGCGGATGGCCAAGGGGGTGTTGGCGGTTGTTGTGGCCAGGAGGGCGAGATCGCGCCAGGGTTGTGCTGCAGAGTGTGGTCGATAGTGTTGGATACTTGGAGGTGTCGGCTGATGTAAGAAATTTAGGGTTTATGGAATATTGCTATGATGTAACATATTGGGGAGTGTGCAATATTTATAGGGTAGGAAGGGAAACCCTAAAGGCTAAGTGTAAATGTAATAGAATTAGGGAATTAGTGGAACACTCACTACTAACAATAATTGCTAACCACTTACATTATTGCTATCCACTAGTTTAATTAGTTGTTAGCTAATAATTATTTAGATAATAGTTAGTAGCTAATTACAATTTAGCTACTAATTACCTATTATTGGCTAAATTCCAAGCTCTAGCCCACAATCCAAGCCAATGGCTTGGATGGCTAAACTAGGACCGAAATAGTCTTAGCCTGGCATGAGGGAAATATAATATTACAATTTATCAAAAACTATAGGATCCAATAAAATAAAATAAGTATATTTATTTAAAATAATATTTTTTACAAATCTTTTATGTACCAAAAAATAAATATTTATAACTTATATAGGTTTATGGAAATAAACAGGGAGATTCCAATAGAATGAAATCTCACACAAAATAGTTTCATAAAACCAAATGCTCCAACAAAATACCGATAACAATATGTGATCGAAAAAGCGCTTCAAATTTGAATTCTCATTTTCAAGATTTAGAAAATCCAAAAAATAGAAAAATGTAAAATTTTGAAATTTTTTAAAATTTGGTTAACGGAGGTAAATCTACCCTCCTTAAAAGAAATTTCATCCTCAAAATTTAAGGTTGGCAGAGGGTCAAAACATGATTAAGAGTTTAGTCAATAACTTAGGCATGGTCAAAGAACGACGATTTTGGCACGATCAAGATAATCAATTCAAAATTACTTAGGCACGACTAATGATTTTGGCACACTAGAATCGTAATATGAACAATATTGTTCAGGCACTATTTAGGAATAAACATAAGTCATTCAGGCACGATCTCAGTCATGGCTAGAAGAATCGAAGGTAGAATTCAAAATTCAAATATGGAATGATTTAGTAGAGTCTAGCTTGAAGATAAATAAAAATTAGATTCAAAATCGCATAGGCACGATCAAGATCGAAGCTTAGTTATGACCAAAAATAAAGTTTTGGCATGACGAGATTTGAAGTCACAGTTTTATAGGCACGATTTAGAAAATAAATTCAAGTTATTTATGCACAAAGTCGCGACTAGGAAAAATCAAAATCATTCAGTTATGATTAAGTTAGGATCATGTCAAGTATAGAATGATCAATACGATCTATGCTCGATAAGGTTAGATTTAAGGTTATATAAGCACGATCAAATACAGAAGCAATGTGATTTGGCACCATTAGAAATAATCAAAGGTTTAGCACGATCAAATTCTAAGGATTAAAACCACTTGAACACATGCAAAATCAAGGCTTAGACGTGCTTAAGAATTTGGAATGCTTAAAATTACTTAGGCACGTTTTAGGATATAGCTACGAGAAACAAATAAACATAGTCATGATTTGGAATAAAATTTGAGCACGGGTGACTAGTGAATCAAAATTTAGACACGACAGGAAAAATCTCTTCAGACATGATTATGACCAAATTCTGACACGACTAAGTTCATAATCAAATCAGATTGTCGTGATTAAAAGATCAAAAAATTTAGGCACGATTTATGAGTTACGGTTAACACGTACAGTCACGATTATTATAATCATGACCATTGGAATCCAAGTCGTATAGTCATGCCAGGTCATCTAGGCACGACCAACATGAAGAATAGTGACAAAATCAAATCATGATTAGCATAAAATTAGTCATAATATCGAAAGTTTTGGCATGAGCGATAATGGCATTTAAATCCAAACATGATCATAATCAAAATTTCGACGCGATCAAGGATAAGGTCAGTCTAACCTTGATCCAAACAGTATTTAGATACGATGAAGAATACAATCGAAGTCTTGGCACCACCAATAAATTGATGGAAATCCAGGTCGCAATTGAACTTAAATCACTTGAGTGTGGTCTAGATTGAAGAACCTTGGCATGATAAGGAAGATGATCAAATCGATTTGGTTACGGTCGGGGCGAATCACAATTTAGCGATATTGAATTTGCTGAAAGGGAAATCAATCTCTTCCACTAGGATGGGAAATCCAGAGATGCGATTTGTAGAAGGAAGTCAAAGTAATCATCTTACCCTACTTCGACTACTACCAGGTTATCTGATAATCCTTTGTCAATTATACCTTTATCTTAAAAGTCCAGACATACCATTACAAAATCATGATCTTCAATCATGAAAATCAACCCTTTATACGAGATCTACCAAAAATCAAATCTTCGGACATGAAGATTGAACCTTTCTATAAATACTATAGGCTTGACCTTTATTCCAAAGGCAGTACCCATGAAGCATACCCTTTGTTATAACTCCTCAAATTTTTTTAATCCTTTTCCACGTAGTCATCTTGAAAGTCCAAATTCCCCTACCTTGTCTTTACTTAGGTCCAAAATTTCTGAATCAAGGTTTATAAAATCCTTGAACTTGTTCAAATCACACTCCTCGTATTACTCAAATCTAATGCCACTATGCCATATAAAAAATTTATTCTCCATTATTTAAAAAAAATCACCCTTCACATTTTCTCCAACCTATACCTTCAAATATTATCCTTCTTAATTTTATATGTCCCACAGGGTCTCTAATTTTTCCATAAGTCACATTTTTTTCAACCATTTCTTAATCATTCTCTTGCCAATCTTTTGTTCAATTTGCCACTACGAAATATCAAAGTTCTCAAAAACAAATCGGTAACTCAAAATATCAAAGTTCTCAAAACCAAATCGGCATCGAATATCCTCATTAGTTCTGAAAATGCCACTACGAAATATTACAGTTCCCACCATCAATGTACATTCCATTTCTCGAAATCCTCCTATGTTCTTCCTAAAGTAATTCATACTCAAAATAATTCTCTAAGTGTAGTCATCTTCCAAGATGATACTACCGGTTTCTTGATTTGTTCTCAATCTCAGTCATATCCTTATCCCCCTAATTCTATCTCAATGACCAACGTTTCATATTCTTACTAGCATCACCACTTGATAACAAATTTTGTCCCTTCCGAGCTAGATGATTATGATACCTCCTCGACCTTTCCTAAGTAGAGAGATAGGAGAATTCATAAGATTTTAAAGTGTAGCTAACAGATTTAGATATAAGATAGTTTGATGGATGCAAGTAGAACAGAGTAACCAAGACGAAGAAAGTGATGATAGAAGTTTGTCTTGCTCATTTGGTCATAACAGAGTGAACCAATTTAAGATATGATCTAATAACCATACACGTCTACCTGAAATCATGTTACCCAGAATTTTTGCTATGCCAGTAAGCATAGCTGTAATAAACAATAGAGTCCATAACTAAGGTATATATCCTATAATCATGTTATCTAGAATTCTCACCACGCTAACCGGTACAGTTGTGAGAAACTCTAAAATCCATAACTAAGATAAGTATACTCCGAATCAGGCTCTATGTTTTTGTCATACCAGCTAGTATGGCTGCGATAAATTCTAGATTCCATAACTAAAGCAGACATTATCTTTCACACTGTCCTCATCAAATATGCCATCAGAATATACCTTAATTTAGTCCATATAATTCATCTCATTACCAAATCAAAGTTAACAACGAACACTAAGATTCAATCAATGAACAAGGAATAGTAGAAAAAAAAAGCAAAAACAGATTTCGAGGTAGGGTTTAGAGTGAGATTCTCAGAGGTCTTCCTAAAGGTACTATCTTGGTCAAAATTCAAAATTCCTTGAATATGGCCTAAAATAATTCTCGACCTTCATATATAAGATTGGCTAATCATTTTCTCTCCTCAGCATAAATGGTATATAAGATCAACTTCTAATATTTTGTTCCATCTAGAGTCCATAAAATTCATCTAAATACATGAATAGGGTTCGGCAACAGATAGGTGTTTCAAAAATCAGGATAAGCAAAAGTGAAATGAAAATAGACTCAATATAGTTCGAAGTAAGATTCTCATGGGTCATCTATGGAATATATCAAGAGTTCCTAATATGTGATTGAGTACCAAAACTCCTAGAATATTCTATGACTCAAATTCATATCCTAGTGCAGGCTCACAATAGTACTGCTAAGACTAAGTACTACCACGACTTCGTATTAGTTGCAAAGACGGACCTACATGGGCTACCACAAAATGTGTCACGACCTGCATCCGAATATTCGGGCACGAGTACGTGGGCCACGTCTAGCATACGCCGCAGTATCGACAGTAGAACATTGTCAAGTACCCAATAAATATCTACAACATCTATATGATTTACAATAACACATGTACTCAATCACATCACAACATTTAAGAAAGGTATGAAATATGAAGGATATTAATAACAAGAATGTATCGAAGACAAATCCGATAACTAGACATAAATCCCAAAAAAAATGGCCTAGAGCTCTCCAAAAGTCAACTCACGATCTAAAGTACATTGTGATATGTCATCATGAAGTCCATGGTGTGGGGCAAAACTGTTTGCCATTAAAATATCAAAGACAGGTATTACAGAAATACTGAAATTGATTGCAAACTCGCTTGTACAAAGAAAAGCCTAGAAAGAAATCCTAGAAAATAATCTAAGTACAATTGTTTAGTTTTTGATTTTAGGTGGTGACGGTGGAGGCTCGAGAAAGTGCATCAACACTGCTTACTCCTTGGACTATCCGACGCAGTCTTAGCTCTTGAAGAAATTGTCCTTCGTAGGTTGCCCGCCTTGCAGGGGTGTGGCACCCTGCTATTTAGAGTGATATATGTTTTGAGCCGCATAGATGGCCCGTGGCCACAACAGCACGCAAAGACCCGCTCTTTGGCCGCCAGCGGGCAATTTGTTGGGATTTTGTTGCAGCAAATCTGGGTGTTTAAGACTTGGCCAGCCTGCCACGTGTCCTATCGTGGGATAGGATTAATCTGATGGAGTCATTTTGAGCCGCATAAGTCTTTCAGTTTTCGGCCATGCTATGCCGCATAAGACTCATGCGACTTAGGTCGCAGTCTCCCTTAGTCCACATGTAGCTTTAGGACTTTTGAGCCGCATAGATTCTGTATTTTGGGCCGCATAAAGCTCATGCGGCTTAGGTTACAGTTACCCTTGGCCGCATGAAGCTTAGAGACTTTAAGGCCGCATAGGTTGAGCCGCATAAGGTTCATGCGGCTCGGGTAGCAATCCTTCTGGCCGTATGACTATGTCTAAGCACATGAACCCTGTTTTTAGTAACATGACATTTTGTCTGATCACGTCTTATATTTTGTCAAAGTGTCAGAGCTGTCATTTTTGTCAGTTTTGACAGAGTTTGTCAGTTTTATCAGAAGGACTGATCAGCTTGGCCGCATATCTTCCTTCTAGGGCTCGAATTAGTCTGGTTGTAGACGGGTCGCATGAGGTGCCGAATCTGTCATACGGCTCTCCTTTATGTGGACCAGTTTGGCCCAAAGTACTCATGCTGCCAGTTGTGATCTGCATGAACCCCATATTTTTCATGCTTCTACAAGACCCCCTTCAAAGTTTTCAAATTGCAAATTTGGAATACTTTGAATAAGAAGCATGGAGATATGTCAAGCCGCAGTGAGTCTTCAAGTCAGGAGAGACCTTGAGCCGCAGGAAAATTTCGAGCCGCAGGGAAATCTTGAGCCGTAGGGAAATTTCGAGCCACAGGGAGATCTTGAGCTGCTGGAAAATCTTGAGCCGCAGGGAAATCTTGAGCCGCAGATAGACCCCATCCAGCCTGTCAGCTGTTGGAGAAGCATGAAAAATTTTTAGCACTGAAGCTCTATGCACCCATGCCAGTGAAGCTCCATGCGCCCAGTCAGTAAAGCTCCATGCGCCCAGCCAGTGAAGCTCCATGCGCCCAAGACTAGCTTCCCCAAAAGGAGGGCGCATAGCCTGAGACATGGCTATGCGCCCAAGCCGGACTCAGTCAAAGCCATGATCAAAATGTGCACCAAAGCGCACAGCCACGTCAGTCTCCACTAGCAATCGTGCACTAAAGCATGCGGCTACGTCAACACCACGACCAACCCACAATCTCGCAGCCTGTATGCGCCTACATCCTATGCGCCCAAAGCAGGACTATGTGCCCACATAAAAACTAGCGTATTTCCTCATGTGGGCGCATAACATCATTCCAGCTCAAGAACGACTATAAAAGGGGGCCTCATCCCTCTTCAAAACACAGAACGGAGAGCATTTTCAAGAGCCAAATTGCAACACTTCTTGCCATTGAGCCGAGAGTTAGCAAATTTTTTAGGTTTTCTCCCAGTTTTATAATCGGAGTGTCAACGGAGTAAAGGAGCAACTGTCGCTCGATATCCATTGTCCCATTCCCCAGAATTCTTTTTTGTACTCGGGGATCCTCAGCGCAGGATCTCTCAGGCGTACTCGATTTGTGGTGCCTTGCGCCAATAAAGAAAAGATAGTGTTTTCTTCTTCTTTTTTGTGTGTGTCCACAAAAATGGCGACTATGCTGGGGAACTACCTTTTCCTCTGACGAGAAGCTGGTGACGCAATCCGATACCAACAAAGTGGGGAGCACTCAGAAGATGCTGATCGTAAAGTTCGATCAACAGGCGTTCGAAGAAATGCTCTCGAGGGATGGCTATACTCCCTCAAAATCAGTGAAGCCAAACAAGTCTCGCAAGACTTGGCTTCCGAAGGCTCGCTGTGCATATCCTGCTAGTGTCATAGCAGATATGCAACACAGGGACTCTGTCACATGGGTGCATGACTCTGCCACAGAAGTTTCCCAAATGGAGAAGGCTCACACCGTTCCGGGCTCTACTAGCCCAGTGACTTCTTCCCTGCACAACCAACAACAGGGTGTTCAACACCCGAGACTTGGCAAAAGAAAACACTACGATGCCAAGAATCAGGGTGTACGACACTCTGGCCGAACCCGACGAGGCTCACAAACGAGGAAGGCGAAACTAGGAGAAAATAGTGCTGCTCCACCTAGCATGCGCCCAAGGGAGTGTTTGGGCGCATAGCCCCAACCAGAACACTTCTGTCTTCAGCAGGCTGGGCATCCAAAGCCATACGCCCAAGGCTATGCGTCCAGGCTCTCAGGATCCATACTATGCGCCCACATCAAGGAGGCATGCTGTCAAGGAGCATACGCCCAAGGCCAGTCTCCAAGGCCTATACGCCCACAACAAAAAGACAGGCCCCAACGCGTATAGCACGGGGCTGTCTTCAAGGACATCACAGAACTTAGGTATGGGGGTTGCCCTTGCACGTGAACTAAGTCTGGATGGGCCTACTCTCCTTACGAACCCGCATGCAAAGCTCGGCGATGCATGCAACATGGGTTGTAAGGCAAAACTCCCTTCCACTGACTTGCGCGACATGAAAAATCATAAGCGTAAAGCGAGGGAGGACATAACAATTCATAGTACACATCCGTGCACCAGTATTGTTATCAATTGTTGTTGCTCCAAAGCAACAAGAGTGCCTCAGAGAAAGTCCGTGTTTCGACGGTTGCACTTCTCTGACGATGAGAAGCCACTGTGTGTTTCATCCAACATGGCTTCATGGGGTCCCCCTTACGAAAGCCCCAATCAAAGACGGTGGACCACCAACCCAACTTTCTCTCTCAGTTCCGCGAGAAGAAGAAGAAAAATTCTACCAACAGATGGCCAGCAGGCTGTCACATCTGAAGGAGTTTATATGGGTACTCGGTCAAAGGCGAGATTCCGTATGGACGACGAATACTCCCAAGCTGGGGGTAGTATTCCCTCAGAGTCTGAAGCGGACGACCCGCACACTGGGGGTAGCCTTCCAGAGGACGACGATCCCTCCGAATCTGATGGCGACTATCTACCTCCTCTACCTAAAGATAAAGGACTTGTCCACTCGGAGACAGGCATTATCAGCACCAGTTGTACTGTTTCCTCTGTTCTTCCTCGCATGTTATCTACATACATGGCGGACGGAGAAAGACCTGAAGAAGCCAGTGATCAGACCAGCAAACAGCTAGAGGGTCTTGAAACAACATTCGCCAAGATTACTGATATGCTTACCAGTATTATGGCGGTTCAAGCTGCTGGGGCTATTCCTCAACCTCAACAAAACATCTCGTCCCACGCTAGTCCGGCTCACAGCAATAACCCTTCTTCACTACAAAAGGAGTATCATTCCGTTGTGCCTCCTCCAAATCTTACAAATGCTGGGGGTGGTCCTTCACCAACAATGCCTGACAACCGTTCAGCAGCCATTTTCCAACACCTGCTCAATCAACAGGATGCAACTGATTCCATGGTCGCTCGTCTCACACCATCTCACACAAAGACGAGCTTCAGAAGAAGGGGATATCTCAACCGTATCCCCCTGAGCGGAGAACGCTAGTTGCCCTCCTAACTACAAGTCGTTGACGCTGAATTCATTTGACGGATTAACTTCTCCTAGTCAGCACATGACGTACTTCAACATGCAGACTCTGTACTTGCCCAGAGATGATCTGTTCTTGTCAAAGCTGTTTATTAGCACCTTGCAGGGGGTAGCTTTCGAATGGTTCTGCAGTCTGCCTGACGGATGTATCAATTCATTCAAAGACTTGGAGAGGTTGTTCCTCAACAGGTTTTACGAGAGCGGCATGCATGTTAGTATGTCCACCCTCATCGAGACCAAGAAAAGGAGGACTGAGTATGTCATCGCCTTCATCGAACGCTTCAGGCGGCTAGCACTAAAGATACCCTTTGGCATACCAGATTCAGAACTTATGGATACTTGTCGACATAACTTCCTTCCTACAGTGAAGTTTTGTTTGGGTATACATAAGTATAATACATGGCCCGCTTTCATTGGGGCCGCTGATGCTGCTGAAAATGACGTTCCTAACTTGGAACTACTGGGGTTGAAAACACCCAAACCCGAAGACAAGGGCAAGCATCCCCAAACTATCCATGTTTGTGGGGGTAAAGGGAAAGAAGTCCTGAAGGTCGACACATCCAAAGGAGCTTCCAATTCTCAGGGCCTCCGACAAGCCTAAGGAGACCTTCTCCTTTGATGAAAATGATGTCATTACTATCTTTCACACATTGACGAAGGGTAATAAGCTAACATTGCCTCCACCACGACGTCCTGCAGAGGCGAGCCAACTCAACGATCCCAAGTACTGTCTCTATCATCAGTACGTGCATCACTCCACCAAGGACTGCATCGTCCTGAAGAAGAAGATACAACAGCTTATCGACAGCCAAGTGATCAACCTCGAAGCTGAAGACAAGGTCGTATCTTCTAACATGATCTCTCTTCAGTTTGGCGACCTTCCTCCCACAGAAGTCCCAGACGGCGTGGTTCCGATTCCCAAGGCAATAATGGAAGTCGTCAACCTACCGCCATCTTGCAACTCAACCTTGGTCCTGCTCACGACCGAACATGGTGAGATCATGTCGGTCCACCCAGACCTTGTGCAAGAAGTGACGCAGGGGATAGTACCTCCCAAAGCAAAAAGGTGCAAGAATTACAAGTCATGCCATATAGTATCCTCTCCCATCTACGAGGTTCTATCTAGCGAGACGTAGTCGGGGAAGACTTATCTTCGGACGTACGATCCTGCACAAGAAGAAGCAGTACCTCCTCAAGCTCCTGCTGCCCCCATAAGCTCAGAAGCCGGCCTGTCTAAGCCTCCAACTACGGACAAAGCCAAGCAGAAGGAGACGCGGTTTGACAAGTCTCTGAAGGCGCCAGCTCCCGAAGGCATGGATCGACCCTACAACTTTGACATACTGGCACAGCTAGCCAATACACCTACCAGGTTGTCTCTGTTCGATCTATTGCGACTCTCCAAAGAAATGCAGAAGGCCTTAAGTGAGGCATTACTACATGTCGACTCTTACCTCGCCGAAGTCAAGGTCCCCGCTGAAGACCCTGTCTCCTGTCCCCACTGCCACAGTACTATGGAAGTGGTGTCCAACATCACCTTTTCACAGGAGGACATGCTACTCAAAAATAATCATTATGATAGAGCCCTGTACTATACAGGGTATATCGGGGCGGTCAAGGTGGACCGCATGCACATCGATCTAGGATCCTCCTTCAGCATCATTCCTAGAAGTTTGCTTCAAATTTTGGGAATCCCTTTGCACAAGCTATCTGCAACCAACACAACTATTATGGCTTTTAATGCTGGTCAAAGCCATCCGCTGGGCAAGGTCCGTCTCAAATGCCATATCGTTGATCTCCGAACAGAGGTTTCCTGCTATGTGATTGATGCCAATGTATCCTACAACGTCTTGTTGGGACGTCCATGGACACACGATAACATGATTCGTTCCTTCCATACTTCACCAGTGATTCAATACGTCAACAACGATGGTGTCATAAAGACAGAATTTGCTGATGTCGATCCTTTTAAGAGCATCAAAGCTTACTATAGAGATTCGGTACTTTACCAATCTCAGGCCCCCGAGGATGACGGCAACGAAGCTGACAATGAACTGAAGTAAGTCCACCCTCCAATGATGGTCCCCTGATTATCCGAGTCAAAGGACGTACTACTCCAAAAAGTACTCCGAAGCCTCTCATAATTTGGGTGAAAAAGAAGAACCCTGACAAGGTCAAACCATTGACCATCACTCTCAGCAAGACACCCCGGGAGAAACCTACTGATGCCCGTCCTCCCAATCCTGAAGAATTACCCTACGTGGCGAACTCGGCCAAGACTGTGGCTCATCTTCCAGATGATGATCCTCTCAGTAAGTATATCAATACTCATAATAATGTACCTTCAACGGATGATGTTATCCCTGAAGAAGAACTTACGTATTTCCTTAGTAAAGGTTTATCTTTGAATTACTCCGATGTCTATCAATCTATAAACCACTACATAGATACTATATACGCTCTAGAGAACGGCATAGGACCACACCTCTGCATGCCGGTCACAACGCCTCACCTGTGGAAAAATGTTTACCCTAAAGATATCCTCTACTTCTTCGTTCCAGCCAGAAAGAAGGATGAAGAACTAATCATCTTCGGTCGTATAATTGGCGAGAGAAAGTTCGTTCCAGACTCTACTTCTCCCAAGCACAACACAGAAGCTGACTATGACTCTGGAAAAATGCAACTTTTTCGGTATAGTTGGCAGACCAAGAATATCATCCAGAACATGGGATATGACATCAAAAGCGACAAAGGGCTAAATTACGGCCGAGGACGACGGTTGCCAATACGACACTTTGCTCCTCCCGGCAAACCTGAGAACTACTATCAACGAAGCGGTATTGGTTTGGGCTATGTCACTCCTCCAACAACTCCTGAAAGATCAGATGATAAAGCAGATCGTTGTTCTCATTCTTCTGATTCCTCCCTCTGGGACTCAGACTCCAGCATCGGTGACATGTTCAAAGCAACTCTGTCTGTCAACATGGTTTCCGTCGACCAAATTATAGATGATGTCCAATCAATCAAACTCGAACAATGGGCTCAAAAGATGGACACTAGATGGGAGCTGCGCTTCGAACAACAGGAACCACCTACTAAAGTCTAAGTCATCCAAGTCAATCTAGGAGATGAAGCATCTTTCAAACCAATCTTTATTAGCAAAAGTCTATCTGGCGATGAACGCCAATCTCTTATACAGCTTATAAGAGAATACATCGACATCTTTGCATGGAGCTATGAAGACATGCCAGGCTTGGACCCTAAAGTCGCCATGCACCGCCTGAATATTTTGTCTAAAGCCAAGCCAGTGAAGCAGCAACAACGATGATTCCGACCAGATGTCATGGAGGCCATCGAGAATGAAGTCAAGAAGCTCATTGCCAGTGGATTCATTAGCAAAGAACAACACCCAGACTGGGTTGCCAACATCATCCCAGTCATGAAAAAGAACGGAAAAGTTCGAGTCTGTATCGACTATCGTGATTTGAACTCTGCATGATCGAAAGACGAGTTCCCTCTACCGATCACTGACATAATGATCAACAATACTTGCGGCTTCGAGTGGATGTCCTTCATGGATGGGTTCTCAGGCTACAACCAGATCAAGATGTTCTCCGACGATGAGAAGCACACATCTTTTTGAACACCGTTGGGGGTATACTGCTATACGGTGATGCCCTTCGGATTGAAAAATATAGGGGCGACATACCAGCGAGCCATGAACACATTTTTTTACGATCATTTGCACAAAACTGTGGAGTGCTACGTAGACGATATCGCAGTCAAAAGTCATCTCAAGGGCAACCACCTCCAAGACTTGAGAACGGTGTTCAAACTAATGCGTGCATACCAACTCAAGATGAATCCAACCAAGTCTTTTCTGGGAGTCTCCAGCGGCAAGTTCCTTGGTTTCGTCATCACTTCAAAGGGTATATATCTTGACCCGGAGAAAGTGAAGGCTATCCTCGATATACATCCTCCAAGAAACCTCAAAGAGCTACACGGACTACAAGGAAGGCTAGCCTACATCAGACGATTCATTTCGAACATCTCTGGAAGGTGTCAACCATTTACTCAGCTCATGAAGAAAGGCGTATCTTTCGTCTGGACTGAACAATGTCAACGCGCATTCGACGACATCAAGGCGTATCTTACAAGCCCTCCAGTATTGGTAGCTCCAATAATGGGAAGCCCTTCTTTCTATATGTCCACGCTATGGACCATTCTTTTGGCGCCCTATTAGCTCAGAAGAACGAAGGCGGCCATGAACAGGCAATCTACTACCTCAACCGCACAATGGTGGGTGCCGAGCACAGATACACACCGGTGGAGAAGGAATGTCTTGTACTAGTATTTGCCATCCAGAAGACACACCACTATGTGTCTGGGCAGACTATCCATATTATATCTAAAGTCAACCCTCTCAGAATACTCATGACTAAACTGGGCTCTCTCAATTCCTATTTAGCTACATGGGCAATGCGGTTGACTCCATACGATATGATCTTCGTTCCTCAGAAGGCAGTAAAAGACCAAGCATTAGCTAATTTTATAGCAACTCATCCGGTGCCGGAATCGTCCAAACTCTACGACGAAATTCTCGACGAAGTGGTGGAGTCTAACGCTGCAACTGAAAAAATCCCCATATGGCGAATGTTCTTTGACGGTACATCAAGAACAGGACCTAAAGGAAATATCGTGGCTGGAGTAGGTGTCGTGCTCGTATCACCTGATCATCTGGTTATACATCGTGCATATTCTCTCGTGGAACCATGCACCAACAACGTAGCCGAATATAATGCTCTATTAATCGGCCTACAACTGGCAAAGCAATTGGGAGTTGACTATCTAGAAGCTTACGGCGATTCCAAGCTAATAGTTAGTCAGGTCCGAGGGGATTATGAAGTTTGTCAAGAAGATCTCATCCCCTACCACAGAGCAACAATCGAGTTGGCATCTACTTTCGCTGGATTCTTCATCGAGCACGTGCCTCGACTACAGAATATAGAAGCAGATGCTCTAGCCGGTCTCACTGCTTCCTTGACCGTTCCAACCAATACTCAGCAGACGATCACAGTGTCTGGTCGAAAACTATTCTGTGTGAAAGATGCCTTGCATATTCATCACAGTTACACAACAGAAACAAACGTCGATGCTAAAGACTTGAGATTTTCCTTCATAGACTATGCCATCAATGGAATCCTCCCCGAGGACCGAAGGAAGCAGTATCCATCCAAAAGGGATCCCTCAAATTTTACTATGACACATCTACCAAGATGCTGTATCGACGCTCTTACGACGGGCTACCATTACGATGCTTATCAGACAAAGAAGCCAAATATGCACTCCGGGAGGCTCACGATGGAGTTTGTGGTGCACATCAACCATGCCCCAAATTACAAGATTGTCTCAAACGAATGGGTTATTACTGGCCCACAATGATAGCAGATGTTGTTGAATATGCAAAGAAGTGTAGAGCTTGTCAGTTCCATGATGATTTTATTTATCAACCTTCGAAGTTTCTACACCCGACAGCAGCATCTTGGCCGTTTGAAGCCTGGGGCATGGACGTCATAAGACCAATCAGCCCGCCATCCTCCAAAGGACATCGGTTCATCCTAGCTATAACCGATTACTTCTCCAAATGGGCGGAAGCTATACCACTCACCGAAGTAAAGACGTCAAACATGATCAGTTTCATCAAACATCACATCATCTACCGCTTCGGCCTACCTCGCAGGATCATCCATGATAATGGTCCACAGTTTGCAAGCCATGCATTCTATCGGTTCTGTGATAGGAACCGAATCCAGAACATAGCCTCTATTGCCTACAATCCAGCGGCTAACGGACTAGCAGAAGCCTTCAACAAAACCATCATAAAACTTCTCAAGAAGTTAGTGTCTTCAAACAAGCGTGATTGGAATGAGAAGCATAGTGAATGTCTATGGGCTTATCGTACAACAGTTCGGACTCCAACAGGCAGTACGCCATTCTCTCTGGTTTATGGAAGTGAAGCAGTTCTTCCTCTAGAAATCCAGATTCCTTCTCTTCGAGTAGTCCTAGCCAGCGAGCTGACTACCGAAGAAAGCTACCGTCTGTGACTCCAAGAGCTCGAAGCGCTAGACGAAAAATGCTTGTTAGCTCAGCAGCGCATTGAGTTATACCAAGCACGCCTTTCCAGAGCCTTCAATAAAAAAGTGAAGGAAATGATCTTCCAAGTCGACGATCTAGTCTTAGCAGTGAGAAGACCAATGGTCATGACGCACAAAACAAAAGGAAAATTACAGCCTAAATGGGAAGGTCCTTTCATCATAGAATCAGTGTATTCTAACGGTACGTACCGGCTAACCAAGCCTGATGGTGACTTGCTCATGATGCCTATCAATGGCAAGTTCCTGAAGAAATACTATGTGTAACCTCTTTTACATAATGTTCACATATGTTCAGTCATGTAAATGTACAATACGATGTTTATATGATTCGAAAAACTATCTAACTATTATATGTATTTCAAGAGTCTTGAATACGCCCTGGATAATAGGTCCTCTAAAATATTTCCTCCAGTGGAATAATTTTCGTTTTTTACTCCGTCCAAAACTCGGTTTGACGAAAACAAGTCATGTCCCTATTACCTCTGAATTATTTTCTGATAATTATTTCCCCAGTGGAATGATTAAATGTTTTGCCACGTCCACATAACCTCTGAGCAAAGCATTCACCAAGGATAGTCACGTCCATATTACCTCTGAATCTATCCACTCCTACCTAACGTTATATATCTTTCCACGTCCATATTACCTCTGGTCAGATATTGAACATCCTCTGCTATTACGTCCATATTTCCACTACTAGCAGCTTCATTCAACTTATTATCTATATTTAAATAACTTGAATATAAAATGGATAATAGGTCCACATCAAAATTCCCCAGCGGAATACCCACCAGAAATATCCCTGCTACATCCACATTACCTCTAGCATCGATATTTCACATAACCACATTCACTTCTGAAAAGATTCTTTATTTTGTACTTGAACGTCTACCAAAAGACAGAAAAAAGGGTACAAAAGTCGTGACGGCTAGAAAAAAAAGAGTTACAAAGAATCTACGAGATACATAGGCGGTTTATGTTGTCCCTTAGAGCCGCGATCTCAGCCTCAAATTTTACAGTAGCACGATGTCGTGCCTCTTCTTGGCGAGCAGCTTCATCCACGAAGAGGATCAGACCCTGATGCTCCCCCTGCAACTTCGTCAGCTGTTCTTCTAAACGGGCAGAAGTGGTGGCAGTCATGGCAGCCTGGGACAAGTAATCCTTTTATTCAGATATCGCCGCCCTCAAGTCAGATTCCAGCTGGGCGATCTCGCTCTTGATCTGTGCAATATGATTATACTTCTCAATGATCTGCACAGCCAGCCTGTTCTTCGAGGCAGCACGTGCCTCACTTGCCGCATTGAACTGGCCATACTGGTCAGCTAGCTCGCCGATCTCTCAAACAAGGGCATCTTTTCTTGCCTGGAAGGTAGCCTTCTCCTCCGCAAGAGCCATCATCAAAGCCCCGTTCTCTGTGCGGAACAGCGACGTCGGGCTCCGCTGTTTGGCATCCCGGAACCTGGCCACCTGACCCTCCAGGTCATTCAAAACTTTCTTCAGAGCGTTGGCCCGGTCTTCATAGCCGGCAATGCTCTCGAGGGCCGCTACTTGGCATTCAACAACAACCCTCACAGGGCCGAAGGCGGCATTCCGATTCATGACTCCAGGAAGCTTCACTTTCAGTACAGAGTAGAAAGCTTTGATAACTTCCTGGGCCATCTCCTCATCTTCAGTGGAGGTAGCTGGAGAGGAGGCTTGGAAAGTTTTCTCCACTTCAGGAAGGAACACCTGACAAGAAGCCGAACCTGACAGAGAAAACAATATATACATCAGTAGCCAAAAATGAGGAAGAAAAGGCGAAAGAGTTATAATTTCGTACCTTCTGCTTGCTCAACTTTAGCCTGGGCTACGCCATCAACCTTGGCTTCAGGGAAACCAAGAGTAGGCCCGGACCGCTCAAGAAGAACAATATCAAGGCCAGGTGGCATCGGGCCTGATATCTTCCACAAGCTCAGTCGGAACAGGAGCAGATTCAGCAATAGCCTCCTCAGCAGGTTGCTCAGCCTCTCTTTCTGTGGCCGATACCGGCTCACTAGCAGCTCCCTCCACACTAGCAAAATTGGAGGAGCCGGGAACAACTTCTATCCCTTCTCCAATGGCAGGGACTTTCTTCGTGAGGGGTTCTTTCCCCTTGTCTACAAAGGAACATACAGTCGTGGTCAGCCTCACAAGGAGCATGCAAAATTGAAGTCGAAAAATCTCATCCGAAGAGAGGAGCAACGATGACCTACCCGCAGGAGGATGAGCTGATTGGACTTGATTCTCGTCCAACTCCCTCATCATGACTCCAATCGCAGACATATCCCCTAGAGAAATGTCATGTGAAGGACTGGTCCTCTGGTTGTCATCATGGTCCGGGCCTTCGCCCTGACCATTCCGCCGCTCAACTCTTACAACCGAAGAAGACCCGCCCTCATCCATCGGCTGAGGATGGGCAGGGGACACCATTGTCGCGTCCATCTCCTCAGATAAAGAGGCACCAGCCTCAGCTTCAAATACAGGGTCCTGTGCAAAGGACAAATGCAAGGGTGGAAATCTTCTAAAGGCTTGACCAGAATGGCTATGGAGTCTAGGAAGGGATCTATCTCCCGAATAATAATGGCCCGCGACACCGTTCCTCCTCTTCCAGCTTGCCGGGAGGACCTTCTCAAGGGAGGCGAGCCAGCACCCACTTCCTTGGCTCTCCTCAGGGCAACAGTTTTCTTTTTTCGCTTTAAGGTTGGCTCCTGGGCCAATTGAGTTGAAGCTTTCCTTTTCTGAGGAGGATTAAGAGGAGAAGAATCATCATCTTTCGTATCCTCCTTCGGAGACACTGTTGGCTCCCTAAAGATAGCTTCTGGCTGTGGTACTACGGCTGGTTTCATGGTGGGAACAGTACTTTTCTTCTTACGGCCTTTCGGCGACTTTTTTGTAGGAGGGGGCCAAATCGAGTCCCCAATATCAAGCTATGTTCACGATCATACCGAGGATGAAAAATATTGATCTGAACATAAAATTTGGCAACGACATAGCACAAATGGGTCTCAGGCTTATTCAAGAAAAGAGTGAAGATCGCCCCGCGCACTCGGTATTGTAGTACATCCAAGCACGCGCCCCATCAATCAAGCTGCCTATCGACTCCAAATGCGGGCTAGCATTTCCCAGAAGGAGCTGGTTGTAGCCGAACTGCCGCGTGAAACGCTTGGCAGATACGGCTCCAGATAGGCAAGATTCCTGTTCCGGAGCACCAGATGCGATGGTCTAATAGACTGAAGCCAGCAAAACACCCCAGCAGTCAAATTAGTGGCATGAACTCCCTCATCCACTAAGATATTTCCCGTATTACCGCTGCCAGACGAAGGGGATACTCTGAAGAACTCATAGTTCTGTAAGAAGCCTAAAGCCTTTCTGCAAGCAGGTACACCGGTGACGGCCCAATCTGTATCACGAAATCTACGAAGAAAGGCGTCTCCTGCAAAAGAGTCCGCCACCGGCCCAGCATTCATTAGGGAAGGACAATGCAGTAGCAGCCACCCCATCAGGAAATGATACGGAAGCTCGGTCCGGGTAAAGTGGGGCCTGCCGTCGGGAGTCACCGCATTTCTGACAAAGTCCCGCAGACCTCGTCCAGTGGCACAGACCATTGCGGGAAGTAATGCAAGACGGTGTCCGAACGCCAGCTTCACAGCCGAAAGAATCATAAACCGGCTTATTCTCTCAATGGATCCTGAACCTCCAGGGACTACGCAGTCACGAAGCCAGATCATTAAGAAAGCTGCCAGCACAGCTTTCTCTGACAACGGATGTTTGGCTTGACGAAAATAGTATCCAATCGGAGACCCGGGATCATCACTGTCCTCAGTATCCGCCGTCTCATAACCCGCCATCCGGGCTTCTATATCGGACTTGGTCATAGGTTGTAAGATCGAAAAGGAGGCCGGATTTTCCCCTTCTCCTTGAACGAGGACATAGCCCATCCAGGCTCTCGTGTGGGGATTGGCCCCCTCGGTCCTCCCTTTCTTATTAATCCTATGACAGATAAGAAGGTGGCAGAGCAATTTCTTGTATACATCAATCATTCTGGAGTTTTCACTCTCCAGATCTTGAAGTTCTTCATCACAAGGCACATACTCTTCGTAGGGCTCCGTACCCCAGGGAAGCTTCGACACTTCCTGTATTTTATGGAGAGCCAATCCCATCTCCCCAGCCGAAGCAAAAAAGGTACAAGTGTGAAGGTTATATAACTCGGCCAAAGAAACAAACATTGGTCAGTTGACCCATTACACCATATTGAGTGGTCCTAATAGCAGGGTGGCTTCATACGTGAAAAGTATCCAGCCAGTGAGATTGCTCCAAAATGAAGACGGATACCTCCAGCCTTCCATTCGCATCTTCCCTACTGGATTCGACGCATCCCCCGTCATCATCAAATGGCAAAGCGTGTCAGCGGCATAAGGATGGAGGTTAGTTGAAATGTCGTTCACTACAGCACCAGGTTGCAGTCCCCTCGTAGAGTAAGATGCAGAGCTCCGGAAACATTTGAAAGTGTCCCTCCTCCGATCGCCTGAGTCGAACTGTATTCTCCCAGAGATGATTCCGGGGATCTCAGGAGTTAGCTCCCACTTCATCTGTCGTCGCACAGCTAAGGCAGTGAAAGCAGACAAAGGATAATGGCGCTCCATCGACGGTAGCCATATCCTATGATTTTTCAGACTGATCACCATGGTCTCGCCATCTTCAAACCCCACACTGTCACCAAACAGGAAGTACGGCTTCTTGAAGCGACGTGCCCCTCCACACACGAACTTCTCATCATTAATCATCTGTCTCAAGAAGGACTTATCCTATTCAAGTATGGCGAGGGTCCGCTCCGTAGGCTGATTTTGACCAATCTTGGCTTGAACCGCACTGATTATATTTTTTTATGGAACTGGTATCAAGGGCCTGATAAGCAGAGCCGAAAGGGATTCCGTCAAATTCTGGGACAAACATGTTTACTACAAGGACAGAAAAGAAAGTCAGACTCAGAAATCCGCAGAAAAAACTAAGTTCTGAAAGGCTTTTATGCGCCCAAAGGGCTATGCGCCCAAAGGGATATGCGCCCAAAACAAAATATGTGTGCACATAACACACGAACAGTACGTAGGCGCATAACATGCCACAGCTTGAGGGTGCTTAACATGGCAACATGTGGGCGCATAGCATACCATAGTATTGGCGCATGACTTCTGTGGGCGCATAATAATGCTCACAGAAGTATGTTGCCTTAGGCGCAAGCGCCCCGGCAGAACAAAAGTTCGAGCGTCGCAAATTAACGCTCGAGACTTTGTTTTTGAAGCATGTCCTCACCTAGAATTGGGTCCTGGACTGCCAAGGACGCTGCTGCGGGAGGAGAGCCACTCGACGCAGCCCCCTTGTCCTTCGCGGATCTCTTGGCGACCTTGGGAGACATGGTTCTCAAAGAAAGAAGATGAAGAGTTTTCTAAAAAATTCTAAGAGATGGGAATAATGAGCTTTCTCTCTCCTTTAGGGCCTATTTATAGGCACGAGCCACTTCTTATGCTCCCACTTGCTTTATACGCCCATGCGCCCATTGCGTTGTATGCACCCACAATGGCCTATGCGCCCACGTGAAGAACCAACCTCTTGCACACTATGCGACTGTCACTTGCTGACGTGGACGACGTATGAAGGATGGACCTCTTCAAATTCTACCCCGATGAATCTGTCAATTCGGATTTCGAGGAAGATCACAACAGTCGTATCTCTCTGACAGGCTGGCCAAACACCATGCGCCCAAGCAGAGAGCCGTGCTATGCACCCATTGCATCACGAGAAGACGGTCCATGCTTCTTTTAAAGTATTTCAAACTCGTTCAAGTATCGAAAACTTTGAATGGGGACTTATAGAAGCATAAAAAAATCAGCAATGAAGCTCTATGCGCCCAAGCCAGTGAAGCTCCATGCGCCCAGCCAGTGAAGCTCCATGCGCCCAGCCACTGAAGCTCCATGCGCCCAAGACTAGCTTCCCCAAAAGGAGGGCGCATAGCCTGAGACATGACTATGGGCCCAAGCCAGACTCAGTCAAAGCCATAATCAAAACGTGTACCGAAGCGCACGGCCACGTCAGTCTCCACGAGCAGTCTGCACCGAAGCATGCGACTACGTCAACACCACAACCAACCCACGATCTCGTAGCCTGTATGTGCCTACATCCTATGCGCCCAAAGCAGGACTATGCGCCCACATAAAAACCAGCATGTTTCCTCATGTGGGCGCATAACATAATTCCAGCTCAAGAAAGACTATAAAAGGGGGCCTCATCTCTCTTCAAAACACAGAATGGAGAGCATCTTCAAGAGCCAAATTGCTGCACTTCTTGCCAGTGAGCCGAGAGTTAGCAATTTTCTTAGGTTTTCTCCCACTTTTGTAATCGGAGTGTCAACGGAGTAAAGGAGGACTATGCACCCACATAAAAACCAGCATGTTTCCTCATGTGGGCGCATAACATAATTCCAGCTCAAGAAAGACTATAAAAGGGGGCCTCATCTCTCTTCAAAACACAGAATGGAGAGCATCTTCAAGAGCCAAATTGCTGCACTTCTTGCCAGTGAGCCGAGAGTTAGCAATTTTCTTAGGTTTTCTCTCACTTTTGTAATCGGAGTGCCAACGGAGTAAAAGAGGACTATGCGCCCACATAAAAACCAGCATGTTTCCTCATGTGGGCGCATAACATAATTCCAGCTCAAGAAAGACTATAAAAGGGGGCCTCATCTCTCTTCAAAACACATAATGGAGAGCATCTTCAAGAGCCAAATTGCTGCACTTCTTGCCAGTGAGCCGAGAGTTAGCAATTTTTTTAGGTTTTCTCCCATTTTTGTAATCGGAGTGTCAACGGAGTAAAGGAGCAAATGTCGCTCGATCTCCATCGTCCCCCAGAATTCTTTTTTGTACTCGGGGATCCTCACCGCAGGATCTCTCAGGCGTACTCGATTTTATGGTGCCTTGCGCCAATAAAGAAAAGACAACATTTTCTTCTTCTTTTTTGTGTGTGTCCACAGCTGTCACTGCTGCATTTAATTTCTTTATTTGGTTTTGGATTTGGGCTCTCTTTTCGAGATAAAGCCGACAGTTACTAAGGATAAATCTCCAAACATCGTCATTATCTTTAATGATCTCAAAAATCGTAGCGGTACTCTTCAGAAACTCTATAAATATGGGTCATTCGAAGAGAGATTTTTCTCTTTCACCTTCTTCTCCTTCGTCTTCATCATCCTTTATGTCTCAGTTTAGCCATGGCTCAAAAAGCTTCCAAGTCGACTGGTGCTGCGGCCAAAGGGAAGGGACTTGCCTCTCCATCGAGAGCAGCAGACTCTCCTTCCATTCATCTCGACGTGCAACCCCCTATCAAGGGTAAGGACGGTGGGAAGACAACGACTAAAATTTTGAATGGCCATATCGCATATTTTATGCGCGGGACAGTCTTATATCGCCTCTGTGCTTTAAGCCTGGTCGATGCATGCCCTATCTCCATTTGGGCCGCATGTGTTCTGTATGATAGGGCCGCAGGGGCTGAGCCGCATAAGCGCTACACATTTGAACCTGAACCGCATAAGTGCCCCCAAACTGATCCGCACGAGTACTTCATGACTGAGCCGCATAAGTACCTCATGACTAAGCCGCATGAGCACTTCATGACTGAGTCGCATGAACCGCATAGGTGCCTCATGACTGAGCCGCATGAGCACCTCATGACTGAGCCACATAATTGCCTCATGACTAAGCCGTATGAGCACTTCATGACTGAGTCGTCCGCATAAGTACCTCATGACTGAGCCGCATGAGCACTTCATGACTGAGCCGCATAAGTGTCTCATGACTGAGCCGCATGAGCACTGTATAACTGAGACGCACGTGTCTCATGTTCTTTAAGCCGCCCACGCATCCCTCATAACTAGGCCGCATAGGTTCTGTTTGGCTAGGTTGCATAGCTGAAAAGGAGCCTATTCACTTTGTTTTTCTTTCTTTGATTTTTGCAGCATCCATACCGAAGGCTGAGACCATTGTGAAGGAAGAAATGCTGCCTCCACTCATCAAACAAGAGTCACCATTTGTTAAGGAGGAGGTGGCACCAAAAGTTGAGGTAAAAGAAGAGCTGGCGTCCATCGGGGAGGGAATTACTCCCAACATTGAAGCTGCTGTAAATGAGGATCCCAAGTCTGAGGGTAGTAGCACTGGGAGTTCTGACCCTCCTGCCCCAGTCGAGGACCTTAATCAAATAGATCCTTCATATGCAAAATGGTTGGGGGAATGGTATATGCCTCAACACAACTAGGATCCGTGGGTTCCCATGTTGTTTCCGAAAAAAATAAATGTCCGTATTTTGTCTTGGTATTTCTGTCTGTCTTTAGCTGTAGTTTGTGTTTCGCTTCTTTTGGACATCAAATGTAATCCTTCTTCCTATCCAGATGAAGATATGAAGAACTTTTTGGTTTGCTCATGAGATGTAGTCCTGTGAATGTAACTGAAAATAGAATACATTCACTCCATTTTTTGCTTGTGGTATCTATGGTGCTTGTATTAGAGGGCGTAATACAGCGTTTGTGTTTGATAAAGGACATCCCACTGGGGAACTTTTTTGTGGACCTATTGCCCTTTTCTGTATCTGGTAATGCGAGCAAATAGATTTGCATAATATTTTGTGGACCTACTACTCTTTGGTACACCGATGGTGCGAGTAATAGATTAGGATAACTTTTATGGACCTATTACCCTTCTGCGTACTGGCGGTGCGGGCAAATAGATTTGAAGCAAAACCCAAAAGAGGTAATATGGATGTGATAGGTTTTGTGGTCTTAACACCATATCTTTTATCCCGGGTTAGGTACAGGTGTTAAGTCAAGAGACCATCAGTATCAGAGGTAATATGGACGTGATACATAATGATCATGAATTTTTTTTGTGGACCTATTACTCTTCTGCGCAGTGGTGGTGTGAGTAATAGATTTTGAGACAAAACCCAACAGAGGTAATATGGACGTGATAGGTTTTGTGGTCTTAACACCATATCTTTTATCCCGGGTTGGGTACAGGTGTTAAGTCGGGAGACTATCGGTATCAGAGCTAATATGGACGTAATACATGATAATCAGGATCAAGAAGTTTGCTCAGAGATAATGGTACGCTGGGCAGACTCTTGTAGGATAAAGCATTAGAGTGGAAGTTCAGAGGTATCAGCATACATGACTCTCCACTCAGGGAGATGCGATGTAAAAAATAGAGTGTGAGTTCATAGGTACTTGGTGTACATAACTCGATGGTCTGGTGAGTTCAGAGGTACTTGGTGTACATAACTCGATGGCCTGGGAGATTTGGTGGTTTGAGAAAGTAGCAGCATGTCCCTAGACATAGTATTTCTTCAGGAATTTGTTGTTTATGGGCATCATGAGCAAGTCTCTGTTCTGCTTCGCGAGTCAGTATACGCCGTTGGAGAATATTGTCTCGATGATGAACGGACTCTCACATTTAGGCTAGAATTTGCCGGGGGTCTTGTGAGTCATGACCATTGGTCTGCGAATGACCAAGACGAGATCGCCGACTTGTAATATTCTTTATTTGACTTTCTTGTTGAAAGCCCGAGAGATGCGCGCTTGGTAGAGCTCTATGCTTTGTTGAGCTTGTAAACGCTTCTCATCTAAGGCTTCCAGTTCTTGTAGCCGTCGGCAGTAGTTGTCATCCGACGTCAATCGGTAAGTAAGGGCCACACAAAGCGAGGGGATCTGAGTCTCCAATGGGAGAACTGCCTCGCTCCCGTAAACCAAGGAGAACGGTGTATTTCCTGTAGCCGTCCGAATCGTAGTACGATACGCCCATAAGCACTCGCCAAGCTTTTCATTTCAGTCGCGTTTGTTTGAGGACACAAACTTTTTGAGGAGCTTGATTATGGTTTTGTTGAAGGCTTAGCCAAACCATTAGTCGATGGGTTATATGCCGTCGAGGCCATGTTCTGAATCTGATTCTGGTCACAAAATCGATAGAAAGCGTGACTTGTGAATTGCGGACCATTGTCGTGAATAATCCTCTGGGGCAGTCCAAAACGGTAGATGACGTGATGTTTTATGAAACTAATCACGTTTGATGTCTTTACCTCTGCAAACAGACCAGCTTCTACCTATTTGGAGAAGTAATCGGTGATTGCAAATATGAACCGATGCCCCCTAGACGACGGTGGGGTGATTGGCCCAATGATGTCCATTTCCCATGCTTCAAATGGCCAAGAGGCCACTGTTGGGTACAAAAATTCAGATGGTAGATGTATGAAATCTGCGTAGATCTGGCAAGTCTTACACTTCTTTACATAATCAACTGCATCTGCTACCAATGTGGGCCAGTAATAACCCATCCGACGGAGGCGATCTTGCAACTTCGGGCCAGGTTAGTGAGCCCCGCAAGCGCCATCGTGAGCCTCGCGTAAGGCTTCCTTGTCTTCTGCATTTGACAGGCATCTTAACAGTAGCCCATCGTAGGATCGTCGATATAACATTTTCGTCTCTGTACCATAGAAGAATCTGAGAGAGCGCATTCTGATTGAAGTTGCTTCCTTCACATTCTCTGACAGAATTTTGTAGACTGCAAAGTCGATGAACGGGTATCTCCAGTCTTGTATGTCATTGGTTATCTCGGCAAAGTAACTCGTACCCAGTTGAACATTGTTCTTGGGATGGACCAGCTCATGGCCTATCACGTCGACTAGATGATGAGCATCATTTGGAACTGCCAAGGAAGCGGCAAGCCCTGCTAGGGCATCGGCTTCAATATTTTGGAGCCTAGGAACATGCTCTATAAAGAACCCCTCTAAGGTTGCAATTATGGCAATTGCTGTCTGATGGTAGGGAATCAAGTCCTCGTTGCGAACCTCGTATGAGCCTCGGATCTGATTAACAATCAGCTGCGAGTTGCCATACGCTTCCAGGTACTTGACTCCCACCTCTTTTGCGAGTTGGAGTCCGATGACTAGAGCGTTATATTCGGCTACGTTGTTTGAACAGGGTTCTTTGAGAGAATATGTCTGGTTAACGACCAATCCAGAGGAAGAAATTAATACTACCCCGATTCCAGCGACGATATCACCTTGTGGCCCCGTTCTCGATGCACCGTCAAAGAACATTCGCCAAATGGAATCATGTGAAATCATGTTTGAGGCGACGACTTCGTCGGGGATTTCTTCATAAATTTTGGTTGTTTCTGAGCCCGGATGGGCTGCTAAGAAGTTGGCCAGGGCTTGACCTTTGACAGCCTTCTGCAGAACAAAAACCATGTCGTAGGGGGATAACAGTATCGCCCAGGTGGGTAGACGAGAACTGAGTTCTCCTGGCTTGGTCATAAGAACCCTGAGAGGATTAACTCGTGAGATAGCATGGATGGTCTGCCCTATCACATAGTGTCGTATTTTTTGAATGGCGAACACTAGGGTAAGGCACTCCTTCTCCACGGCGGTTTACCTATGTTCCGGTCCTACCATCATCCGGCTGAGATAGTAAATAGCTTGTTCATGTCCCGCGTCATTATTTTGTGCTAGCAAAGCACCGAGGGAGTGTTCCATTGCCCGTACATAGAGTAGGAAGGGCTTTCCAGCGACCGGGACTACCAGAACTGGCGGATTCGTCAGGTATTTCTTAATGTCATCAAAGGCATGCTGACATTTCTCGTTCTATATAAAAGAGACACCTTTCTTCATGAGTTGAGTGAAGGGTTGACATCGCCCTGAGAGGTTAGATATGAACCTCCTGATGTAGGCTAGTCTTCCCTGAAGGCCGCGGAGTTCACGTTGGTTCCTCGGTGGACTCATCTCCAGGATTGCTTTTATTTTATCGGGGTCTATGTGAATGCCCCGGGAAGTAATGACAAAGCCCAAGAACCTCCAGCTAGACACGCCCAGGAAAGACATGGTGGGATTCATCTTTAGATTGTGCGCTCACATGAGGTCAAACACTGTTCTCAAATTATGTAAGTGATCATTTTTGGAGCAGCTTTTGACGGCAATGTCGTCAACGTAACACTCCACCGTCTTGCGCAAGTGATCTCTGATGATGACGCTCATAGCACATTGATATGTAGCACCGGCGTTCTTCAGGCCGAAGGGCATGACCGTATAACAATACATGTCGATCGGTGTTCAGAATGACGTATGCTTCTCATCATCAGGAGACATTTTGATTTAATTGTATCCTGAAAAGCTATAAATAAAGGACGATCATTATGTCGGTGATCAGAAGAGGAAATTCATCCTTAGGGCATGCCACATTCAAATTGTAGAAGTCGATGCAAATTCGAATCTTTTCGTTCTTTTTGACGACTGGTACTATGTTGGCTACCCAGTCTGGGTGCTGCTCTTCACGAATGAAACTGCTAGCTATAAGCTTGTTTACTTTTGCTTCAATGAAGTTCATAATGTCTGGACGAAACCGCCGCTGTTGTTGTTTGACTGGTTTTGTGTCCGGATAATTATTGAGCTTATGAAGTGCGATCTCGAAATTTAGCCTTGGCATGTCTTCATAGCTCCAAGTGAAGACGTCGATGTATTCTCGGATGAATTGCAACAGCGACTCTCGCTCATCGTCCTTCAGGCTTTTACTGACAAAGATTGGCTTCATGGAGGATTCATCACCAAGGTCAACTTGTGTGACCTCGTCTTCAGTGGGAGGGTCTCGTAGTTCAAAGTGCTTCTTCCATTGTGCATCCAGTTGTTGGACCCATGGCTCCAACTCAAGCGGTTCGAGTAGATCTTCATCTTCCTCTTCAATATCAGCGGATGTCATGTTGACAGATAATGTCTGCCTGAATATATCTCCAATACTGCCATCGGAGTCGTAAGTGGGTGACTCAGACGAATGAGAGTGCCACTCACATTCTTCATCGGAACTCTCGGGCGTTGTTACTGGTGTAACATACCCGAGGCTGTGTCTAGATTTGTGATAATAATCATGAGGTTTCCCAGTCGGTGCTGACAGATGTAGAGGCAATCGCTGACCGTTGCCGTAATTCAGACCCGGGGTAGCCTCCATATCATACCCTTGCTTTTGCATGAAGTACTTGGCTTGAGGACTATACAGGTAGAGCGGTAATCTTCCAGCGTCGGGTTCGAGATCGAGCTCTTGTGGTGTAAAAGATTGAGGACCTTCTTTTCGGCCAAAAATGATCGTGTGACCCCATTCTCTTCTGCCTGGGACTAGGAAGTAAGCGCCTTTAATGGGAGCAAGTCGATTTGCGGTATGGACGGTTGTCACCTGTGTGTGCAGGTTAACGTCTAGACAGTCCCGTACAGCATACATCAGATTAAGCTTATCACACTCAGAATAGTCCAATGGCAGCCTCTTATTGATAAAATAAGGAATTTTGTCTACATGGATTACATCATCAGGGGAGGGGCTATCCACCTGTGCAACCAGGTACTTGGCGAGTTCTACGTCCTCTTCGGCTACCCCTTACGAATCCAGAGGTCGGAATGCTGCCTTAGGCAGCTTGACCACCAATGGTTCTGCTAGTGACACTGGCTTGCCTAAGGGCCTCGGGTCGACATTTGATTGTCTGCTCAATTTAGGAAGACGGATAACCATCGGTTCGGTAGAGGACTTTGTGTCTTCTGGTTGCCTTTGAGTGAATTTTGGCAATCGGATCACCATCAGCCCTATGACAGGTTTTGGCTCCTGGCTGGATCTCGGGAGCCGGATGACCATTGGTTCCAACTGCGCAGGTGAGGCAGGAGAACCAGGCACCTCTTTATGCAAAGTTGCGACAAGGGGTGCGGCTTTGACCGGTTTACGGGCCTGGAGATGGATTTTCAAAGGTTCCTCTGACCCTATTATGGCTTCGAGTTCATCAGTTATGTGTTTCTTGGATTCTTCATGTAGATAAGCCTCCGAAAAATAGTAAGACTCAACCCCTTTGAAGGGATCGATGGCGACAAATTCCGTCTTCATGAAGCCGTGCTTACTAACATACTTGAAGCACTGGTGGAGTGTAGATGGCACGATCATGTAGTCATATATCCATGGACGCCCCAGAAGGATATTGTAGGACATATCTGCGTCTATGACGTAGCATGTAACCTCCGTCTTCAGGTCACCAATCTGACATTTCAAGCGGATCTTCCCTAGGGGACCCGAGTTGAAACCGCTAATGGCGGTATTGGTCGTCGCTAGCCGGTGCATAGGGATGCCCGGAAGTTGGAGCAAGCTTTTCAGGATGATGCTTATCGACGAGCCAGGGTCGATATGCATCCGATCCATCTTGATGTCGCCTATGTATCCAGTGTAGTACAAGGGCCGATCATACAAGTTGGACTTGATCAACATGTCCTGTGGGGTAAATACGATGTTGGGCATTACATCTGCGCAGTTGCTGTCCTGTAGATCTGCTGACAGGCTTCCCCTGGAGGCTTGACCTGGGCTAAGTAGGCGTCAGCATTTTGGAGTGCTTCGCTCAAAGCGACACGAAGATCTTTGGAGAGCCTTAGGAGCTCGTATAACGACAACTATGCTGGTGTATTAGCCAATTGTGCTAATATGTCAAAGTTGTAAGGTCTCTCTAGCTCCTTAGGTGCATCATTATGAAGTGGCCTGTCGAAGCGGGTTTCCTTTGGCTTGGACTTATCTACCGGTGGAGGCTGGGACGGCCTTGGAACATCAGAGGCAGGCAACGTTGCCGGCTGAGGATCTTTGACTGAACTGCCCAGTATGGGCTGGACTTGTGCCCCAGATCGGGTAACAACGGCTGCCTCTTCCTCAGCTTCGGCTGAAATTGTATGGCAGGATCTAGACTTCCTGTTCTTCTTCTCGTTGGTAGGAGATGACACCGTCTGGGTAACTTCGGGCACTAAGTCCTGGTGCACCTACATGATCTCTCATCGCGATGTGGTGAAGGGTACCAAACCAGATGTCTGGTCCCGGACGGGTGAAAGATGAGTAACCTCCATCGTTACCCGAGGGACATGTATTACCCCGTCTGGAGTATTTATTGGAGGGAAGTCACCGAATTGAACTGATACCATGTTCGCAGCCACAGTAACCTCTTCAAAATCTATCGACAGAGCTTTGGAATCGATAAGACTCTGGATGTACCGCTTTAATTGGAAGCAGTCATCAGTGGAATGATGGACATAGTGGTAGAAGTGACAATATTTTGGGCCTCCATTTCTGTCGTTCGAGGCTCGCGCCTTGGTAGAGGGAGCTAGATCCTACCCCCTTGCAGGAGCATATCGAAGATAGGTTTGACATAACTATCTTCAAATGAGTAATTCACCTTGGACCACTGACCTTCCGCCTGTTTTTGTTCAGGCTTTTTGGTCGCATCAGCGACCATGGCATGTTTGCCTTTATTGTCCCGATTGGAGGTACCGCCACTGTTGTTGTTGCTGGAGGTGGAACCAGGACGTTTGCCCTTATCCTCTCCATCTGGGATGTGCAATCCCAACTGGCGAGCCTTCTTCAACTTTGCCTCCGTATTGGTAGCACTTATGATGAAGGTCATCCAATCCCTGAACTAATCGTCGCCCATCCAGAGGCTAATTGCGGGGAGCAACTTCTTCTGGCAGATTTCAATCAAGGAACTTTCGGGATTGTCTTGGGGCAATCTCATTGTGGTTTGGCGGAACCGCTCGATATAGTTCCTTGTTAGCTCCCTCTCTTCCTGAACAACATCCATGAGAGACGACATTGCCACATCATGCCCCGCTTCGTAGAATCTCTCCAGGAACACGTGCTTGAAGCCGTCAAAAGAATGGGTGCAGTTGTCAGAAAGGTCAACGTACCAGTCGAACGTGATCCCCTCCAATGCTCCGATGAATAATCGTGTGAGGATGGCGTCGCTATGCGGCAAGTGGTCGGTTGTGACCTCAAAGCTCAAAGCTCCTGGACTTCCCTTCTTGCCTCCTTGGCTTCATCTGCAGCTGAAGGAACGGATGCTCCTAAAGGATCGTCACTCAAAGGAGGGGCGGTCGTGTTGGAGTCCGCATTGACTGCGGGTCCCAAGCTTGTTTGTCCGGGCGTCCTTGCTGGTTGAGTTGGCAAGGCGGCTTTGATTTCACCTATAGACTTGACCAAGGATAATAGCATGGCTTCAAGTACTTCTAGACGTTATCGATCAGTCGGTCCTTCAGGATCGTCGCCGGCCATAAAGACTATCCGTACGTGGGTAGACATAAAAGGGACCGTAGAAGAGGTGCTCTCCGTATCGTACCCTTGTACAGAGAAATCGTCGGGGAATGTCGGAATGTCATCTTCCTCAGACTCGGAAGGGGTGCTACCCACTGTGCAGGAAGCCGCATCGTCTTGGCGAGGGCGGTCGCCCTCAGGGACGTCCAAGTCTGTTGTATAATTTCGGAGGATCTCTACCCCCTGTGTATGCTCTTGGTACACTGGGTTATCGCATATATTGAGGAGACTGCTACCCCCAGCTTCATCTACTCCCAAGGAGGCCAAAGGTGCACCCCCAGGTGTTGGAAGTTTATTTTTTTATCGAGTGTCTAAATAGACACCCCCATGGCTGTCGGCGATAACCCTCCAGATGAGAGTTTCCTTGCAGTGCTGGCTGAGATTGCCGGGCTAGAAGAGCCTGTCTTCTTTCCTCCCTTGCCGGGCGGAACCTTCCAAGTTGAATTACAGGAGGCGAAAGGAAACTCCTCGTCTCCCAGAATTTGCACATGTTTCTCGAGTTGTTGTCGGACAGGTGCTGTCTACTGCAGTCGTTGGAAAATGGACTGCCGATCTTCAGGTGCTGTCAACTTGTCGCAACAACAGTTGATGATGACTTAGGTGCAACGACGTCCCGAGAGGGGCTCATCGCATGCCAAGGTTGCTTCCTTCTCCTTACGTTTGTGAGTAATCACCTCACGCAAGTCGATAGCAGGCTGATCTACCTTTGCATCAAACTTGTGGACTCGGGTATCCCGAGCACACAGGTGCGTAGGTATCATGTTTTTTCCCTGATCCGAGGCTAGTAAAAGCACTTGCTCTCGATCGTTGGAGGGAGACTTTAAAGACCCATCCTGTCCGTTAGCCCTGGGGGACTGGACGCCGGTGGTTCTGTATAACTTTCCATTAGGAGCCCGTATAACAGTTAACGGTGTCCGCTGACGATCAGTAGCTTGGACAGTTGACTGGGCTTGTTGGGCCCGCACTGTCCTGGACTTCATCAATTTAGCACCTGAAGGCGCATAGTAAGAAGAGTCCTGATTGGAATATTCTACATTCTCAATGGGCCGCATGGAGTCGGGCCCGTATGAGAGACGATCGAACACTGAGTTTCTGACAGGGCCGCATGAGACATCCTGTCTTAGGCCAGGATTGGCTGCCGCATGGGCCATCTTTCTGCGGCCAGAGTTGGCAGCCGCATGGGCCGTCTTCCTGCGGCTAGAGTTGGCTGCCGCATGGACCATCTTCCCGCGGTCAGAGTTGGCAGCCGCATGGGCCATCTTCCTGCGGTCAGAGTTGGCAGCCGCATGGATCGTCTGCCTGCGGCCGGAGTTGGCTGCCGCATGGACAGACTGCCTATTTCTCTTATGCGGCCTCTTCTTCGTTCGCATGGATTTCCATTGTGCCCCCAAAAACTCAACAGCGTAGTATTTTTCTTTGCTGGATTTGGGGACAGTGGGGTCCTCTACGGTCGGAAGCAAAGCCACAGAAGAGCGTTGATCACCGTCTTGGGCCGCACAAGGAACTTCTTCGAGAACCTGGTCGGGGGCAACAGTTTTGCGTTTCGACGTCCTACGGGTTCTCTTTGGGTTGGCTCGCTTCTGTGACGGGCTGGCGCTTCCTTCAGAGAGCATTTCTTCGAAGGCTTGTTGGTCAAAACGAACCACAAGCATTTGTTGCGTAGAGCCGATCATGGACGCGTCGGATTGCATCACCAGCTTCTCATCAAAGGAGAAGGACGTCTCCAGCAGAGTCTCCATCATGTTTGCCATTAAAATATCAAAGATAGGTATTACAAAAATACTGAAATTGATTGCAAACTCGTTTGTACAAAGAAAAGCCTAGAAAGAAATCCTAGGAAACAGTCTAAGTACAATTGTTTAGTTTTTGATTCTGGGGGGTGACGGTGGAGGCTCGGGAAAGTGTATCAACTCTGCCTTACTCCTTGGACTATCCGACGCAGTCTTAGCTCTTGAAAAATTTGCCCTTCGTAGGTTGCCCGCCTTGCAGGGGTGTGGCACCCTGCTATTTATAGTGATATATGTTTTGAGCCGCATAGATGGCCCGTGGCCACGTGGCTACACAGCACGTAAAGACCCGCTCTTTGGCCGCCAGCTGGCAATTTGTTTGGATTTTGTTGCAGCAGATCTGGGTGCTTGAGACTTGGTCAGCCTGCCACGTGACCTATCGCGAGATAGGATTAATCTGATGGAGTCATTTTGAGCCGCATAAGTCTTTCAGTTTTCGGCCATGCTGGGCCGTATAAGACTCAGGCGACTTAGGTCGCAGTCTCCCTTAGTCCGCATGTAGCTTAAGGACTTTTGAGCCGCATAGATTCTGTATTTTGGGCCGCATGAAGCTCATGCGGCTTAGGTTATAGTTACCCTTGGCCGCATGAAGCTTAGAGACTTTAGGGCCGCATAGGTTGAGCCGCATAAGGTTCATGCGGCTCGGGTAGCAATCCTTATGGCCGCATGACTATGTCTAAGCACCTGAACCCTGTTTTTAGTGACATGACATTTTGTCTGATCACGTCTTATCTTTTTGTCAGAGTGTTAGAGCTGTCATTTTTGTCAGTTTTGACAAAGTTTGTCAGTTTTATCAGAATGACTGATCAGCTTGGCCGCATATCTTCCTTCTGCGGCTCGAATTAGTCTGGTTACAGACGGGCCGCATGGGGTACCGAATCTGTCATGCAGCTCTCCTTTATGTGGACCAGTTTGGCCCAAATTACTCATGCGGCCAGTTGTGATCCGCATGAATCCCATATTTTCCATGCTTCTACAATAACGTTACCTTAAAAATAGTTATCCAGTCAGGATCGAAATAAAGTACATAACTCTGAAAGCAGTTCCATTGTATGGTAGAAAATATATAACTCACAATAGAATAAAATACATGATGTACTAGAATAGAATACAGAGAAATAAAGAAATAGCATCATAAAGATATAAGAAACTGAGTGCATGAATAAGATAGAGAACATGTTAACTTGAAATGAACACAAGTGATTTAGAGCACAAGACAGTTATGTGATTAGTTTAGGTTGCACATGATTATTCTACGGTAACTCGATTATACGTGAAGGATATATTCAACATGTACATGATTATACTAAGGGATGTAATCACATAACTACTTCTACTCTTCCGTCCCAATCAATACACATATAATTATACTAAGGGATTTAATCACAACAAGTTATGTACAAGATTGTTAGTTTGCACATGAAGCACATGTGAGCACATGAGATTATATGAGAGTACATGAATAATATGAATACAAGGAGTATATGATGTACATGATAAAGTACATGATCATGAAATACCCGATGCACCGGATAAGGGATAACATCTTCTGACAAGATCCATTTAGTACCAATCCATGTAACAATGTGTCAGCATCAAGTAAAGTAGTCTAGAGAAGGTAATATAGATACTATCATGATGAAAACAATCAGAGTGTACTCGGCTTAATTTGTTGGAGTCGACATGCACGACACAAACGTATCGACACGGGATAGGTACGATGCTATGCTCCATAAGATGGTCCCAAATGATGGCACAGACAATTCCATTAGGTCCAAACTAGTCCAAATAGACTAGTTTGGTATATATAAGTCCAAAATCCGAGTTCGGCACGATATTGAATCGAGAAATAGGAAACGACTATAATAGTCACGATTTACGATTTCGAAAGAAAAGCATAACTAATTATATATACTATTAAAAATCATTTATAATATTCTTGAAACTCTATCTTGTAAATCGAAATACTTTTAGATATTATTTGAAATCCCAAAAAATTATTTATAATATTTAGAACTATATGTTTGTTCATCAAATATTCCTAGTTAATAACCCACAAATCATTTCAATAATATAACCCAAAATATATATACATATATAGGTCCAAAATCAATTATGTTTGCATAGCCCAACTCAAAGTATTTAAACTTAATAATATAGGGCCCAAGCCCAAATAATCTAGATTTAATATCAAGAAACAATAAATGATAAACTAATAATGATACCATATAATGTACTTTATATATATACACACTGAAACCCATTCATATATATATATATATATATATATATATATATATATATATATATATATATATATATATATATATATATATATATATACTTCCAACACTCTCACCCTGTCACTATAGTTGCCAACAGTCGCTAATCCGTACCCTGGCACCGCATTCTTCACGGTCGTCAGTGTGCTGAACCCCTGATTAGCTTGCGACTCGGTAGCGGCGATTCGTCGCCTGGCCTTGAAAGGTGGATTGGTAATAGGATCTACCATCTGTCTCCGAACGCCCCCCCCCCCCCCCCCCGAAATACGAGATCCGGGATCTCTGGAACCCAGCTGCTGGGTGGAGATGGGAGCGTATCAGAGAGTGGATCGCGCTGGAGGCGATGAACGACCTCACCGGCACGGACATTAGGATCAACGAACGCCCGGACAAATTGATTTGGACCCCCAACGCCGGAGGCTCATTCTCGATGGCCTCTGCCAGACGGGTAGTGGGGAGCGGCGGAGTGTCGTCGCCAATTATATCATCATTTTGGCAATCATGCATCCCCATCAAGTGGTCCTTTCTGATATGGAGAGCTCAGCGCAGGAAGCTGCCCACCGACGACTCCCTGACCACCATCGGTTATAGCCTAGCATCCAGCTGCCACTGTTGCTACTCACAATCAAGAGACGGCGGAACACATCCTTCTAACCGGAGATCTAGCTACATAGATTTGCGTGAACTATCTCGTCGTTGCAGGAAGAGGCATACAAACGGGGCTTCAATGATCTCCTGAGCAACTGGGGTGACTCCCATAGCCATCATATCGCCGCTGCCGCTGGGATTTGGGTCCTCTAGAAAAATTGAAATAAATTCAGGTATGAAGGCCGCCAATTCTCTCCAGATCAACTCAACCGCGAAGTCCTTCGTCAAATTCTCAAAACAAAGAACCGATGCTCCCACTCCCCGGAGCATTTTTGGCAGGCTCTGCTTTAGCCTCGATCCCCGCGCTAGTTCTTAGGTTTTGTGGTTTTCTTGCGCTTGGCGCGCTTACTTGTATAGGCTTCCGGCATTTTGTGCCTGATACATCAATATATATATATATATATATATATATATATAAATAAAAAAAAAAAAAAAAAATATATATATATATATATATATATATATTTTTTTTTATATATATATATATATATATATATATATATATTTATATATATATATATATATATATATATATATATATATATATATATATTTCAATATATATATATATATATATATATATATATATATATATATATATATATATATATATATATATATATATATACCTTTATATTCTAAATATAAAAAAAAAAAAAAAAAAAAAAAAAAAAAAAAATATACCTTTATATTCTAAATAAAGTAATATAGTATTATAAAATATATACATATACTACCCTCCAACCATAAAAATTAACAAATAGCATTAGTAACAATGTTAATAAAAATATTAATAACGATAAAACTCCAATTACTGTCATTAACATTAATGACACCCATTAACATCTAAAACCCCTAAATTTAAAAAAACTAATCTTATTATTTTATTTATTTTAAACAAAAACCATGCAAGACCTAGCTTATATAATTGGGCCCAGACAGCTAAACCCAAACCCATGCTAACAATCTTAACATCCTAATTAAAATTGAAGAGAGGACAGAGGGGTTAAGGCTGCTGCCTTAAATTAGAAATGGGTGTCTCATTCAACTGTTGCTCATTTAACTAATGTCTTAAATAGAAATTAAGAGGGTGGAGAAGGTGTTGAGCGTCTCATTCATTCCCAAATTCTTTTTAAAACCTAAATTCTCAATAACCACGAAGAGAGAGAGAGAGAGGAGATGAAGGGAAGGGGAGCTCACCGAGGGGGAAGCTCGTCGAGGGGGGTTCCGACAGAGGGGAATGGCACACAGAGGTGGCACGGGCTCGGGAAAGCTCGTCGTAGGTGGGGGTGTCTAGATCTGGGGTGGCGTCAGTGCTCCTTGCGGCGGCGCTGGAGGCTGCGTGTGGGTCACGCCGGGCACAGGTGCGGTCGAGGTACGGACGTGGTAAGGCTCACTGGGCACGGGAGGGGTGGCCACTCCCTGCTCTCAACACTGGATTCACGACGGAGCAGCAGAGAACGGTGAGTTCTCACACACATTCTCTCTTCCTCTCTTTTGATTGTGGTGGTGTTAGGTGTGGTGGTTTGGCTTGGAGGCTGGCCGGAAAGGCAGGCGATGGTCGAAAATGTTTTTGGTGGTGGCGGTTGTGGTATTTTATATGAAAGTCGATGGTGGCAGCCTGATGGTGGTGGTGAGATAGGGCGGTGGCAGTGGTGGCTGGCAGTTTGGTGGTGGTGGTGGTGCTGTATTGATCGGGGGCAGGAAGGAATGGTCAGAGGTGGTGGCAAGGAGGTAGAATGGTGATGATGGTGGTATGATCGTGTTGGACCGTGTTGGCCGGGGTCGTGGTGGTTGGGCGATGGCCAAGGGGGTGTTGGCGGTTGTTGTGACCAGGAGGGGGAGATCACGCCAGGGTCGTGCTGCAGAGTGTGGTCGATAGTGTTGGAAACTTGGAGGTGGCGGCTGATGTAGGAAATTTAGGGTTTAGGGAATATTGCTATGATATAACATATTGGGGAGTGTGTAATATTTGTAGGGTAGGAAGGAAAATCCTAAAGGCTGAGTGTAAATGTAATAGAATTAGGGAATTAGTGGAACACTAACTACTAACACTAATTGCTAACCACACACATTATTGCTATACACTAGTTTAATTAGTTATTAGCTAATAATTTATTTAGATAATAGTTAGTACCTAATTACAAATTAGCTACTAATTACCTATTATTGGCTAAATCCCAAGCTCTAGTCCACAATCCAAGCCAATGGCTTGGAAGGCTAAAATATGACCGAAATGGTCTTAGCCCGACACGAGGGAAACATAATATTACAATTTATCGAAAACTATAGGATCCGATAAAATAAAATAAGTATATTTATTTAAAATAATATTTTTTACAAATCTTTTATGTTTCCAAAAAATATTTATAACTTATATAGGTTTAAGGAAATGAACAGGAAGATTCCAATAGAATAAAATCTCACATAAAATAGTTTCATAAAACTAAATGCTCCAACAAAATACAGATTGCATTATACGATCGAAAATGCGCTTCAAATAGAATTCTCATTTTCTAACTGAGGTACATATTCAATGAAGAACCTGGAGAAAGTAGCAGCTATTTCAAGAGTTGTTTGGTAATATGGAAGAAGATCTTCATGACGAACCTCATATTCTCCTCGAACTTGACTGACTATCAACTTGGAGTTGCCATAAGCGTCTAGATAATCTAACCCCAGTTGTTTAGCCAACTTGAGTCTAATGAGTAGAGCATTACACTCTGCAACATTATTGGAACAAGGCTCCATAAGTGAATAAGCACGATGGATGGCCAAATTATTAGGAGATATTAATACTACCCTACTCCTGCCACGATATTGCCTTTGGGACACGTTCTTGGATCTCCATCGAAGAACATCCTCCATACAGACTCTTTCGTTGTTGTATTAGACTCCAACACTTCATGCGAAATTTCATCATAGAGTTTAGAATTTTCTGCTATTGGGTGTGAAGCTAGAAAATCAGCCAGAGCTTCTCCTTTGACTACTTTCTGGGGTACATAGACCATATCATAGGGAGATAATAAAATTGCCCAAGTAGCAAGGCGAGAATTGAGCGCACTTGGCTTAGTCATAAGAACTCTGAGAGGGTTAACCCTAGATACAACATGGATAGCTTGTCCCATTACATAGTGCTGCATCTTTTGAATTTCAAAGATTAAGGCGAGACATTCTTTCTCAACAGGATTATATCTATGTTCTGCGTCGATCATCATACGGCTCAAATAATAAATAGTGTGTTCATGCCCTTCGTTATTCTTTTGAGATAACAGTGCACCAACAGAATATTCCATCGCACGAATGTACAATAAAAATGGTTCACCATGACTGGAGCCACCAATATTAGAGGATTAGTAAGGTATTTTTAATGTCTTCGAATGTCTGCTGACATTTTTCATCCCAAACAAAAGAAACTCCTTTCTTCATTAACTGAGTGAAAGGTCGATATCGCCCGAATAGATTTGAAATGAATCTTCGAATGTAGGCCAACCTGCCTTATAAGCCATGCAGTTCTTCCATTTTTAGGATAGCTTCGACTTTGTCAGGGTCAATATGTATTTCCTTTAAAGTTATGACAAATCTAAGAAATTTGCCGCTAGAGACTCCTAATAACGATTTTATAGGATTCATCTTAAGTTGGTGTCCATGCATCAATTCGAACACCATTCTCAAGTCATGAAGGTGATCGCCCTTTGATCGACTTTTAACAGCAATATTGTTTACGTAGCATTCTACCCTTTTTGTAGATATTTGCAAAAAATATGATCATGGCTCGTTGATATGTAGCTCTAGCATTCTTTAAACCAAAGGGCATTACCGTATAATAGTATACCCCCAACGATGCTCGGAATGATGTGTACTTCTCAACAGCTAAAAATATTTTAATTTGATTGTAACCGTAGAACCGTCCATAAAAGACATACATTCGAAGCTACATGTATTATCAATCATAATATCTATGATTGGAAGAGGAAACTTTTCCTTTGAACAAGCTTGATTAAGGTCTCGATAATCGATGCATACCCTAATCTTCCCATTCTTCTTCATGATCTGGATAATATTAGCAACCCAATCAGGATGCTGCTTTTCTCGCACAAAACTTCTGTCTATAAGTTTGTTCACCTCATTCACAATAGCCTCCATCATATCTGGACGAAACCGACGTTGTTGTTGCTTCACCGGTTTGGCATTAGAAAGTATAATAAGACGATATATTGCTATCTGTTTATCAAGCCCGGACATGTCTTCATAACTCCAGGCAAATACATCTAAATACTCTTTGATAAGCTCAAGGAGAGAGTTCTTGTCATCATCAGATAAACTTTTGCTAACGAATATCGGTTTAGGCGATTCTGAATCACCTACATTAACTTGAACAACTTTATCTTCAGTAGGAGGTTCACGTTGTTCAAACCGTATTTTCCATTGGGCTATTTAGCCCAAGGTTCAACTTCAAAAGGTTCCATAGAAAGATCATCTTCTTCTGTTTGATCAGCAGATATCATATAAGCTGAGAATACATCTTTAATACTGCCCTAACACTATGACCTAAATCTCGTAGCGAAGAATCATAAGAATAAGAACATGTATCAATATCTTCTTCATCTGAGATTTCTGGTGTAGTTGGAGGAGTTACATATCCCAACCCCGATCGAATACGATGGTAGTAGTCTTGTGATTTTCATTTTGGAGTTGGGATACGCAACGGTAGGCGGCAGACCTTACCAAATTTGAGGTCTTGCTGACTATTTAAGTCATAGCCCACTCTTTGAATAATATTCTTCGCTTTAGGAGTATACCGATATAATTACATTCTACCGGAATCAGGTTCAGAATCATCGACCAAAGCTTCTTTATGACCCTCGGCTCGGCCAAATATAATCGGTGTTTCACCAATTGACCTAGCCGGTACTTTAAAATAAGAATCTTCATATGATAGACATGGAGTACTATCTTTAGAAGAAATAAACACAGGCAATGGAAACTTCGTGTCCATGATAAGTGAACACAAAGAGTCGACAGTTCTTAGTCCAGTTACAGGAACACCAAAATAATCAAAAGAAGAACCTCTTTCATTAGGTATGTACATGATTTCTTCTTTGGGGAAAACATACTCAGGAGGATTAATACACGGAGGTTTATTTACAACACTTGCCTTTGCAGCGATGGCAGCATGAGTCAAATTAATTACAAAAGGCTCATTCAGTTGAACTTGACGCTTGCTTCGACGATGATCAACTACAAACGATTTTTCCTTCCTACTCCGCAAGTCGATCATTAGTGGTTCATTTTTTTTGTCCAGAGATCAATTACTAGAGGTTCTTCTATTTTCATGTTGGCTTTGCTCTTGCGTAAGTCAACAACAAAAGGTGTACTACCCCATGACAGATTCTCCTGTGAAGCTCTAGTAGGATCCTTCCACACAGGACACTTCAAGTTTATTGCCAAGGGTTCTTCAACTGGCTATTTCCACATAGGGCCTTTCAAGTATATTGGCTAGAGGTTCTTCTACCGTGTGATCGGTAGATGCCTCTTCTACTTTGCCCCTGCCTCTACTTTCTTGTCCACAACCAGGTGTGATGGTTCATCATCAAAGGGTCTCTGATCCAGAGGTTTGTACAGCCTTACATCAGAGAAGTAGACCTCGACACTTTTGAAAGGATCGACGTCTGCAAACTATGTACATATGTTTGCCATAAAAATCAAAGACAGGTATTACAGAACACTGAAATTGATTGCAAACTCGCTTGTACAAAGGAAAGTCTAGAAAGAAATCCTAGGAGACAATCTAAGCACAATTGTTTAGTTTTGATTCTGGGGGGTGACGGTGGAGGCTCGGGAAAGTGCTATCAACTCTGCCTTACTCCGTGGACTATCTGATGTAGTCTCTAGCTCGTGAAGAAATTGCTTTCCTCTTCAAGGTTGTCAGCCTTTTGCAGGGGTGTGGCACCCTGCTATTTATAATAGGATGTATTTTGAGCCGCATAGACGGTTTACAGCTACGTGGCTGATTAGCACGCGAAGACCCGCTCTTGGGCTGCCATCTATCGATTTGTTAGAATTTTGTTGCAGCAAATCTGGGTAGTTAAGGACTTGGTCAAATTGACACGTGTCCTGTTGCGTATAGTTTTCTCAGTCTTCAATCATGTGGGGTCGCATGAGACTCATGCGGCTTGGATCATAGTTGCTCTTGGCTGCATGAAGTTTGGAGACCTTTGGGGCCGCATAATTCTGAGCCGCATAAGGTTCATGCGGCTTAGATGACACTCTTCTGGCAGCATGGAGGCGTACGAACCCTGCTTTTGGGTGACGTTTCACGTCTTATCTTTCTTGTCGAAGTGTCAGAACTGTCATGTTTTGCCAGGACTAGTCAGCTTTATCAGTCGAACTGCTCCTCTTGGCCGCATATCTTCCTTCTACAGTTGTTTGTCGACGGGTCGCATATGTCTTTTGAACAGTCATGCAGCTTTCCTTCATGCGGACCTGTTTGGCCCAAAGTACCTATGCGGCAATTTGTAATCCACATGAACCCCATATTTTTCATGCTTCTACAACATACTACTCCTTCGTTCACATATTTAAAGCATTGATGAAGAGTAGATGGTACTAAAAGGTTGTTATGTATCCACGGCCGTCCTAACAAAATATTGTAGGAGACATTGGCATCAATCACATAACATGTGACTTCAGTCCAGAGATTTCCAATATGACACTTGAGATGGATCCCCAGAGGTTGACTTCGTCCAACATTGAAGCCAATAATGGTAGTGGAAGTCGGTGACAACTTGTGTATTGGGATTCCCAACACCTGAAGCAAACTTCGAGGAATCACACTAACAGATGAACCAGGATCAATTTAAATGTGGTCCACTTTACAAGTCCCAACGTACCCCGTATAGTATAAAGGTCTGTCATGGTGGTTGTTATTCAAAAACATGTCCCCTTGAGTAAAAGTGATATTAAGAATCTTCTCTGATGCACTATGACAATGAGGACAAGTCACCGGGTCATCATCAGGTTCCGCTATTTGAGACAAATATGAGTCGGCATGATGCAGTGCCTCACTCAGTGCTTTTCGTATATTTTTAGAGATGCAGAGTAACTCAAATATGGACAGTCGAGTTGGGGTGTTGGCAAGCTATGCCAATATATTGAAATTGAAAGTCTTGCCAAGTCCAAGAGGATTAGACTTTTTCAAGGACTTGGCGAACCTCAGTTCTTTTTATTTTCTTTTTTCTCCTAAGGTCTGCTTTGATGGTCCCAATTCTGATGAAACCAGGATGGCATGTAGACTTGGAGTAGGAGCTACAGTAAAAGGATTATCTTCTTGGTCTTGATTGGAGGTACATAGGTATGCCTTTCCAGATCCGGTTTCCTCGACTAGAGCTTTGTTGATCACATTGTATGATTTACTCTTCTTCTTCTTACTCTGCATCTTAGAAGTATACAAGGTTGATTTTGGATTCATATCTTCAAGAAGATCAGGATGGATCCATATGACTTTACTACACTAAGTAGTGAGTGGTACGAGTCTGGTTGTCTGATCCCGGACTGGAGGAAGATTGACGACTTGTAATGTCGCCTTCGGTGTTGGAGTAACACTATCTTGAACTTCAATTGAAGGGAGGTCACCAAATTGGAGAGAAACAAGATTTGCAGAAATCTATTTTTCATCCATATGCAGTGTGATGGCCTTTGAATCCAACAATTACTTAATATGATTCTTCAATATATAACAATCCTTCATAGGGTGATGCACATACTGATGATAAAAGCAGTACTTTGGATCGTTGGTTCACCCTACTTCTTCAGGCCTTCGAGGGGGAGGTAGTTGCAGCTTGTTTTCGTTCATCAAGACTTGGAAGATGCGCAATGTGAGGGCTTCATTGAAGGTGTAATGTGGCTTAGGTCTTGGAGCAGCTGGAGCTTTTTGTTTAGGCTGGAAAGCAGCTGCAGAAACATCCATTGTAAAGGACTCCTTCCTTTTATTGGTTTTCCCAGAAGTGTTGTTGTTATGGGGACACTTTCCTTTATCTTCGGGTGATTTCAGTCCAATCAAATACAGAACCTGGACCAATTCTTCAGTCTTTTCGACAGCAGCGATGAAAGCTAGCCAATCATTATAATCTTCGGGGCCAATACAGAATCTGAATATGGTAAGAAATTATCCTGCATGTATCGATTAACACCGACTGAGGAGTCCCAGGATGCAACTTCATCGATAATGTTTTGAACCGTTCGATGAACTCACGAACCGGCTCTTTATTCTCTTGCTTTGTAGCAATAAGTTTTGACATAAAGACATCACCTATCCCTTCATAGAATCTAGTGAGGAACAACTTCTCCAAGTCTTTGAAAGTTTTAATACAATCATCTGGTAGATTGCAAAACCATTCAAAAGCTACTACCTTCAAGGTGTCAATGAATAATTTAGACCATAGTGCATCATTCTTTGGTATGTGAATAATCTAGGAGTAAAAGTATGTCAAATGCTGCCTCGGGGAACCTATTCCATCATAAGAAATCAGAGATTGAGGTTTGTATTTTGGAGGACAAACCACATCATCCCATTCTAAAGGATAAGGACGTGACATTCCCATTTGATGCAGTTCTTCCTTTGAAGTGTATCATCCAATCAAGCGTTGATACCCTGAATAGCTTCAATGGTATCAATTGACTGGCTTGTAGAGGTGTCCTGTGATAGATGGTAACACTAGCGTAGAGACATTTTCAACTACCGTTGATGGATTAGGGTTAAATGATACTCCTACTGTATCTTGATCGGCAAGAGCTTTAGTTGGCAGATGAGATTGATATAAAGTTGTTTGTAAGTTCATGGTTGTTTGCATCTGTTGCATCATCGTCATGACATTTTGTAACATACTCTCCAGATTATCAACTTTGTCAATCATTGTTACTGCCTTCTTCATTACCAGTCACATACACAGTGTAAGCCCCCGAAATTTCTGGGATTATTTTCGAATTTTTCTAAATGAATTATTTTCGATAATTCATTTTATTTAATTAATTTTTGATCATTAATGCTCTTTACCGTGACTTGGAATTCTAGAGCATCAGGGATGCCAGTCTCTGGAAACTTCCTTCTTGGAGTTTGTAGTAGACGAGATTATCTTCATTTTGATATATCATGTCCCACTTGAACTCGTTCCCTTGTGCTTCTTTTGCTTCGCGCAAGTTCGGGTCAATATTAGACCATTTAATTATTAATTGATTTCCCACTCTTTTCCTTGATCATCGTTTGTACGTTACCGTGACTTTTAATTTAGGAGCACCAGACCGGTCGTTTTCTCAGAACCAACTTGTCATGCCTAATCTACTCGAGACGCTCTTCACCCCTGATCTTCGTGTCCCACTCAGACACTCCATTTTGTGCTCCATTTCCTTCGCACAACTTTCGGTTCAATTTAGGCCAATTAATTATCTACCGTGAAACCTGATTTAATTTCCAATTTAATTTTCGGGCCGACATCGGTCCAATCCAGTCGACCCAATATATGGCCCTGGCCTGTTTTGAGTCTACTATGCACGTGCCACTTGCGTGCCATCGAATTGATTTTCCTTGTGCTCCCATTTCGTCAATGATTTTAAATAGTTTAAATTATTATTTTAATTAAATCTTGGCCCCAACTCAACCAAACTTGGCCCAACACCCGATCTAATTTGGTGTATGCCCTATCATGACTGTCCATACACACCACTGTTGTCTTGTCCTTTTTCTTACTCAAAATATCTATTTCCCTCTCTTATATATATATATATATATACATATATATAATATATATTTACAAATATCTCTCTTTCTCTCTCTCATTAACCCACTCCCACACATGCACTCCCATCACCAGCACACCCTCTCCCCCTATTTCAGCCGACCATATACCCCCCCCTCTCTCTACTTTCTCTCTCTCCTCTCTCTCTCTAATAATATATATATATCTCTCTCTCTTTCTTCTATATATGATATATATATACTCACACACATATACTCATCCCTCTCTCTCTCTCTCTCTCCACTCCCACAAACACACCCCCTGCCATCAGCCGACCTCCTTCTCTCCTCTTCCCTACCTAGCCGACACCCCCACCATCTCCTCCTCCTCCTTCTCTATTCTTCATCATCATCTTCCACATCTTCACTACACACCACACCACCACCATTAACACCACCATCACTACTCACCATCACAACTACACACCACCACCACTTTCAACACCATCCCGCCGCCGCCGCCGCCGCCACGGGCACCGCCGTCGCCGCCCCGCCGCGAGCCACCGCGCGTGGCAGCAGCAGCAGCGAGGTGGCAGTGCAGCAGCAAGCGCCAGCTAGCAGCAGTTGCAGCAAGTAGCGGCAGCAGCAGCTCCATTTCGTGGCGTCGGTGGCCGCGCACCACCTCGCACCACCACGCGCCACCGCCGTGGTCGGCCCCTACCTTGACCGGGCGCACCCCCGAGCAGGCCCCCATAGCCACCGCCCTCTTTCCCGGTGCGTGAAACACACGATTCGTGCATTTTGCACAGAATCCCGTCGACGCGCGCGCGGATGAATTCAGAAAGTGTGTTTCGGGACAGCGACTTCGCACGTGTTTTCTGGGAGATTCGACCGTTGGATCGGCGAACTCCTTGCTCCGTCGCAATCTCGGTATATCCCTCTTCACCTCTGTCAAGTTTGAACCATTAATTTCGTCGTTTGATACATCAAAACCGGCCACCAAGTTGACGTTTTAATTTGTACTATTTTTGGACAGTTTTGTGACGCCAACTTCGCGGGTTCGTATCTTCGCCGTATCAGCTCCGTTTTGCGCGCTACTAGTTTCGGTGCACAACTAGTATAACCCTCTTCCTGCCCCCTTTAGATTTTATTTTAGTTTGAGCTTGTTAGGTCGGTCGAATTCGACGCCAAAGTTGGTCGTTCGAATTCTTAGTGTTGCACTTGTAAAATTCTATTTTTGAACCCGGGACTCCGGATTCGATTTCTGACACCACCAGTAGACTCGTGGCATCGTTCTGGCATGTTTTCATATAAAGTTTGTTTGTTTTGGAGAACGTGGGCCCTGACACGCATTTCGGTGCAAAGCGGGTCCCATTTTCTGGGTCAACGGGTCATTTTGAGTTCGGCTCATCGAAATCCAACTCCGGATATACCGTTGAGTTCGTATCGTCATTCTGGATTCGTTGACATAATTTGCTAGGTTTTAGTGGACATTGGTTCCGGCACGCATTTTGGTGCAAGTCGGATACCAATATCCGGGTCAGCGGGTCATTTTGAGTTTGGCTCATCGGAATCCAATTTCGGATATACCGTTGAGTTCGTATCGTCATTCTGGACTCGTTGACATATAATTTGCTGAGTTTTGAGGACATTAGCTCCGACACGCTTTTTCGTGTAAATCGGTTTCCAATGTCCTGGTCAACGGACCAATTTGAGATCGGGTCAACGGAATCCAATTTTGGATATACCGTTGGGTTCGTATCGTCATTCTGGATTCGTGGACATATAATTTATTAGGTTTTGTGCACTTTTATTTTGGCACATTTTTCGGTGCAAAGTGTGTCCAACGGCGGACATCATTTTGGCCCGAAATTACCGTTTTGCTCATGTGTCCAAATTGGACTTTTGGACAGGCTATCCTAGCTGATTTGACAATTCTGGACACGTTGGTAATATTTATTTTATCATCCGACAACATCTGTAGGTTTTTACCCTATTATTATAATCCTTCTCCTTTTGTGGTATTTTGAGTTCCATCGATTCCGGTGATTTCACAATCCCTAAAATTGAATGTGTTGACCCCGTAGATATTTATAGAGACTATCCTTGACCATGTTTGACCATGGTTGACTGCTTTGACTGAACGTCGAAGTAAAGTCAACATTTGACCTAGTTTAAACTAGTTTTGACCTAGAGTTGACCAGTTGACCAAAAGTCAACTGTAAGTCAACCATTGACCCAGTTTGACCTAGTTTGACTTGGTTTGACTTATTGTGGCCTAGTTTGACTTAGTGGACTGAGTCTGACCTAGATTGCGTAGCTTATACTATAGAATCAAGCCTAACACTGTTGAACCCTAATTAGCTTATGTATATCTTATCTTTAGGTCTGTGGCATCACTCTGAGCATCGACCCCATTTGACAGCTCAGGACCGCAGGCGAGTACATTCACTAATAGTTTTCATTGTCTTGATATCTGCTATATCCGATTCAGTCGTAGTGTCTTACTTGATTCTCAGTCACGATAGTTCACGGACTAGTATATACCGGATTCCTGTCATGAGATGTCATTCTTGGATTTTCTTGGGATACTGGTACTTGCTCGATTGTTCTTGTACTTGTATTGACACCGATTCCTGAGAAGGAGTAGCTACCTTCTTAGGGAATCTTGTGCCATGACGTGCTATGTCTGGATCCGTATACTACTCGAGGATGGAGAATATTATAGATAGTGTGATCAATGCCCACCTTGAGTTACTACTTGTATCATAGCTATACCCTCACCTCACGATGGGTATAGCCTGACCTGTGCTACTACTTGCTCCATAGCTTACCATCCCGGCCGGACCGAGTCCACGCACTTGTAGCCGGTCGGCTGGAAGCCTGATCTTGACCCATACCGATCACATTATGCTATAATATTCGAGGCACATTTTATATTTACTTTTCTTATCGTATATCCTGCTCTGTTCTACATTCAGTATTTTCTCACCATGCCATGATATACAGTTACTCACATGCTCTACATGCCTTTACATTGTACCTTGATTGGAGACTAAGTTCTGCTCGGAAGAAGAGTTACAACCCCGGTCCTTGTTTGGTTTAAGGGTTGTAACTCGGCTTCCGAACGGTTTCCAAGTCTTCATATATCTTTGTCTTGTAGTTCATTATACTGTCTCTTATAGAATTTATCAATTCACATGGAACTGCTGTTAGTGTTTGTACTTGCTCATTTTCCTGACAGGATACCGTTGATAATATTTTAGGAGTTGTTATACCATTAGTGGATTTCATGATGTTGCTAGCTGAGGTGGATCTCACTATTCTTCTATGTGAGTTGCCTGATAGTTATCCTTAGTTCGTCTTGTTTTTCCTTCTTTATTTTCCTGTCTTATGATTCCTTCTAGTAGTTTCTAGTTGTTCTTGTGCTTTAGTTATCTTTCTTGTCTTATCATCCTTAGCTGTTGTGATGTGACTAGAGTATATTTATAGTTATAGGCCTTCTAGACGTAGTGTATATTTATTGGGTACTAGACAGCGTTCTACCACCGATACTGCGGCGTAGGCTGGGCGTCGTCTACGTATTCGTACCCGTATATCCGGGTGCAGGTCGTGACACACAGAAGTTGTATACGGACTACCGGATGGACACTAGTACTGCTTGATCCTCATTGTGAAACTGCATCATCTGTATCCAAAATATGGGGCACTCTATCATCAGATTAAGAAATAGAATGATCAAAGACTTGGTGAATGCTACCCCCAGTATTATCTTGTTCAAGAAATTTAAGCACACCAGAAGACTGTCTAGATCGGGAACGAGTTCCTTGATAAACACCTTTAGGTGAAGTAGCTCTTTGACCTCACCTGGATGAAGAGGATGAAGTTGCTTAATCGTCACCTTGGCTAGATGTCGCATAGATGAAGCCTCTTGTAACTCATCATTATTATCCGACAGTTGTCATCCGAGACACGATAAATATGGAAGCTTTGGTTTTAATCTGGTGAAGTCAGACCGTCTGGTTGATTGATCAACTGCTTTTGAGCGACAACAGTTGATAATGATCTTTGCAGAGGAATGTCTTTGACATGACATAACTGTGTTTGATGACACCTCTATTGATTTACGCTTATGCCGAAGCAAATTACGCAAATCAACAGAAGCGTGTATGACCTCATTTCCCTTTTTATGCGACTGGACAAAGTCCGTGCATGGGAGAGTTGGTTTCTTGACTCGTTGACCAATTTTATGTACATGGGAACACCCAGTACTTAGGTCTTGAGTTGTTTGATCATGTGGACTCATTTTAGGTACATTGGAAAGTAATGTACATGAGTCCACAACATGTGGAAGAGAGGCGCATGGCTAATTAGGATGCATAGACTTCATCTTGTATAGCTTCCCATCATCAGCTTACATAACACGAAGGGATGCATGAATTAGGCCCCCTTCATAACGCATGGAATCTGATAAAAAAAAAGTCTATGGAAGACGGACTTCTTATATCCGGTTATGCGTCTTGAGTTCTGTATTAGAGCAGAACTCTCATCTCGATCTACCGAATGTGAGGCAGAAGTTCCAACATTTGAATTTTTAGCATCGTAGTGTTTTTCTCTGCCAAAATTCAAAAGTTGAACACTCTTTTTGTCCATACTGGAATGAGGGGTTCCGTCACAAGTGTTAGCTTTCTTGACAAACGCATTATTAGCATGCGTCTTCTTGGTGTTCTTCTTCCTGTGAGAAGCACATGACTTAGTTGATGGCTCATTAGCAGAGCCTCTTCTAGACGTATGGTGTATTTCATGCGTCTCAATAACAGGAACGTCTTTAGACATCTTTGTGGCTAGTACTGAGCCATGCGCCTCCGAACTGTTGTTTTGGTCCACAGTGGCCAGAGTTTTCTTTTGCCATCAGCGACGTTAGGAAGAGCGGTGAGAGACTTCGGGATCCAAGCCTTGCGAACACACTTAGATTTTTGCCTCTTGGCGGTCGGAGTGGAGTCTTTGTCCGACAGTATTTATTCATATACTTGTTGGTTGAATTGCACAACCAACATTTTCTCAACTGAACCTAGCTTGTTTACATCAGATTGCGCCACCACTTTTTCGTCGGGGGAGAAAGTCGTCCCCAGCAGAGTCGTCATTTTTGTTTCAACACAAAAGGAGTCCGATAAATGTAGGATCTTTTGCATTATTACAAAGAAGAAGTACAACAAGAATCTTAAATAAGAATTCTGAGTACAATAAAATATGGGGATTGGGGTGATGGAGATTAAGTCTACGTCGATTTATTTACTTCGTTGATGATCTGATGCAGAAGTTGTTGAAGCTTGGTCGTCGATGAACTCTTTGTAGCAAGGGGAACTTTATCACTGAAAGCTCTTTCTTTCTCTCTGAAAGTTCTTAGCAAAGAAGCATTATCTATAGTCTCTCCTTATGCTTGTGCTCTGTGTGTCTGTATCCTTGCGCAAAGAAGAAACTGTCCTCTATTTGTAGATTTTCTTCACTGGAATAGCCATGTGCGTATGTGCAGAAAATATACTGTCCTCTGCCTCAAAGACGCATGAAACTGGTAGGCGCATGAGCCTTAGGGGTTAGTGGAGAGTGAATGTACTTGAGAATCACGTATAGCTCGCCACGTATTTTAAGACGTGCTGCGCGAAACACTGCCATGTCAACACACGATATGTTTAGTGTAGATCAGCCATGCGTTTAATTACTTTAAACGCATAGCATTTGATATCTTACTACAAACAAGAACTTTTCTTCGAATAACTATGGATCAGTCAACACTTGAATGCATAGCTTCTCCAATTGCATACTGCAAAATACTAATCTGGAAGTAGACGCATACAATGGCTTCCTTTACAGCTAAAAAAGGGTAATGATGGGGATGATGAAATTATTGACATCTTCCTCATAATCTGAACACTACATGCTGCTCGAGATTTATCGTTTCACACAAGAGACAAAAGCACATCATGTGTCTGAATGGGCCATGCGTCTGTCTGGCTCGTTTCTTGAACATGTGTTTTTCTTTAAAAAATAACAGTTTCTAACTCAGGAACATTTATGTTTCGGACGCATAAAACTTATGCGCCTCTTTTTAATATTTTTTATGCTTCTACATTCGTTAGATGGAGGTTGCTTATTGGCCTAAGTTTTTGCTATGACAACGTCTCAGACACAGTATGTATGTGCTTGTAGAACATATTTGATTCCCCACATTTGTGTGAAAGCTAGCAGTTCCAGAGTTTACAACATGACACTTGGCAATTTTTTACTGGTTGAATTCGAACTGGTCGGACCTCGGGTGTAATGTCGCAGTACCAAAATATGTAGGACTATGTACGTAAACATGCCAGCCGTATAATAAATATACGTAAGCTGTAAATGCAGTATAATCATGACTAACTAATCTTATCCACAAAATAAAAAAGAAGATATTATAAATATCAAATTTGAATTTTTATTGTACAAATTGTTAGGCGGAGACAAATCCACTACCAACCATTTTAAATGAGAAGTAATACATAACAAGTGAAAGAATTTGTCAAAGTAGCAAAGGACGATCGAAGAGCCAGTCATCTTCGATAGAATAGAGAAGACCACGATCTTGGCTAGAACACCTATGGAAAGTCATGAACAAACACACCTGAAGAAATCACCAGGTCCTCAGAGGGACGTAACAAGATACATATAAACATGCCATAAAACTGAAAATGTAACACCACATGACTACAACACAACTAGTTCCCTAACCGTCTATGTGATATACACTTTGAGGACAATGTTCCACTTTATGATCAGCAACACAAATAAAAGAGTTATAGTAAGTAGCGCTCATCCGAGTCACTATCCGCCCAGGCTGTGGCAGTAAGTAGAGCTCATCTGAGTCACTATCGGCCCATAAATGTATGAGAAAAATAAATAGTAGCCCTAACACTAATAGCTGTCCTCTCCCTCCCCATGATACTATACATGCATCATAACCACAACACACAAACACGTGTCGCTTCCACAACACTATTTATTCCTAATAATTGTCAAGTCTTCTAACATGCACCTATTGGCAGTTATTCCTAACGTACGCGTGTACGGGTGATCAGCCAACACACAAGTGACCTCTATATGTTACTCACAACTCACCCACAACTCGTGGTACATCCGTGACAAAGTTTATGAAATGCACTAAACAGATGGTAGTCTCTAACTCTAGGTCCACAGGCACAGCAATGGAAATATGACTAATAATATTATTATACCCTATATAACTTGAAAGCGCATTACGTAAACCATAAAACAATTAAGAGGATGCAACTGGATAAACTAGAATAGACAAACAGTAAATATGCAGTAACTAAACAAAAGATGAAGAATACGTATAAGCAGTAAATATGGCAAGGTATCTTGTCTGGTGTGGCGCTGGTGTGGTATGATGATCATGATGGCACATATTTGACTTTGGTGTTATAACTACGCAAGATGGCCTCTGATGATGGCACAGACTGTTCCATCGAGTCCAGAATAGTCCAATTAGCTAGGGTCGACATATAGAAGTCCAGTATTGCAAGAGAATAGGAAATACGATTAGTCATGGTCAAAAACGATTTGAGAAGGGAATTTGGTTTAAGAAAAATAGTAATAATAAATTATCCCTTTTATCAAATACATATCTTAGAAAAATTGTTTAGAAAATGTTTATACATATGATCCCTTTTAAATCCCAAGAATATATTTTTATACTTAAGCCCGACCCATTTATTATATATACCCAAAACAATCTAGTAAGTATTTTATAAGCCCAAAATCATTAAAAATATATAAATATTGATATAAAACATATAACCCACCATTATATAATTCCACAAACAATAATCTCCCTCAAATTAATATTATAACCAAGTATGGCCCAAGCCATTTTCAAGGCATAAAATATTTTATAGTGTAAGACTAAAAACAAAATAAATATATTTTACAAAAGCTACATATATATTAGAAGCCCATAACAATTTTAAGAAACTCAAAATATATATTCCTAAAAACTTAATCAACAAATTTAGGCCCAAATAAAAACTAACAACTAAATTAACCCAATAATTTGATATTGTTGTTCCCCAACAACAAAATAACAATAATATTATTATTAATATTAATACATTAACATTTTTATAATCTAAACATATTTTATGGCCCAACAACCCAAACCCTATATATATATATATATATATATATATATATATATATATATATATATATATATATATATATATATATATATATATATATATATTTCCAACCTTTCTGGCCTACTGACTTGTCCGGCCCATAATAGAAAAAATATATATAACACAAAGCCCAAAAGCAAGGCCTAATGGCCCTCCCTGTTTCTTTAGGGAAACAAGTAAAGAAAATAAAATAATATAAAATATAAAATAGTAACCGAGAATAGTTGTTCTCTTTCTCAGTTCACGAAGTGGTAAGAAGAAAAGGAAAAAAGAAAGAAAAACATAGAAGGGAGAAGAAGAAGAGAGAAAGTGAAAGAAGGAAGAGGAGAGTGGAAGAAAGAGGGGTAAAGTGAGAGGGGCTCGGGAATGGCTCACCTAGGGATTGCTTCGGGGAGATTCGGTGGCTACGCGACAAGCGCAGTTCTTCGCCGACGCGGGGAGATTGGCGGACACGTCGGAGAAGTCGGTCACGGGCGAGCGGTGCTTCACCAGGAGGGCCGGGGCTTGGTCTGAATGTGGATACAGGATCTTCGATGGAAGGAGGAACGCGGCTACGGTGGTGGACGACTCACCAGCGAGGATAGGGGTGCGATGAAGATGAGGTCGTCGCCGGCGGAGGACAAGGCGACTCCGGTCAAGGTGCGGTCAGTGCACTCGACGATGGCTGATGGAGGCTCAGCGTTGTGGGGTCGACCGGTACAGCTGGAGGCACTCGAAAAGTGACGGTCAAAGGGCGGTGGTCGTGGTCATCAAGATAGGGCAGCTGTCCGGGTGGTTGTCGGAGATGGTCGTGGTGATGGCCAAGGTGATGGCGGCGGACAAGTAGGGTATGGCCGGGATGGCCGGAGAAGGAAGAAAGAAATTAGGGTTAGGGTTTACGGTTTAAAAGTTGGAATTTAGGGATTTGTGTCATGTCAGGGAGTGTCCGACACGATAGGGATGAGTTATTGTGGGGAAATCGTGTCCGGGATTGTCGGACACGATAGGATATGATGTAACTGTAATGATAAAATAGTAGAAAGACACCCGGAGTCGGACCCGAGGCTGTCACGGCTGAGGTGGACACCGACACGATGCACGACACAAGTGTGGTCAAGAAAATTGGATTTATGTAATTTCTAGGAAAAGAACAAGGGGCTCTCCTTATATAAGACGTGGGCTCCTAGTCAGATAAGGATTAGTAGTATTTTAAACCCCAATAGATAAATCCATCATTTAATTTAAATTAATTAAAACCAAATTCAATATCCAAATTCTAATTTAAATCACTATAATTATTTAAATATAAAAATATAATTTTAAAATACCTTTTTATAATTAAAATAATTTCATACAGTTTTTTAAAATCAAAATAATACATGAATTTAATTTCATGTACATCGCATACAAAATAATGCATAAGAAAAAAATAAAGTCTGGAAATCGTTGTGCAACCCATTTAATATTCAAAACAAAGATTTAAAATATTTTTATAGTAGATATGTAAACAAAAAAATATTTATTTTCTATATTTATAAATGCTCATAATAAAATTTACTGCGACACATTTTATAAATAATATAAAATATTTACCTTATATTGTATCGAAATAAAATATTTATTTCTATATTTATGAAAAATCTAATAGTAGAACTATTGTATAAAAATAATAAATTACTTCGTATATATGTATTCATACTGGTCGTACAATACAAAAAATAAAATAATTACCAAATTAAATAAAATAAAAAATTATAGTAAAATTTTAGGGAGTTTACATCAGGCCTTGAGTAGATAATGTCGTGGTGTGAATTGTTACACCTCAATTAGCACATGCGACGCTCATGGGGAAGTAGAACGTTAGGTACCACTATGAAAAGGGGATTGAGAGAGAGAGAGAGAGAGAGAAATTAACTTCTCTCATTTTCATCTTCGTTGCTGCTTATTCTTGCTCGGTCACGTCAAGCCTATGTTTCTCTGGTGCTTTGTTCTTTTCGATATCATTGGTAAGGATTTTTTTTTTCTCCTTCCTTCCAAGTATGTCTGATGATTCAGTAAGTTGAAGAAGTCTAATAAGAGGGGACGAATACGTCGATGGGGAGGGAGGGGGTCCAGAAAGGGCCCCATAGATTATTCGTTTGACGACTCCTCCGGAGATGAAGAGGGCGAACACTTAGTCTCTAAGCCCCTTGCTACTGCTGATATGGAGAGTGTAATCCCGCTTTAAGCAGAGATATTTTGTTGGCTTCTGTGATTTATCAAACTTTTAGGATGTAAGTTGTGCTGAAAATCAAAAGATTTAAGAGATTATGTAGACTTTCTTAACTTGGCCGGATGGAATAGTTTTTGGAGCCTGGCTCACTTGTAAGGTTATGCTAAATAAGAAGATTGTGCATCGCATCAAATTATCTCTTGAAGAATTGTTGGTCATATGTATGATCGGAGCATGAAAGCAAATATATATAGGTGGGTGGTTCTGGTCCTTCTCTAGTCCTTCACGTCCTAATAAAATAAATTCATGTGTTGTCTTGCTATGTCCATAAAATGAATGATGTTTTAGTTGATATAAAAGATTGGTCATGCCAAGTTTCATGTGTTGTGGTTAATGAGACACATGAAAGATGAATTGTTAGTATAATTAACATAAAATGTTATAATGTGAGTTTCGCACGAGGAATGATTTGATATTATGAAATGTGGCAATGTTGGTGTTGATAGGTTACCAAGTGAATGATAGAATTGTTGGGACCGATAGAATTGTTGGGACCGATCGGTCACCAAGTGAGTGACAGGATTATTGGGACCAATATGTCACCAAGTGAATAACAGGATTAGTGGGACCAATAGGTCACCAAGTGAAAAAATGGAAATGTTGGGACTGATAGGTAACTAAGTGAAAAGTTGGAAATGTTAGGACCAATAGGTCACCAAGTGTTGATGCAATGAATCATATGTACAAAGTAGAGATTTTGGTTTTATGTACTTTCAGTAATTTACCATGCAAATTATGCTTTACGATTATGTTGCATATGCATATTCATGGTCATGGACAACTTGTGTACAAGGTTTGAGAAATTTTCTCGGACGATACCCAGGGCACCGAAAATGCTTCGACGTTGGGAGAAATGCCAGGACATGCTATCATACACGAGGTATTGCGCGACTTTTATTGAGGCTAGCTACATCTTATGATAGGGCGCATCGTAATACCATGTAAAAAGTCCTTTGTTGTGCGTAAATAAAAGCATCAATGACTGTCATATAGACATGATGCATGCTAATGAATGTCTTGTGAGGGCGGTAAGTACTATCCTCTATTCTAATGTAGTAACGGTTTTATGTTGCTTAAATTATTATATCTAATCCTTGTTTTGCAGGAATGGACAACTAGGCTAAGAAATCACTAAATACTGATATGTAATATCTTTCATATTTTTAATTTATACAACTGAACATATAGACATGAATATCCTATCTTGCTAGCAACTGTGAACACTGTCAATTGACCCTACTTCTTAGTATAAAGATCACTTTAATAAATGTTTTCTCACATGACTGGCAATATTTGTTTAGGTGAGAGGGTTAGTTCTGCTCACCAGTGTAACTCCCCTTTTTCAAATTTTAGTAAAAGTTTCGTTAACCTAATTTTTTCTAATTATATTTAGACATTCTCATAATTATTTATATATCTATCTTTATTAAAATAGCGTTTAGGCTTAATAAGTTATCATAACCTTACTTTAACACCAAATCCACAAGTAGGGCCAAGCCCACGAATTTGGATCAAACAACCAGGCCATCCCAGCCAACATTGATTTTACTTTTCTTTTTCATTTTTCCTAATAGGCCTGTGGTCCACTACTTCCAACCAGCCTATGTATTTAATCAACCAACAATTTATTCTACTTCATAAGACCACAGCCCAAGCAAAGTCTTTCCTTCTTCCTTTCTTCTCTGAACCAAAGGCGATCAGATCGGTGAGTGATCGAGCTACGCGTCTCCGTGGGAGCGGCGACGTCTACTCGTCTTCCAGAGGCCTCCAGCGCCATCCATTCCACCGACATAATCGTGCATCCCCCACCGTCCATCTCCACCGCCTTGCGTACTCCCGACCGTCCGATGGTAACGACCGGCACCCTTCGCTGGCCTATATAAAGGACCCAAACCTCTGTTATTTCCACTCTCAACTCCTCCGGCGAAGCCCAGGCCGATTCTTTTCTCACCTCCCCGTTTTTCTTCCTCCTCCGGCTCTCCACCATCAAGCTCTAGCCCTAGTTCTCGAAGCTTGTGTGGCCATGGCGTGACGACTAGAGAACCACCGTGTTTTTCGTCGACGATGACAGCGATTTCCTTGTCGCCAGGGTCTGTTCTCCTCTACTCTGGCACATCACTCTCATCAGAACTTTCGTTCTCTTCATCGATCGTGTCCCCACGAGACATTCTGGATCGGGAAGATGATTTGAATTACTAGCTAATTCCTCTCGTAAACTTTGGATTGTGATCTCCATTCTTCTTCGAACAGAGAATTAATCGAGTAAGCACTGTACTATGGAGATCATCAAATCAAACTGGTGTTCCTCTATCGAGTGCATCGATAAGACTCTACGAACAATCGGCATTGATCCTTCCACACTGATCGATTGTAGTTGCCAGGATACTAGCATTCTCGAGAGTCAGATCGGATCATTTCTGTCTTGATCCAATCCAAGTGGCCGGTGAGTAACGATCAAATCAATTTTGAGTTGTTCTTGATTTTTCCTTTATCAATTCTTGAAATTCTATTGTGGCGAAAACTGAGTTCTTCTTGAATAATTGACTTTGTTCGATCTAGTGATCCTCGATGTCTTCTGCGTTTATTTTGAAATCTAGATCAGAAGCTTTCGAATTGAGCTCTAAAGCATGTATGTTACTCTTGAGCACTAGGTGCTCGATTGTTGGTCTCAAAGGAGAATCAGACTCATTATGTTCCAGTTAGACGCACGGAGGCGATATTGACTCGACAAGAAGACTCACGTGTCTACTCTGTTTCTTTTCCCATTCTTAGAACAAAAAGGGTGTTAGCTTTAGATGTGTGGATTTTGTGTTCCATTCGACTCAGACATTATAATGGATGATATGGCCGTGTCCGGATATCATGACTCTGTCAAAGTCTTTCTGTTATGGGACACGATATATGTGTCAGATGTAGAATCGTGTCAGCACCTGGAGTTCATGTTGTGTGCGTATTAGTATTTATGTGTTCATAGGAATAGTGTTCAAAATTGGACACTAGGAGTAGGATGATGGCGTGAAGAACGTCATCGAGTTTCAAACTCAGCATGTGAGGGTGTTATATTGGGTTCTACGGGTTCAAATGTGCTACTGGGCCAGATGGCTGACTTAGGAAGGATTAGAATTTTGTGTATAAATACAGGTTGCAGCATATTAAGTTAAGTGGGCTTGCAACTTAGGCTTAAGGAATTTAATATGTGGGCTTCGAGCCCAACCATTAGAGACCTAAACTTATATAAGAATATGGACTGGGCCAACCTATTATCTAAGAGGAATTTAGCAATTCATGGTCCATAGAACTAAGGTTTATTAATGATATTTAAAAAGAATGAGTTGATAGGTAATTACTAAGAGTTAGGGATTTAGTAAATTGTTAGAACCATTGAATTAAAGTAACATTTTAGAAATATTTCTAAGGAATTTTGTGTCTCTTTGACATAGATAATTCTTTGGATATTGGACTGGACCGCCACGACAATCCAGGCAAGTACACTGCAATTTCAAAATTACATCGTATTTCTCTTTTGCAATTTTGTATATTGGAGACTGGAGTGACACGTGTTGGCATATTGCTTTTCATTATACATTGATTGATTGATTGTGTCGGGATTAGGGAAATACTTTGTTGCTATGTGATCAAACCTATTTAGTGTAATATTGTGCATAGTCTAGCCGTACACCGTGCACGTGTGGCTAGACCGGACCGTACCATTGGTACCATTGTATTTAATTGTGCTTATTGTGTGACAGTCGATCACATAGGAACTGGTATTTCAAATCACATATGCATTGTCGCCTTTATTGATTCAGTATCACTTTGCATGTTCATCTACCGTTCAGCTCATTGCATTATAGATTTACTCTGTACATTTTATATTGTAGGATTGTATTTTGCTCATTTCTTGACTAGATTTGTTGCAGGTGAGATTGACGATCTGTTATATGCTAGTTACTATGGTCCAGCCGAGGGCAGGACTGGAGGTGACCTAGATTAGGTGGTGGAGCCAACTACGGATCTGGAGATTTAGAGCATAGTAACATTATAGTGTTGTAGTAGAGCTTTTCGTTGGATTGTTCAGTGTTGTGTTGTGTAGTTGGATGAATGTAATAATAGCTTAGGATGCACTTTATCTTTTATCGGATCTGTTTTCTGAGATTCATTATAAAAGTGTCCGACTCGTATCCAAGTTCGGGACGTAACAACCAGTACACACAAATATACTGACCCCCCAGTTATGCAAGTACGGGGAGTAGCCTCGACAGATTCTAAGGCATCAAAAAATTTGTTAGGCAAGCAAGTGATTTTCTTGCAACGATGTAGTTTTTGTTATCAAGGGCATAATGTATGAAACATTATAAATCTTTTGTTTCATTGAGTTGTAAGCCGAATCAACAAGATTGAGTTGTAAGGAAGTTGGCAAGTTTGTAGTTGGCTATTGAATGCCTTTGTATTTTACTACAAAATTTATCAATAAAAAGATTTTTCTTACATATTGTTGTGGCGTCAATTTTTTGTTTATTTCGCTGGAAATACTTATATTGAGATCAATTATTAACTGTGCACATTATACCTTATACAAGTATAATTTAGACTTGCATGACATCACGTCTAGTGGCGACTTTTCGGTTCTGGTGAACCGAGGTGTGACAGAATGGTATCAGAGCGCTGTTAACTTCCTTGGACCCTCATTCGATTTAGTTCAATTCTAAAATTGCTTTAGTTATCGAAAGTCCCTTGAACCTCCTTGATGCTTCACTGGATGTTCCATATAATATGTTGTGATGACATGGGTGTAGTTATTGATTTATAATGACACCGAGAAACACAATGAATGATTCGATGTAGTAGTATGATAGTGATCTGTAAATGATGTTTTGAATGTGATGGTATAAAAAAGCCAATATATGTGATGTAACTAGCGTGAGAAATGGTCTGTATGTCAAGAAGGAAATGTGAATGGATTTCAATGAATGGGATCAACAAAAAAATTTCTTGATTCATGTGTTGTTAGCCGTATTTTAGAAATTGAATAAGGGGATATTATGTTTGTGGTCGACAATGCCACCATTACACTAAAACAAACGACTACCAATGGTTATTATCGTAACAAATAATTATTGCAACGGTAATTATCATGACTAATCAGGTGTTACTAATTTTTGTAACACTTTTTTTTATCATGGTAGTAAACGTAACAAAAATAAATTTTTGTAACGATTTTTGTCACGGTAATAACTGTAACAAAATTAAAATTTGTCACTATAATAACGTTACGAATCCTAATTTTGTAGTACTTTAAATCGTGATAATAAAAAACTTTATGACAAGAATAGTTGTTACGATACCAATTTTTGTCACAATTTAAATTGTTGCGGCTAAACGCTGTCACGGATGTAACTATTACAATTATCGATTTACCAATTTGTAACGCTTATTTTATTTTCAAGTTTTGACATTGAAATAAATGTTATAAATCATAATTTTTTACAAAAGAATAGAATGTTGATATTTGCAAAGTGTAACCTAACCTCTCTCTCTCTCTCTCTCTCTCTCTATATATATATATATATATATATATATATATATATATATATATATATATATATATATATATATATATACTCAAGCTAATTTTATTACTCAAGCAAACGCAGCAAAAAAACCAATATTATTTCTACAAACAATGATTCTACAAACAATGATTCTATATTAAAAAAAATCAAAAGAATCACCAACAAGATGTTCTATACATAATAACAATAGAGCGTTGATTAATTCGAAAAGCTTTGCAAAAATGGTGCTTCCCAAATTCAAACTTCTCTTGTCGCAGATAAGTCACCCCAATGCCATATCAAGAATTATAGCTAGTTCCTCTCATCCACTTCAAGTGCACTTTGGTAACTTTACTACATTCTCAAAATCCTTCAAAGCAACATACCTGCAAATGGAAAGACACAAAAAGAATCTAAGCACACTGTCTAGTTGGAGTAATCTGGGAAAAACTAAACTCAAGAACAATAATATTTTATTAAAACAAGAAATTCTACCCAAAACAAACCAAGCAAAATGTGCAAACATGTACAAGTAACAAACATTTAGTTTTAAAAATAATCAAGTATTAAAAATATATTGGGTGAAAGAAAACTACATTATAATATACTTATGTGAAAGAAACCTACATTTAGTTATAAAAAATATACTGGGTAAAATTGACTACAAGAAAAAAAATCCTTTTACAATATTTCATCTACAACACATCCTGAAAACGTTGTAAAGTAGGGGATCTACTACAACCTTTATCATAAGAACGTTGTAAAATACCTGTGCAAAAAATATTTTATATTGAAATGTTAAGGCTTCTACAACAGTCATTCATAAAGTTGTGTATTACTGTCTTCAACAATGTTTTATTAACATGGTAAAATTTATCAATTTTGACAATGTTTATTTAATATTGTTAAAGTTATTAATTTTGGCAATGTTTTTAAAAAAATTGAAAAAAATGTCATATTCAACAACGTCTATCAACTATTGTAAAAAATTTATATTTCACAATGTTAGTTAAATGTTGTAAAACTAATTTTATTTTACCACTTTATATAAACATCGTGCATATATTATTTTTTTACAATATTTAAAAAATATTATAAAATGGTTCTATTCAACAATTTTTATAAAGTATTATAAAACCTGTGTATTTTATAATGTTTATATAATGTTACAAATTTATCTTTATTCTGCCACTATAGTAAATGATGTGAATGTATTTATCTTTTTACTATTTTAAATTGTATATCCATGTGTTTAACTAAAAAAGTGACACATCCTTTCATAAGTTACATGTTTCTTGTGGTGGGAGGAGGGGTGAATTTCCATCCAATTTTTTCATTATCCCAAAAAAACATAAGTCTTATTTTATTCTTTAAGTTAGTTATTACAAGTTGTTACTAGTCGACAAATCTTTAATTTTGATTATTGTATATGGTGTCTTCTTCTATTCTTTAAATGAGCTTGAGTTGATAAAGAATTTTAAAGGAACAAAGTAAGTCACTTTGTTGCTGACAACAACATGTACATGATGTGTGGCACTAACCTAATAGTTGCATACTAGAGACTAGGCAATCACTAAATATATGCAATAGCTACATTTATTTGATCCAACAAGCAAACAACAGTAAGGCAATATACAATAATAACAACAGCTACATCTAATCCAATTACTGTCCAATGAGTAATAGGGGTGAGCATTAGGTTTATTCGGTTTAAACCGAACCGAAATAGTGAAAACCAAATAAACCGAAATTCTAAAAAATCGAAACCAAACCGAAATGAGCCAAAACCGAAATCGAATAACGATTTGTTTTATTCAGTTTGTTCGATTGGACTTTTCTGTTGTATAATAGGTATGGTCCAAAGTTAAAATCATTGTTATATGATATCAAAAATTATAATTTTTATACCCATATTTATTGTATTTACGTCCAAAGTTAGAATGGTTGTTAAATTACGAAAGTTTAGTTTCAAAAAACACAAATAGAATTTTTGCTTTTAAAATATACACATTTTAATTAGAACATATGCATAGAATTGATGTTGTTTACATAATTGCACAAGTCAACAAAATAAGAAATTTTAGTATTTTCAAAATCGGAACCGATCCAAATTTTTTTCAAACCGAATCGAATCTCTTATTCGGTTTGGTTCGGTTTGGTTTTTTGTCCAAAATCCTCACCACTAATGAGTCATTGCAACACCACAACTTATTTCTTTGTATATTGACCTATTGCAAATTAATCAAGCATGCCCTCTTGCAAAATTGTCACACATCTACCATTTATAGTTCAATATCACCGGAAGAGAGACACTTGGTGATGGTGGCCACGTATTGGCAGTATGACAACATTGGGGACTTTGATAGCTTAATTGTTGAATATATTATTGCAATACACAAACACTTGTTATAAGATGTGACGTACAAAAATTAATCTAGACATAACTATAAAAATTATATACAATAGCAAATAAGAATTGATGATCAGTTATAAACAGTTTTTTCTCCACCACGAGTTCTTGCTTGCTTCTTAAACGAACCAAGTCTCTACTGAACAAAATATAATACACTGACATCAATTTGTGAAAACAATTTAGCGGGACGATTTCAAGCCCACCTATTTCACTCTCCTGTAATTTTTCAGGAAATAATTTAGCAGGATGATTTCGCACCTACCTATTTGTGAAAATAATTTATATGGTGACTATATTTTTATTGGTCGTCACTCAGTGTTGTCACTGAAATATTTTTTTATGTCTAACCCATATCAAACACAAGTTCTATGTGACAAGTAAAAATATTTGTCACTTAAGGTTTTTCATTAATTATAAATAAATCACGCAACATAGAAGTATTAGACACAATATGATACTTTTATTTATTATAACAAAAATTAGATTAATTATTGAATTAAATAAACGAAAATAAATGTTTTCTTTTTGAAACGCATGAAAAATAATTTCTGTATTAATAAAATTTTGATTTCTAATCCACAAATTCTACGTGACAAGTAAAAATACTTGTCACTTAAAATTTTCTGTTAGTTAAAAAAATCATGTCACATAAAAATATTAGACAAGAGATAGAAAAAAAATTATTTCTTGTAACAAAAAAATTAAATTATTTAAAAACTTAACTAAACCGAATGAAATGTTTCCTCGTGTGAGAAGGATTTCAATATTAATAAATTTTGTATATTCATCGCAAAAATAAATTTTGTATATTATTTGTCTTCTAAATTTTTGATATATTATTTTGAGTCAGGATTGAATCAAAAGTAATAAATTATATATTCAATATTACCATGAATTTACGTCACATATATGGAAATTAGATTTTTTTTGCGTTCATGGGGTTCAATATTACCAAAATCTTCCACAAATACTTTGTATACTTCCTTTTTGTTTTCACAAAATTTTAGATCGTGCCCTATTTTTTTCTGAACGCCCCTCTCTCCCCCACCACAAAAAAATTTCCCCAAAAAATTCATTCTTCCTCTCTATTTTGATTGGAGAAAGGTATGCATTTTCTCTTACTTCTATACTTGTTTCTATCCCCATTATTAATGGTGTAAACCCTAAAATTCCAAGACCTTCGCCAACGTCTTCATTTACGGCCTCCTCTACTCCTTCCGTCGTCAGCCTCGTGGTGATGCTGGTCCCGAACTTCGTCGACTTCTTATCGCTGGTCGGGAGCAGCGTCTGTTGCTCGGTTTCCTGCTGCCGGCGTTGCTCCATATCAGGGTGTTCTTGTCGGAGACGGGGTGAGTTAGGCAGTGTTTGATGCCCAATTATCATTATAGGGCTGGTGTTTACCATGTCGGCGACGTGGAGTTCACTCACCGAGATTTTCTTAGAAAGAGTATGAATCTTTTCGATCCATTAATAGTGTTTAATATTGTTTGATTTATTTCTGCATGTTTACTTGTTTATGTTATACAGTTCCAATTGGTCAATATCAAGCTTGTGCACGAATTGTATTTGATACATCTTAATTATTGTAGTCATCATCTCCAGCCTTTATTGATTGCGAATAAATTAGATGCAACAATATGTGCATGCAAGGTGTTCGAAAAAATGTTTCAATAATATTCATTGATCCGCTCCATCTGCTCGACCAAGACAATGACCAAGTCACCCAAGGGCACTGCATATTTCCAAATTTTTTACTTCCAAAGTCAAAGACTCGAGTTCTGTAACCACCACTTTTTTGACATGAGGGTAATTTTGAACTTTTGTAATTTTTATCATTTAATAATATTTTTTGAATCATATTATGATTTTTTGGTGATTTTCTTTATTTATTTTATATTATTTAGATGGGTGAATTGTGATTTTGGTTGTTGCTAGCTTAACCCTAAAGACTGCTTGACCTAGAGACTAACCATGACCAAGGAGACTCGACCATGTGACTAGATTGGCTAATTTCCTATTTTTAGGCTAAGGGTATTTTAGTCATTGTGCATTACTTTGAATTTTATTAATTTATTAATTAAATTGATTGTTATGTGGTTTGGATTGGTGTTTTGGTAGGACCGAGATGGTATAATCTTAGTCGACCTTGACTAGAAGCCTAATAATGTAATTAGAAGTATTATTGGCCTTTTAAAATTTAAATTAGAATTATTGTTTATTTTTAGAATCATTTATTTCATTTTTAAGCTATTTTCTCTTAAGGCCTTTTTAACCCTTTTTGACATGGGCCTTTTAGCAACTCATGGAGTGCTTGGCCCATGTGCAAACCCTAATCATAACACCCCTAGCTTGGCCGGCCACAAGCAGCCCCCCCTCTCATTTGTAAAACATTAGCCTCTGTAGAACAAACCCTAATTTCCTTTTCTCCAAAAACCCTAGATTTCTCATCCGGAGTCCGTTCCACCTCAAACGAATTCCGTTGCACTCGATGGAAAAAGGAGGACTTGCTAGAGTACTGCTAGCAAGGAGGAGGATGCATTTGCTCGGGAGAAATCGGCCGACAAAACGCTCGGGGAATTCCTTTTATTGAGATTCCGACTCTCAATAGGTAAATCCCGATCTACCTTTGTTTTTCCTGAATTTTCTTCATTATTGCATCCATATAGGCACCCTTAATCTGTGTATGAAGTTTGGTAGGATTTTGGTTTCGTTTGATAGCGGTATCGGACACGTATCGGTCTCACGTTGCACGTGTTCGGCAAAATGCCACTTAGAATTGAAAAGTGTTAATTTTCGATTCTGTTTTCACAAAATCATTCCTTATATGATTTGTAACAACTTTCGTGAAGACAGATCGAAAATCGACACGATTTCGGCATCCGAACGGACACAGACACGCGTTCACGAGATCCCGTGCACGCCCTGCTGTCTGTGCGTCATAACTCGACGCACAGAGTCCATCTTGCATGAAATTTTACGAGCACGTAGGGCAACCTCTGCCCACATGCCCGTAAAATTTTACGACGTTTCGTCGAGCGAGCGCGGAGAAATCCGTCGTGCACTGGTCGGCTGAATTGTGCACGCAGGCTGAAATTCGCCTCTGACACGGCCTTCGTACGCGGACACGGCGCGTCGAGGACCCGTTCTAGAAACACGAGCATGTAGCCCTATACCTAGACTACCCAGGCCTTCGTTCGCAAGCCAAGAGGCTCGACACGCGCCCACGGGCACGCACGCACGCGCGCGCGCGCGCGCAGGCCGCACGGCTCTTCGCAGGTCGCTACGTCGCGTAGGCGCGACATGGTGTCGTGTCAGCATGTCCTAGACCTACCCCGGGACCTACCTAGCTGTGTGCACGAGCACGAGGCTTCTCTTTGTGCGTGTGGCGCTCAATCGAGCGAGAACGCACTCTTCGACACGCGAAATCGGTTTTCCGATACGCATTCTCTGGACACGACACAGACACGGTTTCGACTCCGTGAGTACCCAAGCACGTCTCACATGTCGAGACCAGCGTATTTGCCAAGTTTATATATATATATATATATATATATATATATATATATATATATATATATATATATATATATATATATATATATATATATATATATATACAACCTATAAGCTATATGTATATAAATATCTGTTGATGAGTTTTGTAAGAGCTAAACTTATTCTCAGATTTCACATTCCTTTCCCTCTTCAAAATCATTTTTCCCTTTTACCTATATACATATATATATATATATATATATATATATATATATATATATATATATATATATATATATATATATATATATATATATATATATATATATATATATATATATATATATATATGGAAAGGAATGTGAAACTTATTCTCAGATTTCACATTCCTTTCCCTCTTCAAAATCATTTTTGCCTTTATATATTTTTGCCTTTATATATATATATATATATATATATATATATATATATATATATATATATATATATATATATATATAGTTTTCCTTTCATGAGACTTGTGTATATATGTAATTATATAATATATCCATATAGTTGTATCTTAAACCTTTTATTCTCATATTTGTATCATACACAGTAGTCCCCTTGTCGAGACTACACAACCTTCTTCAAGTTATAGGGTAGATATATTTATATGTGTATGTGTATATATATATATATATATATATATATATATATATATATATATATATATATATATATATATATATATATATATATATATACAATACCTTATGAATGAATGTGTATATTTATCTATATGTAATGTTTGGTTGTGATGTAACCATAGGGAGTATTGGGACAGATTAGGATCGACTCAATGAGCCTAGTTTAGTCGAGTTGACTGGCAAGTTGACCAAGTTGACAAAATTCAACTTTGGGTCAAACTTGATCCAAATCAACTCAAACGAACTCGGAATGACTTGTAAACTTGTGTGTGACCTAAAAATTAGTAAACGGACTAGTTGACTTAGAGTTGACCAGGTTTGACCAGATTTGACCAAGGTTGACTTTGACCTAGAAGGACTTAGAAGCATGTAGAATTGCATTGTAGCCCTTTCTTATGATATGTTAGACCATGTTGTGACTTGTGGTTACTTTAAATAGTTTTACATGACTCCAGTTCAGTTACACATCCTCATCAGCAGCTCAGATTGTCAGGCGAGTACATTCTCTGACCGTTTCATTCTTGCTTGGACATATTTACTTGTTATAGACTAGTTTACTTGTTGCTGTCACGATATTATCACGGATTAGTACTATATGGATCTCTTCATGCGATTTTATCCCCTCGGATACATCGGGTATATTGTGCTCATGTACTTTATCATGTGCATCGTCTATTCATTGTATTTGTACTTATTCATGTATACTCATGTGACATTCATGTACACTCATGATCATGTGAGCCTTCATGTATAACCCAGTGTGCATGTGGACTAGCTATCCATGTGACATACTACTTTCATGTGCAATAACATAACATGGACAGATCCTTGTGTACTGATTGGGGCAGAGGAGTATTTATTTGGTTATGTGATCTACACTATTTCATGTATAACTCCAAACTAGATTTAAGTCATGTATAACCTAAGCCTGTTTACATAACCAAACATGTGCTCTGAATTACGTAGTTAGCTCAGTTTTTTTATCTATATCATGTATATCTATTTCCACTATATCTTTTTCCAGGTTGGTGAGCCCCGCAAACGCCATCGTGAGCCTCGCTTAGGGCTTCTTTGGCTTCTGCGTTTGATAGGCAGCGTAGCAGTAGTCCGTCGTAGGATCGTCGATATAGTATTTTTGTTTCTGTATCATAAAAGAATATGAGAGAACGCCTGCTGATTGAAGTTGCTTCTTTCATATTCTCCGGTAGAATTTTGTAGACTGCGAAGTCGATGATCGGGAATCTCCAGTCTTGTATGTCGTTGATTATTTAGGTGGAGTAACTCGTACCTATTTGAACGTTGTTTTTAGGACAGACAAGCTCATGGCCTATCACGTTGACTAGATGATGAGCATGATTTGGTACTGCCAAGGAAGCGGCGAGGCCTGCTACGGCGGCGGCTTCAATATTTTGGAGCTTGGGAACATGCTCTATAAAGAACCCCTCCAAGGTTGCAATGATGGTAATCGCTGTCTGATGATAAGGAATCAGGTCCTCGTTGCGGACCTCTATGAGCCTCGAATTTGATTGACAATCAACTGTGAGTCGCCATACGCTTCTAGGTATTTGACCCCACTTCTTTTATGAGTCGGAGCCCGATGACAAGAGCATTATATTCGGCCACATTATTTGAATAGGGCTCTGTGAGAGAGACGCCCGATTGACTACCAATCCAGAGGGAGAAATTAATACTATCCAGAATCCAGCGACGATATCACCTTGGGGCCCCGTTCTTGAAGCACCATCGAAGAACATTCCCCAAAAAATAATAAAAAAGAAAAATAAGAGAGAGGTGGAAGACCCACTAAAATTACGACTGCTCATCAGCAACACATAGCTCAGTTAGTATTGCTTCAAGCTGCACCATTGAGCGGTCGATCTTCAGTTTGGCTCGACGTTCAGCTTCCTGGATCAGCTTCGCAGCATCCTCAAGATTTGCATGAGCCTTTCAATTGTCCTCTACTTTCTTCAGCATACCCTCCAGAGCAGCAGAGGCACGTGTGACCTTGTTGTTGTCTTCACAAATCAACTCTTTCTCTCCCGACGGGTAGCTTGGACCTCAGTCTCCAGGGACGCTGGCTTAGCCTGGAGTTGTAGGATCTGCTCATTGGTTTCGGCAATCGTACGGGTCGTCGCCTCCTCCCGAGTCAAGCAATCCTCCCCTTTACGGCTTAACTTGTCGTACTTTAAAGACAGTTTTTGAAGGTCTTTCTCTAAAGTGGGTTTGGTCGTCTCTCGTACGCCCTTCACCTTCTCCAAGGCCGTTAGAAGGAACGCACGCTCCTAGTCCACCGCAAGGGGCATGTCAACTTGTCATAATTTTTGCAGTTAGGCCAGGCGCTGATCAGCCTCTACCAGTTTATGCTCAAGAAAATCAGACATCCCTTCTCTACCCGGGAACGTCCTCAATAATTCAACTTGGCTGCGGGCATAATGACGGGCCACGGCAAACGACGTTCCTCTCCGTAAAGCAGCATTGACCCCCATCTCAAGTGGCAGTAAAAGCTCTCAATTATATCCTTTGACGATTTGTCTATGTTCTCCAAGGAAGAGGGCGTCAAAGGAATAGCAGCCGAGAGAGCTGAAGGTGTTTGGGAAGGCGGCGCATCAGAGCTTGATGACCCTGTCAAAAGGGAAGCAAACTCCGAGCGATGAGATTCTCGCGCAGCAACAATTTCTTCCTCTGTGGCACGATAGAGCCGGAGACTAGGCAACTCAGAGAGCTCGATTTTCGGGGAAGGGACAGCATCAACCGACCCCGCGTCCACTGATACGGGCGTAGGAACCACAACCTCTGCAACCGGCATCTCCGTAACGCACACCGCCATACTCAATTCAGTGGAGGGTCCCTCGACTTGAGCCGGAAGGGGAGGAGATACACTTCTTCTGTGTAAAAGGTCAATCCCGGTGTCCTCTTCTATCCCTTCCTTCGCGACCATGTCCGCCATCGGCAGTGAGAAGGCAGGCCCTGTAGATCCAGAACAACCAACAATCAGCTTGACTCGAAGGATATGGAGTTGGAGCAAAAAAATCTCCTCATTGGTAAGAATATGACATAGCTTACCAGGGGAGGGTGACAGAGATTGGGGTTACTCAGAGTAATCACAGCTCCTCCCGCTACTCGCACATCCTCTGTGACCTCAATGGCATTACTCAAGCCGTCTACGGCTGCCTCGCCAGCTCCAGTCGCTCCGAAAAGAGGCGCAGCTGTATCGGTGCCAGTTTGTTGAGACCCTGCAATCTCAAGATCAAGTCCCGCAAGGCTGGCACTTCCCTGACCAGGGTGTCCGTAGTCGGCACCAGAGAGAGAAGTTCAGGGGCAACATCGGGTTACGGAGGTTCATTCCCTCTGATGCCTGCAAAGAGGAACATTCAGATAATGTCCCAAGAGTAACACTGGGGTTTGTCATGAAAGAGCTTACCCCCGAGTTGGCTTCGGCATCACTGCCCCCTTCCTCGACGACAGGCCTACGGACCTTAATCGCGACCCGCTTCTTACAACGGGGCCTGTCGGTAACGGAAGGACCATGTCTGTTCTGCTTACGTAAAGGACTTGGTGCAGGAGAGGGCGAGCGTGCCGCCAGAGCAGTTGCAGGGAGCAGCGGATCATCAGAGTCATTCTTCGCCTCCATACTAGTTGAACCAGAGTCGGAAGCCTTTGCCTTCCCCCTCCTTGTCCTTTCGCGAGACTCCCTGTGTCGTTCCTCCAGTTTAGTACTAGTAATAAAACTGGTATTTAGATCGAAGTCGTTGGGGGGCCCATTCATAGATATATGGTGAAGGCACACCATGTATAAAATGTGCCCAGAAATCTTAGCGTTCGACAGGTAGAAGTTAGCCTGGGTGTGGATCGCAGAGTAGTAATGTCAGGCCCGAATGCCATCCAGGACGCTGCCCTCAAAACCCAGGTAGGAACTAGGGTTGTCTAAAAACAATTGACTATACCTGAATTACCGAGAGTATCGGCTGGATAAGTAAGGCTCTAGGAAAGCGATATTGCGGTTGCGGTGCACTAGATATGAACGGCGGATATTCTACAACCAGCGGAATACCTTCTCAGGTAGGATCTGAGAAGCAACAACGTTATCATGATACAGGCGGCCCATTTCTTCGTCGATAAAAGACGGGACCGACACAAAAAAGAAATATTTATCCAGCCATACGAGCGCAGCTCGACAGTCGGGTATAGTAGTGCAGGTCCAAGGCATGTCTCGATATTGATAGATAAAGGCATCGCCACTCGTCGCGTTACCCTCGAGGCCAGGCCGCATCAAAGAAGGGCAGTGCATCAGCAGCCATCCCATCAGATAATGATAAGGCAGCTCAATCCGGTTGAAGGCCTTCGTGGTTTCACAAGCAATGACTTTCGTCGTGAAAGTACGAAGACCTCGATAAATGCTGTACACCATAGCTATAAACCCTCGCCCTGAAATTTTTGAGTAATTATTATTATTATTAATTATTAACCCAATATATTAACTTGGGGTTTTTGTAGATAATTTTAAACTAATATGTTTTAGAGAATTAATTATAGAGGATGTGTATGTATGAGTATTGGACTTAGTATTAGAAGAGAGGTTGTGCAAATCTGCTTTGTTGGAGGGCCTGTTAGTAAATGTTCAAATTTGAATTTTCCTAAGTCAGCCGACCCTCACAGGCCAACAGACCAATACTCCAGCCCTTATTTGAATTGAGGAGACTCTCAAATCTTTGAGAGGCAAACTCAGATCAGTTTAAACCAAATCTCCCTCTATCCAAATCTCCACCTGATCAAACCTGGCATCTCCTATATATGTAGAGGTAGCAGCCGCCCCTGTTTCCCCAAAAACCCTAATAGTCTCACCTTTTCCCGCCGCAAAGCAGTCAAGCAAGCCAGAGGAGCAGTCGAGGCACCCAATAGGTAAGCTTTTACTTTAGAACTCCACAATCCCTATCATTAATAAGAATCAAGGGTAACCAAAGGGTGTTCGATCGAATTCCTGAGAAGAACCTTTATGAAGTAACTAAGAATTTTAGGGGTGTTGGTGGAAAGGAAACAAACTCGTTTACAGTCAATGTATGTTATCATACTCGATTCCTTAAATCAGTTTTGTATAATAGGTATCAGATTGCTACCTGCACCATATATGAATATGGGTACCAGATGACACTTGGTAGCTTATTCGATCCCTGGTATCAGTCGAGATAGGATACTATCATGACAGATGTAGCACTAGGATACCCAAGTACCAGTATGGCAAATCAAAGACATGAAGGATGGCATCCCTTAGAGGTATCAGTAATGAAGTGTCCATGTTTCAAATTGATGTCAGAATTGACCCTTTCATCAGATTGTACACCTTGTATCAGACCCTACTCATCATAGCAGAGGGCACTACCTAGATAGGACAACCACAGATGATCAGGAATGGACACAAAACCTAGAACAGATAGTGATATATGTGAGTATCCATCATCTATGGTATGGTCAGATTCCATAGCAACCTACTGTTACAACAAAATAGTTGTGAAGTGAATTCCAGGAACAAGTACCAGGATGCAAGTCTTCAGAGTACTGTTCCATCTGTCAGGACCCTGACATGGGTAATTCGATTTGGTTATCATCCTAATACCATGTACCTCTTCCTCCATGACAAGATAGCGTGTGATCAAACTTCTACACCTAGAATGTTTCATACTGTTGCATAACATGAATTAGGGATATTGTTGATACATGCCTTAATTATCGTATAAAATTGGTTTTATGGTTCTCTGGACATTCGATTATGTTAACTCATGAGAGAGAGTGCCATCTTCATTCCCCAAGTACTTTTCCCTGTAGCATACTCTCAAGAAAGGGAGTGAATCTCCTAAATGCAAGTAAGGGTGGTTTGCACAATAGGTTAGTTACCCAGGGGAGAGCATGAGGTCAGTAGCAGAGTATCCAACTGTTATACATGGGTATCAAGTATCAGGTAGGGCTCAAGTATCTGAACGTGGTACCAAATTGCACTTGCATATTATGTTGCACTTTGGTATCAGCGTTTTGGCAGTAGGGTGTTTTTGAGTGTCATAATCGCTAGAGTCCATGCTTTGGGACAGTCGAAGCCTTTGAGAGATTGGAATCCACACCTTACCAAAACAGAGCTCATATGTTCAGTCCACCTATTTGGTCCAGTTCTCATGAGACCATGATATATCAGTCCATGCTTAACTTGGTGTTCAGTCCTTTGATTTGCAGTCATCAATTATACATTATAGGCCACTACACACTTAGTACTGTGGTAAGGGCAATACACACAGGTTTAGTTGTCATTGGGAAAAGCATGTATGAACATGAGGAATTATTGGTTGGGGACCAGTACAAACATGCCTTGAGTACCTGGTAGAATGCTCCCAGGAACAGGGTATCTGAACATTATAGTATAGGTAAGTACCCGAGTGTGGGATTGGTGCATAGTTGAGTTCTATGTGTGTGGCTGGGACTAGTGCAGGAGCATCCATAGATACCTGGGTTGAAATCCAAAGACCTGGGTTTACCTACCCTTTACTGTAGGCAGTAATAGAGGAAGGCTCTGTACAAGACTCGGAATAGATACCTGTGCAGGACATTGCATCTGTAGGTGTAGCATATTGTAACAGGGCTGAGGTAGTGTCCTGCTGTTAGGTATTAACATGGGGTCAGTTGCTTGGCTGATACAGGTAGATGACCAATGCAGAGATCAATAGATAATAGGTGGAACACATGAGTATCAGGAAAGAGTCATGCCAGCGTCCAAGGTGCACCAGTGTATAGTTGTAGTTTCATCTGTACATGTGCATAGGTAGTAGCAGTCGCTGTATCCAGTAGGGATGTATTCCAAATTTAAGTGTTATATTCAGATGTGTGTACAAGAAACTATTGAATTGGGATATAGGTAACTGCATATGCAGGATGTGGTTGTGTAGGAAGAGGACTCGTGTCTATGCCTATGTATAGGGCATGAGTTCCAGCATGAACCTTATTCGTTTACTAATGCAACACAGACCTGTGAAGTGACAAGGTGGGTACATATAACAATAAGACATGTGGGAACAAGGACAGGTAGATGGGTCAGTTAGCAGTGGTCCTGAGTAGTGTGGGTGAGTATGACAGATACCACCAGGAACCCACTTGTGTGTGAGAGTGCACAAGGCCCTTACCAGTGAGTATCAGTTGCATATATGAGGAAGTTGTGGTCTCATGCATTGGCATAGAGTACCAGCCACCAAACTAAGGAGGGTTACTTATTACCAATAAATAGAGGATCATAGGTTCAGTCCCCTTCATCAGTTTTATTCAAATGAGAACATATTTCCCTTAGCTCCTTGTAAGGCCTGCTCATGTCTCAATTGTCTAGTCCATATCTAAGAGCTAAAACCTTATGCTACCTGTCCAAACCAACATAGTATCCAGGCCATACTCTTTCTTAGGCTACATAGCAGCGGGATAGGATAGAAGACAAACTAGAATTACCCATGTCAATAGTATAAATTCAGTCGCCTAACATAAGAGACACCTATAAATGAATATAGATCATATGTAAGAGTGGGTAACCCAGGCCTTTCATAAACCAAAAACCTAGTATAGTTAGAAATTGGTTAAAATCTTCCAATATCATGTATTGATCGTTATAAATTGTGAAATAGGTCTGTTGGACTCTAACTCAACACTTGGCCCGTGCCAACAGCTCAGGACCACAGGCAAGTATACCTTGCCAAACATATGCAGTTTTTACATTGTTTTCTTTTTATTGTCACATGATTTCCATATTATGATTGGTGCCCTTGATTGTCTTACTTGTTCTAGATTACGTGCACGTATAGAATAATGCTTGTCTATTAATCTTCTTCATGTTATTATGTCTTGTGATAGAGTTGCCAGTTCTACACCTTGTTCTTGACTTGACTAATCTTAACTGTGAGTATCTTGCATTGTACTATAGTTGAGACATACTATAGATTGGGAGTATCATACATTGTACTACGACCTATAGCAGATTCTTCTACCTTGATATTGATTGATTGATTTGACTTGTGACACTATAAATTGTGAGTATCTTGCATTGTACTACGGTTTATAGGTGTATTCTTGTATTCCTTTAGGAGAGGAAATCGATACTATAATTAGCTAATATTGACTGGGAGTATCTTGCATTGTGCTACAGTCGAAACCTACTATAGATTGGGAGTAGCTTGCTTTGTTCTACAAGCTATGGGGTTAATCGATTGATTGATAGCCAAGTCTAGTATTGCATTTCCATACTTTAGATACATGTTTTATGTATCTTGCTAGTCCTCTGAGGACCTGATGATCTCTTCAGGTTTAGCGACCACATGGAGTTAGTTAGCAGAGCGGGATGGTAGATGATTGCGATGTATGATACAGGTATTTGCTTGTGATATTTCTTTATTATCCTCTCGTGCTTTATATTCCGTACCATGATATATTCTGCTTACTTTAGACTCATATCATTCTTGGAGTTTAATCGGACAATATGATAATGGGCTGCACACCATGACCCATACTGTTCGTTCTTATTTTATATGATTCTTGTGGATTGAGGTATAGTTTAGATTAGACATGATACTGACCTTGACAGCTTATACGTACTCGAGTCGGCTGGAGTCCGCTCGATACGTAGCTGGCTTGGACACGTCTCGTATCCGAAAAAACGGGTGCGGGTCGTGACAAGTTTTTGTGGTGGCCCTGCAGGTCAGAGCATATCGTATCGGTTACGTAACTGTACTGGTACGAGCCTGTGAATATGACTAAACCCATAGAAATCTCAATCCACTCTCCTTTGAAAATTCTCCTAGAAATTCTCTACACCATTGAAAACTCCAATATTTGCTCTCGATTATACTTCCTTTTTTTCGTACCATTGATTCTCGTCCCTTTTATTTCGAGGTGACGAATGATCGTGCTGTCTAGATTTTATCAGAAATTCTTAAGTTATAGTACAATATTGCTTGACTATTGAATATTTGGTTGTTTATAGATATGAAGGATTATGGTTGCCTAGATATCTGTCGGTAGAATTGTTAGCAACTAGTTAGAAGATCATATGACTTTATTGACCGTGTTTTGAGGAGTAGTATGACCAAAGGTGGGTAGGAGTCCTCGAGGTTTCGTTGGCTAGAGAAGATTGTAAACTATTTTTGAGGAATTAAATTTGAGGAGATTAAGGTAGTAATAGACTTTGAATTTTAAGAGATAGTAATGAATTAGAATTTCGAGGACGAAATTATTTTAAGGTGGGTAGGATGTAAACCCCCGCCCTAAAATTTTTGAGTAATTATTATTATTATTAATTATTAACCTAATATATTAACTTGGGATTTTTGTAGATAATTTTAAACTAATATGTTTTAGAGAATTAATTATAGAGGATGTGTATGTATGAGGATTGGACTTAGTATTAGAAGAGAGGTTGTGCAAATCTGCTTTGTTGGAGGGCCTGTTAGTAAATGTTCAAATTTGAATTTTCCTAAGTCAGCCGACCCTCACAGGCTAACAGACCAATACTCCGGCCCTTATTTGAATTGAGGAGACTCTCAAATCTTTGAGAGGCAAACTCAGATCAGTTTAAACCAAATCTCCCTCTATCCAAATCTCCACCTGATCAAACCTAGCATCTCCTATATATGTAGAGAGGTAGCAGCCGCCCCTGTTTCCCTAAAAACCCTAATAGTCTCACCTTTTCCCGCCGCAAAGCTGTCAAGCAAGCCAGAGGAGCAGTCGAGGCACCCAATAGGTAAGCTTTTACTTTAGAACTCTACAATTTCTATCATTAATAAGAATCAAGGGTAACCAAAGGGTGTTCGATCGAATTCCTGAGAAGAACCTTTATGAAGTAACTAAGAATTTTAGGGGTATTGGTGGAAAGGAAACAAACTCGTTTACAGTCAATGTATGTTATCATACTCGATTCCTTAAATTGGTTTTGTATAATAGGTATCAGATTGCTACCTGCACCATATATGAATATGGGTACCAGATGACACTTGGTAGCTTATTCGATCCCTGGTATCAGTCGAGATAGGATACTGTCTTGACAGATGCAGCACAAGGATACCCAAGTACCAGTGTGGCAAATCAAAGACATGAAGGATGGCATCCCTTAGAGGTATCAGTAATGAAGTGCCCATGTTTCAAATTGATGTTAGAATTGACCCTTTCATCAGATTGTACACCTTGTATCAGACCCTACTCATCATAGCAGAGGGCACTACCTAGATAGGACAACCACAGATGACTAGGATTGGACACAAAACTTAGAACATACAGTGATATATGTGAGTATCCATCATCTATGGTATGGTCAGATACCATAGCAACCTACTGTTACAACAGAATAGTTGTGAAGTGAATTCCAGGAACAAGTACCAGGATGCAAGTCTCCAGAGTACTGTTCCATCTGTCAGGACCCTGACATGGGTAATTCGATTTGGTTATCATCCTAATACCCTGTACCTCTTTCTCCATGACAAGATAGCGTGTGATCAAACTCCTACACCTATAATGTTTCATACTGTTACATAACATGAATTAGGGATATAGCTGATACCTGCCTTGATTATCGTATAAAATTCGTTTCATGGTTCTCTAGACATTCGATTATGTTAAGTCATGAGAGAGAGTGCCATCTTCATTCCCCAAGTACTTTTCCCTGTAGCATACTCTCAGGAAAGGGAGTGAATCTCCTAAATGCAAGGGTGGTTTGCACAATAGGTTAGTTACCCAGGGGAGAGCATGAGGTTAGTAGCAGAGTATCCAACTGTTATACATGGGTATCAAGTATCATGTAGGGCTCAAGTATCTGAACGTGGTACCAAATTGCACTTGCATATTATGTTGCACTTTGGTATCAGCGTTTTGGCAGTAGGGTGTTTTTGAGTGTCATAATCGCTAGAGTCCATGCTTTGGGACAGTCGAAGCCTTTGAGAGATTGGAACCCATACCTTACCAAAACAGAGCTCATATGTTCAGTCCACCTATTTGGTCCAGTTCTCTTGAGACCATGATATATCAGTCCATGCTTAACTTGGTGTTCAGTCCTTTGATTTGCAGTCATCTATTATACATTATAGGCCACTACACACTTAGTACTGTGGTAAGGGCAATACACACAGGTTTAGTTGTCATTGGGAAAAGCATGTATGAACATGAGGAATTATTGGTTGGGGACCGGTACAAACATGCCTCGAGTACCAGGTAGAATGATCCCAGGAACAGGGTATCTGAATATTATAGTATAGGTAAGTAGCCGAGTGTGGGATTGGTGCATAGTTGAGTTCTATGTGTGTGGCTGGGACTAATGCATGAGCATCCATAGATACCTGGTTTGAAATCCTAAGACCTGGGTTTACCTACCCTTTACTGTAGGCAGTAATAGAGGAAGGCTCTGTACAAGACTCGGAATAGATACCTGTGGAGGACATTGCATCTGTAGGTGTAGCATATTATAACATGGCTGAGGTAGTGTCCTGCAGTTTGGTATCAACATGGGGTCAGTTGATTGGCTGATACAGGTAGATGACCAATGCAGAGATCAATAGATAATAGGTGGAACACATGAGTATCAGGAAAGAGCCATGCCAGCGTCCTAGGTGCACCAGTGTATAGTTGTAGTTTCATCTGTACATGTGCATAGATAGTAGCAGTCGCTGTATCCAGTAGGGATGTAGTCCAAATTTAAGTGTTATATTCAGATGTGTGTACAAGAAACTATTGAATTGGGATATAGGTAACTGCATATGCAGGATGTGGTTGTGTAGGAAGAGGACTCGTGTCTATGCCTATGTACAGGGCATGAGTTCCAGCATGAACCTTATTCGTTTACCAATGCAACACAGACCTGTGAAGTGATAAGGTGGGTACATATAACAATATGACATGTGGCCCGTGCCAACAGCTCAGGACCACAGGCAAGTATACCTTGCCAAACATATGCAGTATTTACATTGTTTTCTTTCTATTGTCTTCCTTTCATATTGTCACATGATTTCCATATTGTGATTGGTGCCCTTGTTTGTCTTACTTGTTCTAGATTACGTGCACGTATAGGATAATGCTTGTCTATTAATCTTCTTCATGTTATTGTGTCTTGTGATAGAGTTGCCAGTTCTACACCTTGTTCTTGACTTGACTAATCTTAACTGGGAGTATCTTGCATTGTAATACAGTTGAGACATACTATAGATTGGGAGTATCTTACATTGTACTATGACCTATAGCATATTCTTCTACCTTGATATTGATTGATTGATTTGACTTGTGACACTATAAATTGTGAGTATCTTGCATTCTACTACGGTTTATAGGTGTATTCTTGTATTCCTTTAGGAGAGGAAATCGATACTAGAATTGGCTAATCTTGACTGTGAGTATCTTACATTGTGCTACAGTCGAAACCTACTATAGATTGGGAGTAGCTTGCATTGTACTACAAGCTATGGGGGTTAATCGATTGATTGATAGCCAAGTCTAGTATTGCATTTCCAAACTTTAGATACCTTTCTGGCACCGTTCTTATCCTCTACATTTGTTATTTACTGTCATATTAGTAGGCATATTTTATGTATCTTGCTAGTCCTCTGAGGACCTGATGATCTCTTCAGGTTTAGCGACCGCATGGAGTTAGTTAGCAGAGCGAGATGGTAGATGATTGGGATGTATGATACAGGTATTTGCTTGTGATATTTTTTTATTATCCTCTCGTGCTTTATATTCCGTACTATGATATATTCTGCTTACTTTATAGACTCATATCATTCTTGGAGTCTAATCGGACAATATGATAATGGGCTGCAGACTATGACCCATACTTGTTCGTTCTTGTTTTATATGATTCTTGTGGATTGAGATATAGTTTAGATTAGACATGATACCCATGACCCTGACAGCTTATACGTATTGGAGTCGGGCTGGAGTCCGATCGATACGTAGCTGGCTTGGACACGTCTCGTATCCAAAAAACGGGTGCGGGTCGTGACAAAAGCTGGGAGGAGAGCGAGCCTGCCTCCGAAAACCAGCTTGACTGTAGGAAGGATCAGATTGCGACTGATTCTCTTAATATAACCGGAGCCCCCTGAAACCACACAAGTCCTCAGCCATATCATTAGGAACCCGACCAGGATAGCCTTATCGAACAAAGGTTGGGTATTATGATAGAAATAACTGAAGGTGTCGTTCAAGCTCCCGAATCTGTCACCTGTGTGCTGCCCCACTTAGTATCTCGCACCTGAGCATCCACCCCCTCCTAAGTCTGAGGGCTCCGAGGGGCGACCCGGCCTGAGGCTCCAAGGTTGAATAGATAACTAATCCAAGCCTTGGTATAGGGAAGGTGCCCTTTAGAGCTTTCATCCTTCTTCTTGGACATCTGCTGACAGGTGCTATGATGACATAGCACTTCCCTGTATACAGCAAGGAACCCGGTGAACCGCCGCTTTAGTTTCTCAAATTCTTCATGGGTTGGGGTATAATCCTCGTAAACCTCGTCTTCCCAGGGCAACTTGGAAACATCATGCATCTCATGGAGAGCGGGCCCCATCTCTCCACCAGGAGTAAAGAAGGTCCTCGTACGATAGTTGTACATCTCAAGGAGGGCTATGAACAGCTTCGGGTTCATAGATAAATCGTAATAGGTGCCCCTTATGGCATAGTAGAGGCTGATCCGCTGCAGAGTATCCCTATATTTTGTCAAATTCTAAGTTGTCAGGTTGACCCATAGAGGGGAGCGATGCACCCAGTTAAGCAGCAAGAACTTGCCTGCGAGGTATGACCCTTTGCGAGCAATTCGATTCAAGAAAATGTCAGCCTCGAAAAACCGAATATTGGGATGCAGTTCATGGAT
>JANAVB010031617.1:6290853-6435332 GCA_029216955.1 Iris pallida | reverse complement strand
ACCTTAAACTGGGATACATCAATGTAATAGAACATGTCCTAGGTAGCCAATTCATGTAACCCCGTTTAGTACCTGATTCTCCCAGGTTTAATTGCAATCCCATAACAATTCAGGTTGTTAAGCTCAAACCTGGAATGTTTAAACCTGACTTCACATCTTCAATCTACATCATGCTTTAGAACACAACATTCCATTTTACCCCTAAGCAACCATAATGCTTTACCTACATTATCCATTGCATAAATCAGTCTCTCTATACCTGATTTATTCCTCACAGTCCAGAACACTCGACTGAAACGTGAATGAATCATTCACTAAAACCCAAAAGTGCACCAATACTTGAACCCAGGTCCATCCTGTCACTTAATTTCCACCACAGCTATTCTCCTATTCAAAATAAGTTCCTAGCCATAATCCTACATGTTAAAGAAGTAAAGAGCATCTCAGTTTTGGGAAAAATTAGATTTTAGTTGAGAAAACATTCGATTGATGTAACCCTCTTCTCGAATCTTTGAAATTTCTTCTATTTTAATTCATTTTCGAAAATAAAATTATATTTTATCTCCTAGTATAGATATTTTAGAAAATAAAAGTGATTTGTCTAATTTATTTTTACGTTAAAGAATTATTAAATTATACTTTATGATTCGAATTTACGACATCTGTTTTAAGTAATATTTGATATTATTGAAAACTCAGTTCGAATTACTATGGTTGTCAAATATTATAGTTAGATTTAATTAATTTAGTTTTATTTTTGTATTTATGAAGAGATATAAATATTTAAATTATTCTTAACAACATTTTGATAATTGATTTTATGAAATTTATTTTAAAGATTATTTAGAATACTATTTTTGTTTTAATAAAATATTTTCTATAGTTTTGTAGCACAAAAGGTTTTAATTTTTGGACTTTCGAAATATATGAACTTTGAAGGTGGATTACATATTTTTTGTTAATAAGAAGAATTGCCAAAAGTATTTTTAAATAAAAATTTGGATTTTAAAGAAATATGTTTTAAAGATTATTCGATGATATCGAATATTAGTTATATTCCGAAGGTAGTCAATTAAGGTTTTAATTTAAAATATGTGATTAAACTCATTTTGATAAATACTAAAGAATATTTTAAATATTCTGATCATTTATTTGATATAGATTTAAATTTATATGACAATATCAAGTCCTAATTTAAATGGATTATAATTAGATTAGTTCTAATTTACAATTTTATTGGATTTAAACTAAAGGGAATGATTATCTAATTGAAATTTTGATCCTAATCCAATTTAGGAGTTGCATGTCAAGCTTCTCCTATTTAAAGAGAGTCTCTTGTTATCTTTTTCGATAAACCAGAAATGCCAACAAAATAGTCACAGAATCCATCCCCACGTATCCCTCCAAATAACCATTCCCATCACAAACTCCACCGCCATGGCCACTCTGACAACAACCTCGCTACCATCTGGACGACCACCCCTCTCCGACCATCATCGCCAACCCGTCACAGCCAATACAACAGCTTGTGCCGATCGTGTCCGCGTGTCCACCACAGAAAAGAAAAGTGCTAAACCGTGTCCGGATCCGTGTGTTCGTGTCCATCCCATCTTATTCCATTATACATTACAAACCCAGCCCCGTCGGACACACCCGACACGAGCAGTACCATCACCAATATCGACCATCTTGCCACCACCAAACGACATTCACCAAATTACCTCCTTGCCGTGTCGACCCCGTCTGAAGCAAGCGGTGACGTCATCCTCCTTGTGCCGCGGCCAATTGAAGTCCAGCCATCTTCCGACAGTGCCCACGCTCCGAGCCGCATCGGCGATATCCTCCGCGCCACGGCCGCCCATATGCGTGCGTACATGTTTGTCTCACCGGAGTTCCTTATTGTCGTAGCCGGTCGCCCCAGCTCCCCTCAACCGGACCAAGTCTAACCGAAGCCTGCCGAGAACCCATCCGCCTTCTCTGACATGATCCAAACACCCCTCTGGCAAGCCAGATTTGCGACGTGACCATACCATCCTCCGGATGTACAGTTCTTCAGCGTCGAACCAAGCGTCACCCTCTGGTGAGCGTTCCTTCTCGACCGCACCTCTCGACCGGGCCTTCGGTCATCTTTCCCAAGCCGAACCCCAAGTCGTCGCCCCCGTCGACCACGCGCAGTGGTACCGCGCGTGCTGCAGCGCCACCGCGCTGCGGTTCCGATGCCGCAGCCAGGCCGCGCCCAAGGGCATGCCTCCTCCGCGCATCGTCCAGCCATCCGGATCGTCCTCCGCCGACGTGGTGCCGAGCCCGGCCATCCCCGAACCGGCCTTCCCTCGCCTCCACCGGAGACGCTGCCTCGGCCAGCCCGCCCTCGCCTCTCCTCCGTGACGCCGCCCGACGAGCTCAGGAGAAAAACCCTCCTTTGTGAGCTCTCTCTTCCCCACTCTTATTTTCACCATTCTTTAACTTCTCTCTCCTCCTTTTGCTGAGAAGAAGTGAATGTTATTACTATTATATATTGGATATTTTTATGGGTCCGACTATTGGCACCCCACCAATTTCTAAGTACACCACAAAATTAAAAAAAAAACCTAAAAGTCCTATTCTGCCCCCCGCTGAGTACACTCCACTCTCCTCCCTCCCCCCTCCTCCTCCTCCCCGCCGCCTCTCCTCCTCCGACCAGTCCCCCTCCTCCTCCCTGCCGCCTCTCCTCCCCCTCCGACCAGTCCCCCCCTCCGCCGCATCTCCTCCGACCCCCCCTCATCCCGACCCGCCGCCTCCTCCTCCTCCTCCGACCCTCCCCCCCGGCTCCTCCTCCTCCTCCGACCCCCCCCTCATCCCGACCCGCCTCCTCCTCCTCCTCTTCCCCCTCTCCGATCCCCGACGACCGCGACCCAAAAAAAAATTCGAACGGAGGAGGAGGAGCCGGGGGGAGGGAGGGAGGGGAGGTCGGAGGAGGAGGAGGAGGAGGAGGCGGCGGGTCGGGATGAGGGGGGTCGGAGGAGATGCGGCGGAGGGGGGGGACTGGTCGGAGGAATGCGGCGGAGGGGGAGGAGAGGCGGCGGGAGGAGGAGGGGGACTAATCGGAGGGGGAGGAGAGGCGGCGGGGAGGAGGAGGGGACTGGTCGGAGGAGGAGGAAGGCGGCGGGGAGGAGGAGGAGGGGAGGGAGGAGAGTGGGGTGTACTCAGCGGGGGGTAGAATAGGACTTTTAGTTTTTTTTTATATTTAATTTTGGGGTATACTTAGAAATGGGTGGGGTGCCAATAGTCGGACCCTATTTTTATTCATTGGGAGCTGTAAACGAGGGGATGGGGGAAGAAGGGATTATGGGTGTTAGTAATATTATACTAATACTGAATTTATTATGTCTATATATTGTATATTATAGTTGAGAGAAAGGTTTTCATAAGTAAATTATTATTATTTAGTAACTGGTCTAATAGTATATACATGTGGATATAATATTACTATGGGTTATTAATATTGCTATTATAGTTATTTATTTTAAATAAATATACTTATTAAATATCTCTAAACTTATTTTGTAACAAAATAATAGTATTGGACTTAGCCCTATGTTTATTTTCAAATTGGGTTTAGCCATACAAATGATTTTCTTGGCTTTCAAAGTATTTTAACTAGCAAAAATAGTTTTCTAGTACTATAAATATTTTCTAAAGTTATATACATTATTTATTAATACAAATTCTCTTTAATTTCTATCTTGATCGTGACTAGTCGTAAGTTCTAATTTCTTGTGATTCTGACCTTTACATATTGACCCTAGGCTAATCGAACCATTCCGGACTCGATGGAATAATCCGTTCCATCATTGGGGGTCGACTTGCGTGGTTATGACCTCCGCGACTACCTTGGACCCAACGAGAATATCGGTTTCACCAGCTAAGGACCTCAGGCAAGTACACTTTCTGATTGCTTTTCGATTCATAGTAGTCTATACATTTCATGTTTATACATATGTCTTGCTGCTTGTTGACACGCTCGTCACACGGAGTAGTCGGGAGGGGAAATATCTTAGTAGACATGTGGACTATCCAGAACTATCCTCCGTGTCTTTCGTGAAGAATAGCAGCTGCACACGACACGTGCAGGGTGCCGATTTACCCACTAGCCGTTCACATGTCGAAACGGATATTTCAAATCACATAGATAGTTGTATTTTATTTATTTTCTTGTCTTCTTCCCCACCTGCTATGTCATCAGTTACTTTCTAGTTTTCATATCTCATATGTTATTTTCAAGTCTTGTTAATTCTATTGTGTTTTCGCATTGCCGTCGATTTATGTGCTTGTTCCATTCCTGACTAGAAACCAACATTTTTTAGGTTTAGCTGTGGCTTCACTTAGTATAGGGAGATACGAGTGTACTTGCAGGCAGAAGCCTAGAAATTAGATAGAAGTGGTATCATTTTCATTAATTGTAAAAACCTTGTATTTTCTTTAAATATAAAATGTCGTAAATGTTGTAATCATTTTAGAAAATGTGAATGAGCAATAAATGTTGTATATTTTGATTTTGAGCATCTTGGCCGTGACATCATTCAACCGCCGACTCTGCGGCATAGGCTGGCTTGGACACGTCTTGTATCCGAAAAAGTGGGTGTCGGTCGTGGCAAGTTTTTGTGGTGGCCCATGCAGGTCAGTTTTTGTAAATTGTGCGAACTCGTGGTAGTACCATATTAGTCGTACTGCGAGCCTGCGACTAGGAAATGCTCATTCACAACTAGGAGTAAGTCAATTCTAAAGAAAATGGTTAGGACTAGGAGTCCCTAATTTAAATTGACATTTGGGTAGTTAAGGTTGATACATATGTCACACTAGATAACTTTCATAGAAGGATACACTATCGCATTTTGATTTGACATAATTCCTAAGGAGGGTAGATTCGTAACATCTTCCCAAAATTCTGAAAATAGCACTTATTCCTTTTAGTTGAATTAAAGTGTGATTTTTAGAATTTTATAAATATTTATTATAGAAGGCCTTAGTCACGGTTAAGTTTCGGAGTGCAAGATAACCAAGAATTTTGGCACTAAGAGTGAGGTCGAGTGCTTTGACTAGTGTTCTAGCCATGGTAGAGAAGGCCGAGTCATAGGTGTGTACTAACTAGAAAAACCAGGCTAAATCGTGACATAATCCTAGGAATAATTTAATTACTTATTTTAATATTATTGGCTTTTAGAAGACCCGGTTGTTCCAAATTAGCCCGAACTCAACCTAAGTCCTGGTGGTCATGTAGTGCGACCAACGTCGTCCATATAACTATATAGATGTATATATATTGGTATTCCATTTCTAGTATTGGGAATAATTTCTATGAATTATATTGATATAATATATGTATTATTGCTATTTAAATTTATATTTTACTTGAAAATAGGATAACCTTCTCTTAGAATGATATTTTGGGATTCTTGGGATTTATTTAGGCTATATGTATATACTTGTGTATAAATATATTCATTATAGGTAGACATAGTACTTTATACATATTTTCCTTGACCTTGAATATTGGAGAAATATAAATTTAAGTTTATATTTCTTTTGCCCTCAGCCATTTTCCTCTAATCATGATCAATTGTACAACTTTATCTAATGTCTTTTCTAAACATCGCCGTATCATATGTTCGTATCACTTATATTCTTTTCCTTGGACCTAAGGAACTATTTTTAAAATAACTTCTCCCACAATTGTCTATTAATCTCGAGTTAAGTTTTTAAGTTTCCTCTCAATCATTGAATATTGAATATCCGTAAAATAAGGGTTACAAGATTTTTACTTATCTTGCCTTCGACCATGTCCTTCCTAATCAATCGTTTAAATTTTCAAAAACTGATACCTCCCCTTCAAGGATGGATATAACTAAAGTGATCAATTTGTTCAAATTTCTAGCTTTCTCCATCATGGTCAATTTATTTCAGGATTTTCGAACCTCCGTTGAGGTTTTAAGGATATAGTCGAAAGGATGATCGGTGACTTATGATGGCAGACAGCCGCGCACTGTCGCCACTTATTTGACTTATGGAGACTATGGGTTCACTACAGCCAGCAGCGCACTGGCAAGGCATGATCCCTAAGTTGAAGTAATCTCGAGTAAGTTATTATCGAATGTCGTCAAAGCTATATCTTGGTCGTCCTATCTTAGTCTATAAGATGTTATGTCCAGATTGGATAGAGTTGATAGGGTATTCGTTACCATCCTTGCTTGAGTCGTGGAATCAAGAGTTTATTGCAGCTAGCTGTACACTGGCGAGGCATAAAGTTTTGGTAAAACGACTTCGATTATGTTTACGAGTTTCGAATACCATAGAAACTACGTCTTATTGGCATATAACTATTAAGTTTTCAAATTTATTTGTGCTTATTCCTAATCACAATCTTCTCAATAGACCGATGATTCTCCCTTCCTTTCTTATCCTTCCATTTTTCAGATTATCATCTTTTAATGTAATTTCGACTAGATTCCTAAACTTATCTAGATTTTGATTCTAAACTCGTGCCTAAATAATTTTGTTTAACCAGTCATTCGTACCAAGATGATTTCAATTTCGATCGATCTTAAACCATTTTTTATCAAGATTAAATCATAACCGTGCCTATAATTTCAACTAAATCATAGCTGAGGTTATACTTTCATTCCAACTACAGTCATGACTATTCTGATCATAATCATGCTCGTGCCAACCTCCTATTTTTACCCTGCTTGGATGATTTGCACGATTAGCCTTGATCGTGACTGCATCTTAAATGTGACTAAAATTCTGTTTAGATTTCATCGAGAACTTTGGTCATTCCTTAAAAAGCTGGTAATGACTCAACCCTGCTGACCATAGATTGGTCGTACCCAACCATTTTCATCTTGATCATTCTTAAAAGTATTTGGTCGTCGACTAGACCATTTGACTAAAGGTTGATCGTGTCCAATCATATTTTCTTTTGGCTATTAATTTTCTAATTATTATTTTGATCCCATCCGCGATTACGTGACTAATTTGATCATAAACCGTATCATTCTCTTGATTATAACAATTGTCGTCCTTATTCGGATCGACTGAAACTTCGTCCTTGATTATATTTTGGTCACACCAAATCGTGATCTTTGAAATTTCTCGGATGAAACATTCTAAGATGGGTAGATAGTAAGCCCACTCCCCGAAGTTTGGAAATGTTGTCTTGGAAAATAAAATTTCCTAAATCCTATTATAGATGTTTTTGAAATAAAAGTAGATTTGCCAAAATCTTCTTTTATAATGACAAAGATCAACTTGTAAGGATTAGAGGTCATTACCAAATGTTTCTACGATTTTAATCTATAAATATATTTGATTGATATTAAATATTACTTTATATTCGTATAGCGGCAGATTATTAGATGAAGTTTTATTAAATCTTGCTTAGATCTACACAAATGTATTTTAGAAGTTAAATGATAACACCTAGTGCCCCTTTAAGGTTATTTATCAAATATTATTTAGATTTGATTAAGAGTAAATTTTAAATATTATCAATAAAAGCTAGAATTTTATTTTATTTTTATTATGGATTATTCTTGATTTATTGGAGTTAATATTCCTTTTAGAATCTTGGAAAGATTTGATCAACCAAGTCCACCTATCATGGTAGTCCTTAAATTCGAGGACGAATTTATTTCTAAGGTGGGTAGATTTGTAACTCCTCCTCCCGGATTTTCAAAATTTTATTTTGTTTTGTTTACCGTGTTTAAATCTTTCGTCGAGACTTTGCAAATGTTATTTGATCAAAAGTAGTTTTAAATTAAATATTTTGAGAGTGCTAATTTGTTCTAATGTTTTGTTAAATAATATTGTTACAATTATAGAAGAGGTTGGTTACTACTTTGGATCTTATTTTCGAAAGTTGATTTAAATACATATATATGTATATTACTCTATTACATTCCCGCGTCAGGTCGGACACGCCCAGACACAATCCTGAATCCCCAATTCCTAATCCTAATCCTAATTCCCAAATTCCCTATTTTCGTGTCCTGTGTCTGAGGACATGGATGCGGGCTCCTGTCGAAACCACCGACCCCGGCGAAGGCCAAACCATATTTATCGTTCCTCTTCCAATCTCATCCTTCTCGACTAATAAAACCCTTGTTCTATTAAATTGAGAAATGCTTTTCCATTATAATATTATTTTTCATGTTATCCTAATTATTTTTAAATTCGAGGACGAATTTATTTCTAAGTTGGGTAGATTTGTAACCCCTCTTCTCGAATCTTTGAAATTTCTTCTTTTAATTCATTTTCGAAAAATAAAATTATATTTTATCTCCTAGTATAGATATTTTAGAAAATAAAAGTGATTTGTCTAATTTATTTTACATTAAAGAATTATTAAATTATACTTTATGATTCAAATTTGACATCTGTTTTAAGTAATATTTGGTATTATTGAAAACTCAGTTCGAATTACTATGCTTATCAAATATTATAGTTAGATTTAATTAATCTAGTTTTATTTTTGTATTTATGAAGATATGAATATTTAAATTATTCTTAACAACATTTTGATAATTGATTTTATGAAATTTATTTTAAAGTTTATTTAAAATACTATTTTTGTTTTAATAAAATATTTTCTATTGTTTTGTAGCACAAAAGGTTTTAATTTTTGGACTTTCGAAATATATGAACTTTGAAGGTGGATTACATATTTTTTGTTAATAAGAAGAATTGTCAAAAGTATTTTTAAATAAAACTTTGGATTTATAAAGAAATATGTTTTAAAGATTATTCGATGATATCGAATATTAGTTATATTCCGAAGGTAGTCAATTATGGTTTTAATTTAAAATATGTGATTAAACTCATTTTGATAAATACTAAAGAATCTTTTAAAATATTCTGATAATCATTTATTTGATATAGATTTAAATTTATATGACAATATCAAGTCTTAATTTAAATGGATTATAATTATATTAGTTCTAATTTACAAGTTTATTGGATTTAAACTAAAGGGAATGGTTATCTAATTGAAATTTTGATCCTAATCCAATTTAGGAGTTGTGTCAAGCTTCTCCTATTTAAAGAGAGTCTCTTGTTATCTTTCCGATAAACCAAAAATGCCAACAAAATAGTCACAGAATCCATCCCCACGTATCCCTCCAAATAACCATTCCCATCACAAACTCCACCACCATGGCCACTCTGACAACAACCTCGCTACCATCTGGACGACCACCCCTCTCCGACCAGCATCATCGCCAACCCGACGTCGACCACGCCCCATCACAAACTCCACCGCCCCCGACGTCGACCACGCGCAGTGGTATCGCGCGTGCTGCAGCACCACCGCGCCGCGGTTCCGGTGCCGCAGCCAGCCACACCCAAGGGCATAAAAATATGTCACGACCCGATCCCAAATTGTTGGGTCGAATCGGATCATGCCCAGCCTGCACCGTTGTGAGACGGCGGCAATAAGCTGTTTCTATTTGCAGGTAATCTCAACAACATCTATACATTTGTCACAACACGAATTTATGAATATTTAAAACTTTTATTCAAAAAGAGAAATACAACTGGAAAGGAAAATACTGAAATAAACACTGAAACCAAAAGTCTACAATCTCCAACATAATGAAACTAGAAAATAAGAAAATAGCAACTAGCTAAACGGCCGGCTCTTCGGCCTCAGGATCCGTGTCCTCCAAGGGAGACTCTGGTAACACCGCAGGGTTTAGCACAGGATCATAATAGCTATTGTACAATAGCTCAGCGTCATCATTATCACCTATTGGGGGGATCCAGTCAGGAAAGGAGCAATGACGAGTATGTACCTCACATTTCAAATAATAACGAAAAAGTGCAAGCTAAACAGTTGAAACATATTTTTCAGCAATTTAACAATTCAATACTTGAAACAATGTGATTTGAATATGTAACATCTATGACCAGCTTGGGTTGTACAATAGCATCATAGCGACGCGATACGGCTTATCCCCGTGTGTAAGAGGGGTAAGCTCGCACAATAACAATATGCAATATGAGGGATATTGGTCATAAACGCTACACTATTCCCCCATATCCACAATATCAATCAATATTTGAACCCTAGGAGAGGGTTCCGTGTAGCAATGTGGTTTAAACATGCAACTTGACAATTGCTAATTAAAATATAAGATAGCATAACCGTAACTTGCCTTTGTTTAATGACTGGAACAGGATGTCGGTCGAGGAAGTCAAATACGTCCTCGAAACCCTACAGTTGAGAACCCTGACTTAGAACCATACAGGAAACCATTTCTAGGTGTGCTAGTTACAATTCCTAGAAGCAGGTCCTAGTCCAGTTTTTAAGTTATTAATTAAGCTATCAACCTACTCTACCGTCGCAGGATACAATATCAATTAACGAAAAAGAACCGATTTATTGATTTATTGGGTAAAGATCGTATTTTCCAATTCATTTAACAAAACTTGTAGTTTAATATTGTATACATAAAATTAGGTTTTTCTTTTAATGAGAAAAAAATATGAATTTGTTTAAATAATACAAACTGAATTTTATCCTTTTTATTTAGAAGTAAGAAAACTCTTATAATAATTTTTTTCATATAAACTAATACCCATTTAAGTACGCGTCTAATGACAAAACCAACAAACCAGAAAGTAACCAAAAAGCTATGCTACACAATACAAGGTCACAGAAAATAAATAAAAACTGGGCTTATGTCCTTACAACTTATTACATAAATTAATTAATAATAAAAAGCTGCTGGTGAGCTCTGAACGCCGGGAAGCGGTCCATTCAGGAGGCACGAATGCCCTGCACTCGAAATACGAAAATACCCAGTAACAAGTTCTAAAAATAAAACATAATATAAATTAAATATAATTTAGCGAAAACGGCGTCTCAGACTTGGTCATGCAAACTCACGTTGCTGGCTTACGCCTCAATGTACAGGAATGCCCTGTAACGTTTGCGTGTCGCCGAGGCTCATCCGACCGATACGGTCGTCGCCTGACAGGGAATACAGAAAACTAACAAAATCCAATACTTAAAGCCAATCTAAAATCAACTTTGTAAACTGTTTGCAAAGACCGTGTATGAAAACAGGTTTTAATTTAACAAACTTAATTAATAATAATATTTTGAAAGTTTTTACTGAAAATTTGGGCAGCCCCTCCTCTGGAAATTCCAGAAAAATCAGGTTACGGGTTTTACAACCTTCCCTCCTTAGAAAATTTCGTCCTCGAAATTTCAAGGATAAGGGGCCGGGGGGTACAATCAAAAATCATTTTGGGCACGAGAAAATCTAGGTACAATTATAATCATTAAATAGGAGAAAATCAAAATAAGGCCTCGTGAAACAGAAGTGGCAAGAAAGAAGCGAATGTCCACAGTTTATTGAGAAGTCAGAAAGTAATAGAATCTTTTGAGATGAGGGACTAAAATGTCAAAATCAAATTGGAATGGGGTACAAGGGTTTGTGACTCAGAAAAGATAAAAAAAGTTGTATGATGCTAGGATGCAAGGATGATTAGAATAATATAACTATGATAGGAATGTAATCGAGTAAGATATTTCCAATAATTAATTTTAAAATAATATTTTCCTGATCCGTCTTAAATAATAATAATAATAATAATAATAATAATAATAATAATAATAAAATAATAATAATAATAATAATAATAATAATAATAATAGTAATACTAATATAATATAAGACTAAAATTCTAGCTGGAATTTAGGACTATGCTGACAAAACAAAATCTGACTATTAACCCAAAAATGCAACAATTCCAATTTATCCAAAAATTCTAGAAAAATCCCGCTCCATGCGTCGTCCAGCCATTGGCTTCGTCCTCCGCCGACGTGGTGCCGAGCCCGGCCTTCCCTCGCCTCCACCGGAGACGCTGCCTCGGCCAGCCCGCCCTTGCCTCTCCTCCGCGATGTCGCCCGACGAGCTCAGGAGAAAAACCCCCCTTTGTGAGCTCTCTCTTCCCCACTCTTATTTTCACCATTCTTTGACTTCTCTCTCCTCCTTCTGCTGAGAAGAAGTGAATGTTATTACTATTATATTATATTGGATATTTTTATTCATTGGGAGCTGTAAACGAGGGGATGGGGGAAGAAGGGATTTGGGTGTTAGTAATATTATACTAATACTAAATTTATTATGTTTATATATTGTACAATATAGTTGAGAGTAAGGTTTTCATAAGTAAATTATTATTATTTAGTAACTGGTCTAATAGTATATACATGTGGATATAATATTACTATTACTATGGTTATTAATATTGCTATTATAGTTATTTATTTTAAATAAATATACATATTAAATATCTCCTAAACTTATTTTGTAACAAAATAATAATATTGGACTTGGCCCTACGATTATTTTCAAATTGGGTTTAGCCATACAAATGATTTCCTTGGCTTTCAAAGTATTTTAACTAAAATTATTTAACTAGCAAAATATAGTTTTCTGGTACTATAAATATTTTCTAAAGTTATATACATTATTTATTAATACAAATTCTCTTAATTTCTATCATGATCGTGACTAGTCGTAAGTTCTAATTTCTTGTGATTCTGACCATTACATATTGACCCTAGGCTAATCGAACCATTCTGGACTCGATGGAATAATCCGTTCCATTATTGGGGTCGACTTGCGTGTTTATGACCTCCACGACTACCTTGGACCCAACGAGAATATCAATTTCACCAGCGAAGGACCTCAGGCAAGTACACTTTCTGATTGTTTTTCGATTCATAGTAGTCTATACATTTAATGTTTATACATATGTATTGCTGCTTGTTGACACGCTCGTCACACGGAGTAGTCGGGAGGGAAAATATCTTAGTAGACATGTGGACTACCCAGAAGTATCCCCCGTGTCTTTCGTGGAGAATAGCAGCTGCACACGACACGTGCAGGGTGCCGGATTTACCCCTAGCCGTTCACATGTCGAAATGGATATTTCAAATCACATAGATAGTTGTATTTTATTTGTTTTCCTTGTCTTCTTATCCACCTGCTATGTCATAAGTTACTTTCTAATTTCCATATCTCATATGTTATTTTCATGTCTTGTTAATTCTATTGTGTTTTCGCATTGCCGTCGGTTTGTGTGCTTGTTCCATTCTTGACTGGAAACCAACATTTTTCAGGTTTAGCTGTGGCTTCACTTAGCATGGGGAGATACGAGTGTACTTGCAGACAGAAACCTAGAAATTAGATAGAAGTGGTATCATTTTTATTAATTATAAAAACCTTGTATTTCTTTAAATATAAAATGTTGTAAATGTTGTAATCATTTTAGAAAATGTGAATGAGCAATAAATGTTCTATTTCATGATTTTGAGCATCTTGGCCGTGACAGCGTTCTACCGTCGACTCTGCGGCGTAGGCTGGCTTGGACACGTCTCGTATCCGAAAAAGCGGGTACGGGTCGTGACAATTGATTACTTACAAAATAGAGCTACCATAACATTGAATGATATAGATTATATAAAGGATCCAAACAAGACTTTTCAGTCAAAAATAAGAGAATACAAATACCAACTCTGATATTCAACCTAGGATTCAATCGAAAGAGGATTTTGTTTTCCCTACTCGTTAACCAACCCGAGATAAGATATCAACTATTCAGAACTTAATTATTCCAAATCAAACCATCAGAGATTTGATACCACATATTACTCAGTCTGAACTAAAACTCAGTATCAGATCATCAAAAATCTAATGCCAATTCCTGATACACATTCGAACACCAAGGCTCAACTTAACTATAACTCAGACCAAGATAACCTTCAATGATCATTTAGAAAAGTTTTAGGAGTACCTGATCGTGAACTTCGAGTTGATGCTCAACGACACAACCCTCAGGACTGGACACGACCCCTGTGTGTCCAACCGATCCCTGAACCAAAACCTATAAAACCAAGGGTAATTTCAACAAACACCTTATCCACAATACTCCATTTGAACTGTTCTAAATTCTTATTGAAATCTTAACCCAGGAAACTTTAAGAACTTATCAACCGAATATCAAAATTTTCCCAAAATAAATCAAAGAATAGATCAGACACTTACCACTAGGATACGAGCCGAATCTGCTCGATCTCGAACAACCAGCAAGGATCATTGCAATTTCTACTATCCCTCTGTGAAGAAGAAGGATCGACTCACTCAGTCATTCATAGTCAAGAAGAAGCAAATAATCAGTGAACCTCAACTCACCTGCTACTTCCTTCTCATGACAGGAATCCGAATTCAAATTGATCGACACTTCACTCCGATCTGGACACAAGAATTCAATTGTTCAAAATTGAAGATCGAAGTAGATCTATCCACGTAATGTTTAGAACAAGACTAACATTGCTTCTTCACCTGTACTGCCACTGCCAACTTGCCGAGAGGAAGAAGATGCCGGAGATCACTTCATGCGTCGTCGACCAGAGTAGCATCCGTCAATGTCGGAGTAGAATCTCAGTCGTTGTGGAAAAGAAACGCCATCAAAGCCATGGTCATCTCCTCCAGAGGTTTGGATTTTTTAAAATTTCAGAGATTGGAAATAAATTAGAAATAGAGCTTTGCTCGAGAATTTGTTAGAATGAACTGGAATGAGAGGAGGCTATTTATAGACTGTTAGGATTTGTAGCATGGGAGTTAGGCTATCAATGGCAGGAAGAGTACTGTGCTCTCCTGACAATTCAGTTAGGGAAGCTGAAGGAAAGTTGTTAGGAAAATCAAATTTGCTACAGCAACTCTCTCTTCTCCTTAAATGAATTGTAACTAATTGGTTTAATGTAATCAAATGATGGGCTGGGCTCTTCTCCTTAAATGAATACATTAAACCCAATTGGTTTAAAGAGATCAATGATGGGCTGGGCTTAAAATGAAATGGGCCAGGCCGAAAATATAAATGAGAGAGTTACTTCTAATTCAAATATAGGATACTAGAAGTAAATTTCAGAATTATCCTCCATGATTTTGATAAAACAAAATATGGGAGAAAAGAAATACTACAATATAGATTTCTGGAATGTGGAATTACAAATTCTCCCCTCTCAAAGAATTTTGCCCTCGAAATTTTAAAAAAAAAGCAATCTCGTAAAATCAAAATGATTCCCAACCAATATAAGTATTTATTGAAAATCATTGAAACACAAAAATACAATCAAGCAAATAAACTGGGGTAGCGCTCTCGCATCTCGTCCTCGCGCTCCTGAACCTTCATCTGATGATACCATGATCGAAGGTCAATCTTGGAAAAGACCTTCGCTCTACTAAGCTGGTCAAACAGCTCAACAATCTGCGGCAAAGGGTATTTATTCTTGATGGTGATGTTATTAAGTGCACGGTAATTGATGCACATCCTCACAGTCATATCCTTCTTGGGCACGAAGAGTACCGGTGCTCCCCAGGGTGAAGCACTGGACCGAATAAATCCTTGCCTTCCATATCATCAATCTGGGCCTTCAACTATGCAGCTTCCTTCGGGTTGATCTTGTAGCAATATTGGGACTTCGACGCTGATCTGGGCACTAGGTCAATGCTGAACTCCACATCTCGATCTGGCGGCAATCCTGGCAACTCCTCGGGAAAGACGTCGAGAAACTCTATAATCAGCGGATGTGGCAACTCTTGGTCTTTTGCAACTGCTCCGAAGTAGACTCCCTCTGGTCTCTCTGTAATCTTCTGCTGATCTCGAACGGTAGAACTCTAGGCGGGCTGAAAGTCACCATCCCTTCATGGCAGTCTATTATAGCAAACTGCTCACTCATCCAGTCGATGCCGAGAACTATATCAAATCTTGTCAATGGCATCACTACAAGTCGAGCCCTAAGCTCCCGCCCAGCTATAGTGATAGGGCAATCTACCATCTCACTAACTTGCACTACCCCTCCTCCTGTCATAATCCGACAGTTCCTCATAGTGGGCATAGGTGTGAAGCCGGGTCTATGCAGAAACTTATATGATACAAAGCTATGTGTGGCTCCAGAATCAAACAATACAATGGCAGGAAATGAATGTAAAAGGATAGAACCTGTGATCACATCTGGAACTGTCTCATCCTCCTCGACTGTGGCCATGACACAAGCACGTCCCTGCTGTGGTGGTCCTCTCTGCTGCTGGTGCTGCTGAGTAGGTAAGGCCTGAACCCTTTGTGGTGCAGCTGGTAAAGCTCTAGGTGGTGCAGGTGGTGGTCCTCCAGCTCCTCGGGGTCCTCCTGTCAGTTAAACTGCAGTCTGTGGGCAGTCCCTCATCTGATGTGCATCTGATCCGCAAAATAAACAGAGCCCTAGCCTCTTGCTGCACTCGTCGAAGCGATGTCCTAGCCGGTAACAGAATGCGCAAGTAACTGCCCGCTGCTGTCTCTGTGGCTGATGTGCATGAACTCTGGCTGGGCGGTGATGCTGCTATGCCGGTTGCTGTGGCCTCGCCTGAATCTGAGTCTGGGGTCCTCTTCGCCAGTGCCTGGAAATTGCTGCTGCCAATATCATGGTCCCTCTTCAGCTTCGGATCTGCCTCCTTCTCCACAGCCTGAGCAATCTTGAGGATGCTCGCATACGTCATTGCCTGACTAATAGCCACTGCATGCCGCTGCTCCCTGGTGAGGCCCTTCTTGAATCTCCAAGCTCTGTCCTCCGGTGCTCTGACTAGGCTCTCCGTGAACCTGCTAAGTCGAGTAAACTCTGAAGTATAGTCCGCAACTGTCATGGTCCCCTGCTGCAACGCCTCGAACTGCATCCGAAGCTCATTCCGCTCTACATCAGGGAAAAACTTCTCCTTGAACAGAGTTTTGAAATCTGTCCAAGAAACCTGAGGCTTAGCTAACTGGGGCTCCTCCCGGTACCAAGCTCTGGCAAGGTCAAAGAGTCGCATGCTCGCCACCTCCACCTTCAGGTCATCCGGAATCCGTGCCATCTTCAATGTCCGCTCCGCTTTCTCCAGCCACTCGTCCACATAAACAATCCCTTCGTGGCCCCAAAAGTCCATCGGGCAGAGGTTCTGATAGTCCCTGGCCGTCCCTGGTCTCGGTGCTGCTGGTGCTGCAGGTACTACTGGTGCTGGTTCTGCCGGCTGTCTGGTCCTGAGCGCATCAACATCTGTTGCCCGAAACTGCGCAGCATGATGGTTCTGGGCCTCCATGAACTGCTAGAACATGGCCATCACCTGAGCGCCGTCGAAAGTCATCGTCGGGGGTAGCGGAGGAAAGATAGGAGGCGGTGGCGGAAGCTGATCTAACGGAACATCTGGTGCAGACTGTCCCGAGCTGCCTACAACTCCCGGCTGATCAGCGGTCTTCCTCGTAGCGACCATCCTGCAACAAAAGAAAACTTCGTGAATGATAAAACCTAACCTACAAGTAAATGTAAATATTTATATAATATCCATATATACCCGATGTACCCGATTTCCTATGCTGTGATTCAAGTTTCCCTAGTTTAAATCAAGTCTCCCAATAGTACTCTAATACCTAGGTACTATTAGGATTGACCTGCATGGGCCACCACTAAAAATATGTCACGACCCGCTCCCGAATAATCGAACACGAGTCGGACACGCCCAGCCTTCATCGTTGGACACGATGAAGTAAGTTGTACCAATGTAGGGAAAGCTAACCAGATAAACAGGAATAAATGTGAAACACAACATCTATAAATGAATCCCAAATCCAGATATATGTCTCAAAGTTATTACATTCCAGCAAAATGAAAAGTAAAGTCTGATAGTCTCAAATACAAACGGAATATAAACTGCTAAGGTAAAGTGCTAGGCTTCCTCAGCCTCTAAGTCTAGAGCAACTCCAGCTGGCTCTACTGCATCTACTGGCTCTCGACCATAATAGGTATCACACATAGCCTCCATCTCACCTGCAACATATCATAGTCAGGAGCGGAGGAAAGTACAGTTCTAGGTAATGTACAAGAACATGATATGGAAATGAGTACAGGGGAACATGAATAGGAAAAGACAGGAAATGAACATGAAAGTACATGAATGTAAAGTACAGGAATGTAACTATAATCCTGAAGTACAAGACATGACAAGTGCACCATGTTTGAAATACAACTAGCCTATGTGACCGGCTAAGGGGAGTACAGGAGCATGTACAGGAGTACATGAATATCGGTATGGACCCGCGTGCACGATGCGAGACCTAAGCTATATACATGAATATGGTAACCGGGGTTTGGTCACATAGCTAGTGTATTTTCCCACCCGACACAAGTAAGTACAAGAACAGGAAATACAGGGGTACAAGATATCGTGCCATGACGTGTCACAAGAAAGATACAAGATATGTAAATGCACAAGACCGTAGAAAAGTACTTGCCTTGCTCCGGGAAAGTACAAAGTACAGGTAATCAGTGGAGCTGGATGTCCTCCTGGTTTATTAAGTACAAGCTGGTTAATATCTAAATATGTCTAATTTACTCATCAAGTACTTTAATATATATTTGGAATATACTAGTGATTTTAAGTTAAACTATTTATTTCCTTTATCAATTAGTACACTAAAATTACTCTCAACTCACCTTATGACAATCCTCACTAGGATAGGGAAAGTTGGCATCAATTATACAGAATTTGGATGCATGCTAATTTAATATAATTGAGAAGTTTCCCCCACTAGTGTCTATTCCTATACACAAAAGACTTACATTAAAAACAGAGTTTTCCTTCTAGTGTAATAGTGTACTGAGATTGAATTCTCATATTTCACCAAATTTACTAAGACATTGTTAAGGAATCTTAGGTTCACTAAACCTACTAGGACAGTCCTCAGGTTCAGCAAATTGAACCAAGACCCTGGTATATAATTCTATCATTACTTTATAAAATTTCGAATCATTCACTCATTTATACCAAGCCCACACATTACTGTTATGCCAAGCTAGGCTACATTCCTTACACATTCCTCATTGATATTAGGACACATTTAATCCACTGCTATTTTACACTCAGTTCTAACTGAGTTCAGCAAAATTTATCAATATGAAAAATGTAATAGGGAGTTAATATGTAATTGTGGTACTGATAACCTTTAACTGGGATACATCAATGTAATAGAACATGTCCTAGGTAGCCAATTCCTGTAACCCCATTTAGTACCTGATTCTCCCAGGTTTAATTGCAATCCCATAACAACTCTCAGGTTGTACTAAGCTCAAACTTGGAATGTTTAAACCTGACTTCACATCTTCAATCTACATCTTGCTTTAGAACACAACAGTTTCCTTTTACCCCTGAGCAACCATAATGCTTTACCTACATTATCCCCTGCATAAATCAGTCTCTCTATACCTGATTTATTCCTCACAGTCCAGAACACTCGACTGAAACGTGAATGAATCATTCACTAAAACCCAAAAGTGTACCAATACTTGAACCCAGGTCCATCCTGTCACTTATTTCCACCACAACTATTCTCATATTCAAAATAAGTTCCTGGCCATAATCCTACATGTTAAAGCAGTAAAGAGCATCTCAGTTTTGGGAAAAAATAGATTTTAGTTGAGAAAACATTCGATTGATTACTTACAAAATAGAGCTACCATAACATTGAATGATACAGATTTATATAAAGGATATAAACAAGACTTTTCAGTCAAAAATTAGAGAATACAAATACCAACTCTGATATTCAACCTAGGATTCAATCGAAAGAGGATTTTGTTTTCCCTACTCATTAACCAACCCGAGATAACATATCAACTATTCAGAACTTAATTATTCCAAATCAAACCATCTGAGATTTGATACCACATATTACTCAGTCTGAACTAAAACTCAGTATCAGATCATCAATGATCTAATACCAATTCCTGATACACATTCGAACACCCAGGCTCAACTTAACTATAACTCAAACCAAGATAACCTTCAATGATCATTTAGAAAAGTTTTAGGAGTACCTGATCGTGAACTTCGAGTTGATGCTCAACGACACAACCCTCAGGACTGGACACGACCCCTGTGTGACCAACCGATCCCTGAACCAAAACCTATAAAACCAAGGGTAATTTCAACAAACACCTTATCCACAATACTCCATTTGAACTGTTCTAAATTCTTATTGAAATCTTAACCCAGGAAACTTTAAGAACTTATCAACCGAACATCAAAATTTTCCCAAAATAAATCAAAGAATAGATCAGACACTTACCACTAGGATACGAGCTGAATCTGCTCGATCTCGAACAACCAGCAAGGATCAGTGCAGTTTCTACTATCCCTCTGTGAAGAAGAAGGATCGACTTCACTCAGTCATTCATAGTCAAGAAGAAGCAAAGAATCAGTGAACCTCAACTCACCTGCTACTTCCTTCTCATGACAGGAATCAGAATTCAAATTGATCGACACTTCACTCCGATCTGGACATAAGAATTCAATTGTTCAATATTGAATATCGAAGCAGATCTATCCACGCAATGTTTAGAACAAGACTCACATAGCTTCTTCACCTGGACTGCCACAATCAACTCGCCGAAAGGAAGAAGATGCCGGAGATCACTTCATGCGTCGTCGACCAGAGTAGCACCCGTCAATGTCGGAGTAGAATCTCAGTCGTTGTGGAAAAGAAATGCCATCAAAGCCATGGTCATCTCCTCCAGAGGTTTGGATTTTTTAAAATTTCAGAGATTGGAAATAAATTGGAAACAGAGCTTTGCTCGAGAATTTGTTAGAATGAACTGGAATGAGAGGAGGCTATTTATAGACTGTTAGGATTTGTAGTGTGGGAGTTAGGCTATCAATGGCGGGAAAACTACCGTGCTCTTCTGACAATTCAGTTAGGGAAGGTGAAGGAAAGTTGTTAGGAAAATCGAATTTGCTACAGCAACTCTCTCTTCTCCTTAAATGAATTGTAACTAATTGGTTTAATGTAATTAAATGATGGGCTGGGCTCTTCTCCTTAAATGAATACATTAAACACAATTGGTTTAAAGGGATCAATGATGGGCTGGGCTTAAAATGAAATGGGCCAGGCCGAAAATATAAATGAGAGAGTGACTACTAATTCAAATCTAGGATACTAGAAATAAATTTCAGAATTATCCTCCATGATTTTGATAAAACAAAATATGGGAGAAAAGAAATACTACAATGTAGATTTCTGGAATGTGGAATTACAAACTCAAAGTATTTAAACTTAATAATATAGGGCCCACGCCCAAATAATCTAGATTTAATATCATAGAAACAAGAAATGATAAACTAATATATATATATATATATATATATATATATATATATATATATATATATATATACACACACACACACACACACACACACACACACAAAATTTTATACATATACCTTTATATTCTAAATAAAATAATATAGTATTATAAAATATATACATATACTACCCTCCAACCATAAAAGTTAACAAATAGCATGTGTAATTAAAATATTAATAACCATAAAACTCCAATTACTGTCATTAATATTAATGACACCCATTAACATCTAAAACCCCTAATCTGAAAAAAACTAATCTTATTCTTTTATTTATTTTAAACAAAAACCATGCAAGACCTAGCCTATATAATTGGGCCCAGGCAGCTGAACCCAAACCCATGCTAACAATCTTAACATCCTAATAAAAAAATGAAGAAGGGACAGGGGGGTCAAGGCTGCTGGCTTAAATTAGAAATCGGAAAATTTCATGTAGAGGGAAAAAGTTCAGAGTATTTACGCAAAAAGTGAGAAGTCAGCGGAAATTGCAATTTAAGGGAACTGGCGCCAGTTGTACTGGCGCCCAATGTAAAAAAAATTAAATAAATAAAACTGGCGCCTAATATTTTTTTTTTTTAAATATACCCGGCGCCAGTTCAACTGGCGCCAAAAAAAAAATTTAAAAATTCCTGGCTCCAGTTGAACTGGCGCCAGGTTTGGGCGCGGGGGGGGGGGGGGGGGGGGGGAGGGGGGGAGGGTGGGGGGGGTTTTGGCTGATAAGTTTTTTGTTTTTTTTTCATTTTCAATTTTCATTTTTCCTTTTTCTTAATTTTCAATTCCTCCACTATCTGACTTTTCAAATTACTTTTCCTTTTCTTTTTTTTTGGGGGGGGGGGGGTGTTTGTGAGGTGGGGTGGGGTGGGTAGGGGGATTGTAACGTTCGGATTGCAACGTTCGGATTCTTCGACCGTTGGATAATTTTCTATAAATGTGGGATATTGTAGCTTTCACTCACACCAAACCAGACACTCACTCTTCCTAAGTCTTTAGTTCTCCCCACTCCTGAAGTTCTCACTCTAAAGTTTGAGTAAGTTTTCAAGCAGAAGCTCCCACTCCAGACGTTTCCACTCCAGACGCTCCCACTCTTTAGTTCTCTCAAGCATACACTGTATACTGCGATGGATCAAAGTTTAAGGCTGTGGTGCTCGCATGGAGGTGTAGTAAATGGTTTATCTTATGAAGGAGGTTTTACCCAAATTCTTATAACTGATCGTAGTATCACATTAGATAGTTTACGCAGTTTGATTATTGAAAGTTTTTCCATTCAGTATGAATTTATATTAAGACACGTTTATGAGACACATTGTTTTTTATTAGATTGTCAACAAGCTTGGAGTTTTGTTCTTGAAATAAATTTGCAATCGCCATTTATAAGTATTTTTGTAACTCAAGTATCACCAAGACTTGACTATATAAGTACTTAACGCGTTTCTAATTACGAAGCGGGTCCGAGTTCTTCTAGGCATATTCCTATTGCATCTCATGAAGAAGATGACACATTAGCTTTACATAGTAATGATGATTTTGATGATTTTCAAAGTATTGCGGATAGTGATGATTTAGTTGAAAATGTAGATGATGATATTGAAGATAATGATAATAATGGTACCACAAATGAATTATTCGTTGGACAATATTTTGATAGTCGTTCTGCATTTAGAACTTTCATCAGTGATCTAGCAATTGAACACAAATTTACGTGTTCAGCTAGTGTCATGAACAATGCAAAGGGAATTATATATACTTGTAATCAACCAACTTGCAGATGGAGAGTATATGCTAGACCTATTCGTAGAGGTAATATTTTTCAGATTGCTACATTAGAAAATCGACATTCTTGTTTATCTGGGCTCACAACTGGTTCTCATCCATTGGCAACTAGTTCATGGATCAAAAACAAAATAATTGATATAATTAGGGACAATCAGTCATATAGTCCATCACAAGTTGTTATGGATATACACAGAGAACATCGGATTAATATTTCCTACTCTAAAGCGTGGAGGGCCCGAGAGATGGCATTAGCTGAAATAAATGGTAGCTACTTTGATGCATATGCAAGTCTTGAAGAGTATAGTTTTAGAATTATCGAGTCAAATCCAGGTAGTAGTTGTTTTTTAAAGACTACTGAAAACAACAGCTTTCAAAGAATTTTTATTTGTTTTAAAGCATGCATTGACGGTTTTTTGGGTGGTTGTTTACCAATTATCAGTACTGATGCTACTTTCTTGTCCTCTAAATACCAAGGTATATTATTTATTGCTTGTGCTCATGATCCGAACTATAAACTTTATCCAATTGCTTATGCTGTTGCAGAAGGTGAGAACACAGAATCGTGGACTTGGTTCTTAACTAGTTTGAGAACATCTTTTGAAAGGTTTTTCAATGAATGGAATAAAATTTCATTTGTGTCAGATAAACAAAAGGGTTTGAGAACATCTTTTGAAAGGTTTTCCAACCTCGATTCCCAACCAGGAAGCAAACTATTAACTCTAGCTTGCGCTTGAGCGACAGCATAGCTACTGGGCAGTGGATCATTAGGAATTATTTGAACCATCCCAAATTGTCGGAGAACCCGATCTGCTGGATGGTACATTGTCCGATAGTCGTATATGATATAATATCTGTGCATACTATATGAATATGACGTCCGCTGCATATTGGGAGCATCGAGCCGTATAATATATGGCATCCATGTAACCTATTTTCAAAGTTAATGTAAATAACAAATGATACAACTTTATTTAAAAAAATATAAATATTACATTGATTTACCTCCATATGTTCTACCGAGTCAAATTGCGATCGATAAATGGGAGCAACCTGAGTTCTGCAGTGTGCCTGGTCCACTTCATCAACTGTCCATCTCTTGGCTACCGGAAATATACCAGTTTCACGACTAATATAGGTAACCGGTCTACCAATAGCAAAATGTTCATAGGACCACACCTAAGGTCATTATATCATGCATCTAATCAACTTTGTGTTACAGTATAAGATATTGCAATAATATAACAACATTAAAAATACCTGTAGTAGAAGCATGCATCCAGTCAGATTTGTGTTGCATGTATTTGACGTCGTTTTAACAAACTCCGTCAAGCAAGTATATAAAAACGACAATACCGCTGCTCCCCATGCATGTGGAGTCGTTTGTTTCAAATTTTCAAAAAAAGGTAAAAGGCGAACACTTACTTTCCAGCCAGTTCCGTTCGGAAAAAGAACTGAACCACACATAGCAAGTAAATATGCTCTTGTGCAACAAACAATCTGTAATATTAATTAGATCTTTATGGAGTCAAACTACAATAATAGATTTTAATCTGAAATAAAATATAGATTTTTATACCCGATTTTCATCTACGACCACCGGAGCGTCACTTGTACGATCAAGAAACATAAAGTTGCTTCGTAGCCAACTTACACTAACGTCTGATCTACCCTTCTGTCCAGGTCCCGTCGGACCGGATAAACCAAGATATCTACGTATCAATACATTGGGATCTGATCGATCAGTAAAGTATATAGGATGACCTGCAATATTAATTTAAAATATTATAACATCGGAATAAATGTATCATTTGAAAAATTATGTAATAAGTTACCCAACCTGTAATAGGTAATCCTAAAATGTTGGCTACGTCCCAGAGAGTAACAGTCATTTCTCCTACGGGCAACTGAAAAGTATTACGTTGGGGCCACCAACGCTCTGACAAAGTGAACAATAAGTCCCTGTCATGTTGCATGAACTCTATTTGGTCGATATAGTTGAAACCAAACGACTCAACCAAGTCTTTTTGTTCGGAGATTAGCTCCCATTTGCGGCCTTCGACGTCATTTTTAACGTGACGCCATTGACCATGTTCCCGTAAACGTGCTTCCAGCGGATAATCATACAACTAGAAATACAATACGAATAAGTTAATTAAACTCATTTAATGTATCAATACAAAATAATATATAATAAATAAAGTTCTGCAAAAAAAAAAATTACCTTTCTAGTAAATACCAATTCCGATACGTGACTTTTACGTTCTTCAATTTCTCTTTGGGTGGTAGGTCCACCAGGAATGCGACCATCATTCTGATGTTCCATTTTTTCTCTAATAAATACAACTATTCTTCTCCTTCTCCTTGTCGATCTTCCACTTCTTCGGCTGCTTCAGAGTGCTTGATCTCTTCTATTCTTATAACCAAAACCCCTAACACACTTCCAAAACAACATCACGAGATCAACAATCCACCATCTCTTCAATCTTCCCTCAATCTCCATCAATCTTTTGCAGAAGAAAGAAAGAGAGAGAAAGGGGAAGACTACAAATTTGTAAGAGACAGATAGGACTTGACAATGGGAGATAGGACTTGACAATGGGAGAGAGTGGAAAAAAGTAAGAGAGTGGGAAAAGCTAAAAAAAATTTAAAAGAAAAGAAAAAAAAAACAAAGCCAAACAAATGAAAGAAGGGGAAAAAAAAAAAAAAAAACCTTTCCAGCCAAAACAAAGCCAAAAGAAAAAAAAAAAAACAAAGCCAAACCCCACCCGCCTTCCAGCGGATAATCATACAACTAGAAATACAATACGAATAAGTTAATTAAACTCATTTAATGTATCAATACAAAATAATATATAATAAATAAAGTTCTGCAAAAAAAAAAATTACCTTTCTAGTAAATACCAATTCCGATACGTGACTTTTACGTTCTTCAATTTCTCTTTGGGTGGTAGGTCCACCAGGAATGCGACCATCATTCTGATGTTCCATTTTTTCTCTAATAAATACAACTATTCTTCTCCTTCTCCTTGTCGATCTTCCACTTCTTCGGCTGCTTCAGAGTGCTTGATCTCTTCTATTCTTATAACCAAAACCCCTAACACACTTCCAAAACAACATCACGAGATCAACAATCCACCATCTCTTCAATCTTCCCTCAATCTCCATCAATCTTTTGCAGAAGAAAGAAAGAGAGAGAAAGGGGAAGACTACAAATTTGTAAGAGACAGATAGGACTTGACAATGGGAGATAGGACTTGACAATGGGAGAGAGTGGAAAAAAGTAAGAGAGTGGGAAAAGCTAAAAAAAATTTAAAAGAAAAGAAAAAAAAAACAAAGCCAAACAAATGAAAGAAGGGGAAAAAAAAAAAAAAAAAACCTTTCCAGCCAAAACAAAGCCAAAAGAAAAAAAAAAAAACAAAGCCAAACCCCACCCGCCCCCCCCCCTCCCCCCCCCCCCCCAACCTGGCGCCAGTTCCTCTGGAGCCAGGTTTTTTTTTTTTTCTTTTTTCGGGTACATTTAAAAAAAAAAAAAAATAGGCGCACCCCCCCTTTCCCAACCTGGCGCCAGTTCAACTGGAGCCAGGATTTTTAAAATTTTTTTTTTTGGCGCCAGTTGAACTGGCGCCGGGTATATTTAAAAAATATATATATTGGGCGCCAGTTTAACTGGCGCCAGCTTTATTTATTTAATTTTTTTTAATTTGGCGCCAGTTCAACTGGCGCCAGTTTCCTTAAATTGCAATTTCTCCCAAGTTCTCCCTTTTTGCGTAAATACTCTGAACTTTTTCCCCCTGCATAAAATTTTCCGAATTAGAAATGCGGGGTCTCATTCTACTGTTGCTCATTCAACTAATGTCTTAAATAGAAATTAAGAGGGGGAGAGAAGCTACTGAGCTTCTCATTCATTCCCAAATTCCTTTTTAAACCCAAATTCTAAATAACTACGGATAGAGAGAGGAGATGAAGGGATGGGGAGCTTACCGAGGGAGAAGTTCGCCAAGGGGCGGTATCGGCAGGGGGAACAACGCACAAAGGTGGCACAGGCTCGGGAAGGCTCGTAGGAGGTGCGGGTGTCCAGATCTGCGGCAGCGTCAGTGCTCCCCGCAGAGGCGTTGGAGGCTACGTGTGGGTCGCACCTGGCGGAGGAGCGATCGAGGAGCCGGCGTGGTAAGGCTCACCGGGTACGGGAGGGGTGGCCACGCTTGAAAGGTCGGTGATGGATTCGCGGTGGAGCGACGGAGAACGATGAGTTCTCACACACACTCTCTCTCCCTCTCTTGTGATTATGGTGGTGTTTGGTGTGGTGGTTTGGCTGGGGGCTGGTCGGGAAGGTAGGCGGCGGTCGAAAATGTTCTTGGTGGTGGCGGTTGTGGTGTTTTCTGTGGCGATCGATGGTGGTGGCCTAATGGTGGTGGTAAGATGGGGTGATGGTGGTGGTGATGGGTGGCTATCATTTTGGTGGTGGTGGTACTGTGTTGATCAGGGGCAAGGAGGAGTGGTCGGAGGAGGTGGCAAAGAGGTGTAATGGTGATGATTATGGTACGGACATGCTGGACCGGGTTGGCCGGGGTCGTGGTGGTTGGGCGGATGGCCAAGGGGGTGTTGGCGGTTGTTGTGGCCAGGAGGGCGAGATCGCGCCAGGGTTGCAGAGTGTGGTCGATAGTGTTGGATACTTGGAGGTGTCGGCTGATGTAAGAAATTTAGGGTTTATGGAATATTGCTATGATGTAACATATTGGGAAGTGTGCAATATTTATAGGGTAGGAAGGGAAACCCTAAAGGCAAAGTGTAAATGTAATAGAATTAGGGAATTAGTGGAACACTCACTACTAACAATAATTGCTAACCACTTACATTATTGCTATCCACTAGTTTAATTAGTTGTTAGCTAATAATTATTTAGATAATAGTTAGTAGCTAATTACAATTTAGCTACTAATTACCTATTATTGGCTAAATTCCAAGCTCTAGCCCACAATCCAAGCCAATGGCTTGGATGGCTAAACTAGGACCGAAATAGTCTTAGCCTGGCATGAGGGAAATATAATATTACAATTTATCAAAAACTATAGGATCCAATAAAATAAAATAAGTATATTTATTTAAAATAATATTTTTTACAAATCTTTTATGTACCCAAAAATAAATATTTATAACTTATATAGGTTTATGGAAATAAACAGGGAGATTCCAATAGAATGAAATCTCACACAAAATAGTTTCATAAAACCAAATGCTCCAACAAAATACCGATAACAATATGTGATCGAAAAAGCGCTTCAAATTTGAATTCTCATTTTCAAGATTTAGAAAATCCAAAAAATAGAAAAATGTAAAATTTTGAAATTTTTTAAAATTTGGTTAACGGAGGTAAATCTACCCTCCTTAAAAGAAATTTCATCCTCAAAATTTAAGGTTGGCAGAGGGTCAAAACATGATTAAGAGTTTAGTCAATAACTTAGGCATGGTCAAAGAACGACGATTTTGGCACGATCAAGATAATCAATTCAAAATTACTTAGGCACGACTAATGATTTTGGCACGCTAGAATCGTAATATGAACAATATTGTTCAGGCACTATTTAGGAATAAACATAAGTCATTCAGGCACGATCTCAGTCATGGCTAGAAGAATCGAAGGTAGAATTCAAAATTCAAATATGGAATGATTTAGTAGAGTCTAGCTTGAAGATAAATAAAAATTAGATTCAAAATCGCATAGGCACGATCAAGATCGAAGCTTAGTTATGACCAAAAATAAAGTTTTGGCATGACGAGATTTGAAGTCACAGTTTTATAGGCACGATTTAGAAAATAAATTCAAGTTATTTATGCACAAAGTCGCGACTAGGAAAAATCAAAATCATTCAGTTATGATTAAGTTAGGATCATGTCTAAGTATAGAATGATCAATATGATCTATGCTCGATAAGGTTAGATTTAAGGTTATATAAGCACGATCAAATACAGAAGCAATGTGATTTGGCACCATTAGAAATAATCAAAGGTTTAGCACGATCAAATTCTAAGGATTAAAACCACTTGAACACATGCAAAATCAAGGCTTAGACGTGCTTAAGAATTTGGAATGCTTAAAATTACTTAGGCACGTTTTAGGATATAGCTACGAGAAACAAATAAACATAGTCATGATTTGGAATAAAATTTGAGCACGGGTGACTAGTGAATCAAAATTTAGACACGACAGGAAAAATCTCTTCAGACATGATTATGACCAAATTCTGACACGACTAAGTTCATAATCAAATCAGATTGTCGTGATTAAAAGATCAAAAAATTTAGGCACGATTTATGAGTTACGGTTAACACGTACAGTCACGATTATTATAATCATGACCATTGGAATCCAAGTCGTATAGTCATGCCAGGTCATCTAGGCACGACCAACATGAAGAATAGTGACAAAATCAAATCATGATTAGCATAAAATTAGTCATAATATCGAAAGTTTTGGCATGAGCGATAATGGCATTTAAATCCAAACATGATCATAATCAAAATTTCGACGCGATCAAGGATAAGGTCAGTCTAACCTTGATCCAAACAGTATTTAGATACGATGAAGAATACAATCGAAGTCTTGGCACCACCAATAAATTGATGGAAATCCAGGTCGCAATTGAACTTAAATCACTTGAGTGTGGTCTAGATTGAAGAACCTTGGCATGATAAGGAAGATGATCAAATCGATTTGGTTACGGTCGGGGCGAATCACAATTTAGCGATATTGAATTTGCTGAAAGGGAAATCAATCTCTTCCACTAGGATGGGAAATCCAGAGATGCGATTTGTAGAAGGAAGTCAAAGTAATCATCTTACCCTACTTCGACTACTACCAGGTTATCTGATAATCCTTTGTCAATTATACCTTTACCTTAAAAGTCCAGACATACCATTACAAAATCATGATCTTCAATCATGAAAATCAACCCTTTATACGAGATCTACCAAAAATCAAATCTTCGGACATGAAGATTGAACCTTTCTATAAATACTATAGGCTTGACCTTTATTCCAAAGGCAGTACCCATGAAGCATACCCTTTGTTATAACTCCTCAAATTTTTTTAATCCTTTTCCACGTAGTCATCTTGAAAGTCCAAATTCCCCTACCTTGTCTTTACTTAGGTCCAAAATTTCTGAATCAAGGTTTATAAAATCCTTGAACTTGTTCAAATCACACTCCTCGTATTACTCAAATCTAATGCCACTATGCCATATAAAAAATTTATTCTCCATTATTTAAAAAAAATCACCCTTCACATTTTCTCCAACCTATACCTTCAAATATTATCCTTCTTAATTTTATATGTCCCACAGGGTCTCTAATTTTTCCATAAGTCACATTTTTTTCAACCATTTCTTAATCATTCTCTTGCCAATCTTTTGTTCAATTTGCCACTACGAAATATCAAAGTTCTCAAAAACAAATCGGTAACTCAAAATATCAAAGTTCTCAAAACCAAATCGGCATCGAATATCCTCATTAGTTCTGAAAATGCCACTACGAAATATTACAGTTCCCACCATCAATGTACATTCCATTTCTCGAAATCCTCCTATGTTCTTCCTAAAGTAATTCATACTCAAAATAATTCTCTAAGTGTAGTCATCTTCCAAGATGATACTACCGGTTTCTTGATTTGTTCTCAATCTCAGTCATATCCTTATCCCCCTAATTCTATCTCAATGACCAACGTTTCATATTCTTACTAGCATCACCACTTGATAACAAATTTTGTCCCTTCCGAGCTAGATGATTATGATACCTCCTCGACCTTTCCTAAGTAGAGAGATAGGAGAATTCATAAGATTTTAAAGTGTAGCTAACAGATTTAGATATAAGATAGTTTGATGGATGCAAGTAGAACAGAGTAACCAAGACGAAGAAAGTGATGATAGAAGTTTGTCTTGCTCATTTGGTCATAACAGAGTGAACCAATTTAAGATATGATCTAATAACCATACACGTCTACCTGAAATCATGTTACCCAGAATTTTTGCTATGCCAGTAAGCATAGCTGTAATAAACAATAGAGTCCATAACTAAGGTATATATCCTATAATCATGTTATCTAGAATTCTCACCACGCTAACCGGTACAGTTGTGAGAAACTCTAAAATCCATAACTAAGATAAGTATACTCCGAATCAGGCTCTATGTTTTTGTCATACCAGCTAGTATGGCTGTGATAAATTCTAGATTCCATAACTAAAGCAGACATTATCTTTCACACTGTCCTCATCAAATATGCCATCAGAATATACCTTAATTTAGTCCATATAATTCATCTCATTACCAAATCAAAGTTAACAACGAACACTAAGATTCAATCAATGAACAAGGAATAGTAGAAAAAAAAAGCAAAAATAGATTTCGAGGTAGGGTTTAGAGTGAGATTCTCAGAGGTCTTCCTAAAGGTACTATCTTGGTCAAAATTCGAAATTCCTTGAATATGGCCTAAAATAATTCTCGACCTTCATATATAAGATTGGCTAATCATTTTCTCTCCTCAACATAAATGGTATATAAGATCAACTTCTAATATTTTGTTCCATCTAGAGTCCATAAAACTCATCTAAATACATGAATAGGGTTCGGCAACAGATAGGTGTTTCAAAAATCAGGATAAGCAAAAGTGAAATGAAAATAGACTCAATATAGTTCGAAGTAAGATTCTCATGGGTCATCTATGGAATATATCAAGAGTTCCTAATATGTGATTGAGTACCAAAACTCCTAGAATATTCTATGACTCAAATTCATATCCTAGTGCAGGCTCACAATAGTACTGCTAAGACTAAGTACTACCACGACTTCGTATTAGTTGCAAAGACGGACCTACATGGGCTACCACAAAATGTGTCACGACCTGCATCCGAATATTCGGGCACGAGTACGTGGGCCACGTCTAGCATACGCCGCAGTATCGACAGTAGAACATTGTCAAGTACCCAATAAATATCTACAACATCTATATGATTTACAATAACACATGTACTCAATCACATCACAACATTTAAGAAAGGTATGAAATATGAAGGATATTAATAACAAGAATGTATCGAAGACAAATCCGATAACTAGACATAAATCCCAAAAAAAAAATGGCCTAGAGCTCTCCAAAAGTCAACTCACGATCTAAAGTACATTGTGATATGTCATCATGAAGTCCATGGTGTGGGGCAAAACTGTTTGCCATTAAAATATCAAAGACAGGTATTACAGAAATACTGAAATTGATTGCAAACTCGCTTGTACAAAGAAAAGCCTAGAAAGAAATCCTAGAAAATAATCTAAGTACAATTGTTTAGTTTTTGATTTTAGGTGGTGACGGTGGAGGCTCGAGAAAGTGCATCAACACTGCTTACTCCTTGGACTATCCGACGCAGTCTTAGCTCTTGAAGAAATTGTCCTTCGTAGGTTGCCCGCCTTGCAGGGGTGTGGCACCCTGCTATTTAGAGTGATATATGTTTTGAGCCGCATAGATGGCCCGTGGCCACAACAGCACGCAAAGACCCGCTCTTTGGCTGCCAGCGGGCAATTTGTTGGGATTTTGTTGCAGCAAATCTGGGTGTTTAAGACTTGGTCAGCCTGCCACGTGTCCTATCGTGGGATAGGATTAATCTGATGGAGTCATTTTGAGCTGCATAAGTCTTTCAGTTTTCGGCCATGCTATGCCGCATAAGACTCATGAGACTTAGGTCGCAGTCTCCCTTAGTCCACATGTAGCTTTAGGACTTTTGAGCCGCATAGATTCTGTATTTTGGGCCGCATAAAGCTCATGCGGCTTAGGTTACAGTTACCCTTGGCCGCATGAAGCTTAGAGACTTTAAGGCCGCATAGGTTGAGCCGCATAAGGTTCATGCGGCTCGGGTAGCAATCCTTCTGGCCGTATGACTATGTCTAAGCACATGAACCCTGTTTTTAGTAACATGACATTTTGTCTGATCACGTCTTATATTTTTGTCAAAGTGTCAGAGCTGTCATTTTTGTCAGTTTTGACAGAGTTTGTCAGTTTTATCAGAAGGACTGATCAGCTTGGCCGCATATCTTCCTTCTAGGGCTCGAATTAGTCTGGTTGTAGACGGGTCGCATGAGGTGCCGAATCTGTCATATGGCTCTCCATTATGTGGACCAGTTTGGCCCAAAGTACTCATGCTGCCAGTTGTGATCTGCATGAACCCCATATTTTTCATGCTTCTACAAGACCCCCTTCAAAGTTTTCAAATTGCAAATTTGGAATACTTTGAATAAGAAGCATGGAGATATGTCAAGCCGCAGTGAGTCTTCAAGTCAGGAGAGACCTTGAGCCGCAGGAAAATTTCGAGCCGCAGGGAAATCTTGAGCCGTAGGGAAATTTCGAGCCACAGGGAGATCTTGAGCTGCTGGAAAATCTTGAGCCGCAGGGAAATCTTGAGCCGCAGATAGACCCCATCCAGCCTGTCAGCTGTTGGAGAAGCATGAAAAATTTTTAGCACTGAAGCTCTATGCACCCATGCCAGTGAAGCTCCATGCGCCCAGTCAGTAAAGCTCCATGCGCCCAGCCAGTGAAGCTCCATGCGCCCAAGACTAGCTTCCCCAAAAGGAGGGCGCATAGCCTGAGACATGGCTATGCGCCTAAGCCGGACTCAGTCAAAGCCATGATCAAAATGTGCACCGAAGCGCACAGCCACGTCAGTCTCCACTAGCAATCGTGCACTAAAGCATGCGGCTACGTCAACACCACGACCAACCCACAATCTCGCAGCCTGTATGCGCCTACATCCTATGCGCCCAAAGCAGGACTATGTGCCCACATAAAAACTAGCGTATTTCCTCTTGTGGGCGCATAACATCATTCCAGCTCAAGAACGACTATAAAAGGGGGCCTCATCCCTCTTCAAAACACAGAACGGAGAGCATTTTCAAGAGCCAAATTGCAACACTTCTTGCCATTGAGCCGAGAGTTAGCAAATTTTTTAGGTTTTCTCCCAGTTTTATAATCGGAGTGTCAACGGAGTAAAGGAGCAACTGTCGCTCGATATCCATTGTCCCATTCCCCAGAATTCTTTTTTGTACTCGGGGATCCTCAGCGCAGGATCTCTCAGGCGTACTCGATTTGTGGTGCCTTGCGCCAATAAAGAAAAGATAGTGTTTTCTTCTTCTTTTTTGTGTGTGTCCACAAAAATGGCGACTATGCTGGGGAACTACCTTTTCCTCTGACGAGAAGCTGGTGACGCAATCCGATACCAACAAAGTGGGGAGCACTCAGAAGATGCTGATCGTAAAGTTCGATCAACAGGCGTTCGAAGAGATGCTCTCGAGGGATGGCTATACTCCCTCAAAATCAGTGAAGCCAAACAAGTCTCGCAAGACTTGGCTTCCGAAGGCTCGCTGTGCATATCCTGCTAGTGTCATAGCAGATATGCAACACAGGGACTCTGTCACATGGGTGCATGACTCTGCCACAGAAGTTTCCCAAATGGAGAAGGCTCACACCGTTCCGGGCTCTACTAGCCCAGTGACTTCTTCCCTGCACAACCAACAACAGGGTGTTCAACACCCGAGACTTGGCAAAAGAAAACACTACGATGCCAAGAATCAGGGTGTACGACACTCTGGCCGAACCCGACGAGGCTCACAAACGAAGAAGGCGAAACTAGGAGAAAATAGTGCTGCTCCACCTAGCATGCGCCCAAGGGAGTGTTTGGGCGCATAGCCCCAACCAGAACACTTCTGTCTTCAGCAGGCTGGGCATCCAAAGCCATACGCCCAAGGCTATGCATCCAGGCTCTCTGGATCCATACTATGCACCCACATCAAGGAGGCATGCTGTCAAGGAGCATACGCCCAAGGCCAGTCTCCAAGGCCTATACGCCCACAACAAAAAGACAGGCCCCAACGCGTATAGCACGGGGCTGTCTTCAAGGACATCACAGAACTTAGGTATGGGGGTTGCCCCTGCACGTGAACTAAGTCTGGATGTGCCTACTCTCCTTACGAACCCGCATGCAAAGCTCGGCGATGCATGCAACATGGGTTGTAAGGCAAAACTCCCTTCCACTGACTTGCGCGACATGAAAAATCATAAGCGTAAAGCGAGGGAGGACATAACAATTCATAGTGCACATCTGTGCACCAGTATTGTTATCAATTGTTGTTGCTCCAAAGCAACAAGAGTGCCTCAGAGAAAGTCCGTGTTTCGACGGTTGCACTTCTCTGACGATGAGAAGCCACTGTGTGTTTCATCCAACATGGCTTCATGGGGTCCCCCTTACGGAAGCCCCAATCAAAGACGGTGGACCACCAACCCAACTTTCTCTCTCAGTTCCGCGAGAAGAAGAAGAAAAAGTCTACCAACAGATGGCCAGCAGGCTGTCACATCTGAAGGAGTTTATATGGGTACTCGGTCAAAGGCGAGATTCCGCATGGACGACGAAGACTCCCAAGCTGGGGGTAGTATTCCCTCAGAGTCTGAAGCGGACGACCCGCACACTGGGGGTAGCCTTCCAGAGGACGACGATCCCTCCGAATCTGATGGCGACTATCTACCTCCTCTACCTAAAGATAAAGGACTTGTCCACTCGGAGACAGGCATTATCAGCACCAGTTGTACTGTTTTTTCTGTTCTTCCTCGCATGTTATCTACATACATGGCGGACGGAGAAAGACCTGAAGAAGCCAGTGATCAGACCAGCAAACAGCTAGAGGGTCTTGAAACAACATTCGCCAAGATTACTGATATGCTTACCAGTATTATGGCGGTTCAAGCTGCTGGGGCTATTCCTCAACCTCAACAAAACATCTCGTCCCACGCTAGTCCGGCTCACAGCAATAACCCTTTTTCACTACAAAAGGAGTATCATTCCGTTGTGCCTCCTCCAAATCTTACAAATGCTGGGGGTGGTCCTTCACCAACAATGCCTGACAACCATTCAGCAGCCATTTTCCAACACCTGCTCAATCAACAGGATGCAACTGATTCCATGGTCGCTCGTCTCACACCATCTCACACAAAGACGAGCTTCAGAAGAAGGGGATATCTCAACCGTATCCCCCTGAGCGGAGAACGCTAGTTGCCCTCCTAACTACAAGTCGTTGACGCTGAATTCATTTGACGGATTAACTTCTCCTCGTCAGCACATGACGTACTTCAACATGCAGACTCTGTACTTGTCCAGAGATGATCTGTTCTTGTCAAAGCTGTTTATTAGCACCTTGCAGGGGGTAGCTTTCGAATGGTTCTGCAGTCTGCCTGACGGATGTATCAATTCATTCAAAGACTTGGAGAGGTTGTTCCTCAACAGGTTTTACGAGAGCGGCATGCATGGTTAGTATGTCCACCCTCATCGAGACCAAGAAAAGGAGGACTGAGTATGTCATCGCCTTCATCGAACGCTTCAGGCGGCTAGCACTAAAGATACCCTTTGGCATACCAGATTCAGAACTTATGGATACTTGTCGACATAACTTCCTTCCTACAGTGAAGTTTTGTTTGGGTATACATAAGTATAATACATGGCCCGCTTTCATTGGGGCCGCTGATGCTGCTAAAAATGACGTTCCTAACTTGGAACTACTGGGGTTGAAAATACCCAAACCCGAAGACAAGGGCAAGCATCCCCAAACTATCCATGTTTGTGGGGGTAAAGGGAAAGAAGTCCTGAAGGTCGACACATCCAAAGGAGCTTCCAATTCTCAGGGCCTCCGACAAGCCTAAGGAGACCTTCTCCTTTGATGAAAATGATGTCATTACTATCTTTCACACATTGACGAAGGGTAATAAGCTAACATTGCCTCCACCACGACGTCCTGCAGAGGCGAGCCAACTCAACGATCCCAAGTACTGTCTCTATCATCAGTACGTGCATCACTCCACCAAGGACTGCATCGTCCTGAAAAAGAAGATACAACAGCTTATCGACAGCCAAGTGATCAACCTCGAAGCTGAAGACAAGGTCGTATCTTCTAACATGATCTCTCTTCAGTTTGGCGACCTTCCTCCCACAGAAGTCCCAGACGGCGTGGTTCCGATTCCCAAGGCAATAATGGAAGTCGTCAACCTACCGCCATCTTGCAACTCAACCTTGGTCCTGCTCACGACCGAACATGGTGAGATCATGTCGGTCCACCCAGACCTTGTGCAAGAAGTGACGCAGGGGATAGTACCTCCCAAAGCAAAAAGGTGCAAGAATTACAAGTCATGCCATATAGTATTCTCTCCCATCTACGAGGTTCTATCTAACGAGACGTAGTCGGGGAAGACTTATCTTCGGACGTACGATCCTGCACAAGAAGAAGCAGTACCTCCTCAAGCTCCTGCTGCCCCCACAAGCTCAGAAGCCGGCCCGTCTAAGCCTCCAACTACGGACAAAGCCAAGCAGAAGGAGACGCGGTTTGACAAGTCTCTGAAGGCGCCAGCTCCCGAAGGCATGGATCGGCCCTACAACTTTGACATACTGGCACAGCTAGCCAATACACCTACCAGGTTGTCTCTGTTCGATCTATTGCGACTCTCCAAAGAAATGCAGAAGGCCTTAAGTGAGGCATTACTACATGTCGACTCTTACCTCGCCGAAGTCAAGGTTCCCGCTGAAGACCCTGTCTCCTGTCCCCACTGCCACAGTACTATGGAAGTGGTGTCCAACATCACCTTTTCACAGGAGGACATGCTACTCAAAAATAATCATTATGATAGAGCCCTGTACTATACAGGGTATATCGGGGCGGTCAAGGTGGACCGCATGCACATCGATCTAGGATCCTCCTTCAGCATCATTCCTAGAAGTTTGCTTCAAATTTTGGGAATCCCTTTGCACAAGCTATCTGCAACCAACACAACTATTATGGCTTTTAATGCTGGTCAAAGCCATCCGCTGGGCAAGGTCCGTCTCAAATGCCATATCGTTGATCTCCGAACAGAGGTTTCCTGCTATGTGATTGATGCCAATGTATCCTACAACGTCTTGTTGGGACGTCCATGGACACACGATAACATGATTCGTTCCTTCCATACTTCACCAGTGATTCAATACGTCAACAACGACGGTGTCATAAAGACAGAATTTGCTGATGTCGATCCTTTTAAGAGCATCAAAGCTTACTATAGAGATTCGGTACTTTACCAATCTCAGGCCCCCGAGGATGACGGCAACGAAGCTGACAATGAACTGAAGCAAGTCCACCCTCCAATGATGGTCCCCTGATTATCCGAGTCAAAGGACGTACTACTCCAAAAAGTACTCCGAAGCCTCTCATAATTTGGGTGAAAAAGAAGAACCCTGACAAGGTCAAACCATTGACCATCACTCTCAGCAAGACACCCCGGGAGAAACCTACTGATGCCCGTCCTCCCAATCCTGAAGAATTACCCTACGTGGCGAACTCGGCCAAGACTGTGGCTCATCTTCCAGATGATGATCCTCTCAGTAAGTATATCAATACTCATAATAATGTACCTTCAACGGATGATGTTATCCCTGAAGAAGAACTTACGTATTTCCTTAGTAAAGGTTTATCTTTGAATTACTCCGATGTCTATCAATCTATAAACCACTACATAGATACTATATACGCTCTAGAGAACGGCATAGGACCACACCTCTGCATGCCGGTCACAACGCCTCACCTGTGGAAAAACGTTTACCCTAAAGATATCCTCTACTTCTTCGTTCCAGCCAGAAAGAAGGATGAAGAACTAATCATCTTCGGTCGTATAATTGGCGAGAGAAAGTTCGTTCCAGACTCTACTTCTCCCAAGCACAACACAGAAGCTGACTATGACTCTGGAAAAATGCAACTTTTTCGGTATAGTTGGCAGACCAAGAATATCATCCAGAACATGGGATATGACATCAAAAGCGACAAAGGGCTAAATTACGGCCGAGGACGACGGTTGCCAATACGACACTTTGCTCCTCCCGGCAAACCTGAGAACTACTATCAACGAAGCGGTATTGGTTTGGGCTATGTCACTCCTCCAACAACTCCTGAAAGATCAGATGATAAAGCAGATCGTTGTTCTCATTCTTCTGATTCCTCCCTCTGGGACTCAGACTCCAGCATCGGTGACATGTTCAAAGCAACTCTGTCTGTCAACATGGTTTCCGTCGACCAAATTATAAATGATGTCCAATCAATCAAACTCGAACAATGGGCTCAAAAGATGGACACTAGATGGGAGCTGTGCTTCGAACAACGGGAACCACCTACTAAAGTCTAAGTCATCCAAGTCAATCTAGGAGATGAAGCATCTTTCAAACCAATCTTTATTAGCAAAAGTCTATCTGGCGATGAACGTCAATCTCTTATACAGCTTATAAGAGAATACATCGACATCTTTGCATGGAGCTATGAAGACATGCCAGGCTTGGACCCTAAAGTCGCCATGCACCGCCTGAATATTTCGTCTAAAGCCAAGCCAGTGAAGCAGCAACAACGATGATTCCGACCAGATGTCATGGAGGCCATCGAGAATGAAGTCAAGAAGCTCATTGCCAGTGGATTCATTAGCAAAGAACAACACCCAGACTGGGTTGCCAACATCATCCCAGTCATGAAAAAGAACGGAAAAGTTCGAGTCTGTATCGACTATCGTGATTTGAACTCTGCATGATCGAAAGACGAGTTCCCTCTACCGATCACTGACATAATGATCAACAATACTTGCGGCTTCGAGTGGATGTCCTTCATGGATGGGTTCTCAGGCTACAACCAGATCAAGATGTTCTCCGACGATGAGAAGCACACATCTTTTTGAACACCGTTGGGGGTATACTGCTATACGGTGATGCCCTTCGGATTAAAAAATATAGGGGCGACATACCAGCGAGCCATGAACACAATTTTTTACGATCATTTGCACAAAACTGTGGAGTGCTACGTAGACGATATCGCAGTCAAAAGTCATCTCAAGGGCAACCACCTCCAAGACTTGAGAACGGTGTTCAAACTAATGCGTGCATACCAACTCAAGATGAATCCAACCAAGTCTTTTCTGGGAGTCTCCAGCGGCAAGTTCCTTGGTTTTGTCATCACTTCAAAGGGTATATATCTTGACCCGGAGAAAGTGAAGGCTATCCTCGATATACATCCTCCAAGAAACCTCAAAGAGCTACACGGACTACAAGGAAGGCTAGCCTACATCAGACGATTCATTTCGAACCTCTCTGGAAGGTGTCAACCATTTACTCAGCTCATGAAGAAAGGCGTATCTTTCGTCTGGACTGAACAATGTCAACGCGCATTCGACGACATCAAGGCGTATCTTACAAGCCCTCCAGTATTGGTAGCTCCAATAATGGGAAGCCCTTCTTTCTATATGTCCACGCTATGGACCATTCTTTTGGCGCCCTATTAGCTCAGAAGAACGAAGGCGGCCATGAACAGGCAATCTACTACCTCAACCGCACAATGGTGGGTGCCGAGCACAGATGCACACCGGTGGAGAAGGAATGTCTTGTACTAGTATTTGCCATCCAGAAGACACACCACTATGTGTCTGGGCAGACTATCCATATTATATCTAAAGTCAACCCTCTCAGAATACTCATGACTAAACTGGGCTCTCTCAATTCCTATTTAGCTACATGGGCAATGCGGTTGACTCCATACGATATGATCTTCGTTCCTCAGAAGGCAGTAAAAGACCAAGCATTAGCTAATTTTATAGCAACTCATCCGGTGCCGGAATCGTCCAAACTCTACGACGAAATTCTCGACGAAGTGGTGGAGTCTAACGCTGCAACTGAAAAAATCCCCATATGGCGAATGTTCTTTGACGGTACATCAAGAACAGGACCTAAAGGAAATATCGTGGCTGGAGTAGGTGTCGTGCTCGTATCACCTGATCATCTGGTTATACATCGTGCATATTCTCTCGTGGAACCATGCACCAACAACGTAGCCGAATATAATGCTCTATTAATCGGCCTACAACTGGCAAAGCAACTGGGAGTTGACTATCTAGAAGCTTACGGCGATTCCAAGCTAATAGTTAGTCAGGTCCGAGGGGATTATGAAGTTTGTCAAGAAGATCTCATCCCCTACCACAGAGCAACAATCGAGTTGGCATCTACTTTCGCTGGATTCTTCATCGAGCACGTGCCTCGACTACAGAATATAGAAGCAGATGCTCTAGCCGGTCTCACTGCTTCCTTGACCGTTCCAACCAATACTCAGCAGACGATCACAGTGTCTGGTCGAAAACTATTCTGTGTGAAAGATGCCTTGCATATTCATCACAGTTACACAACAGAAACAAACGTCGATGCTAAAGACTTGAGATTTTCCTTCATAGACTATGCCATCAATGGAATCCTCCCCGAGGACCGAAGGAAGCAGTATCTATCCAAAAGGGATCCCTCAAATTTTACTATGACACATCTACCAAGATGCTGTATCGACGCTCTTACGACGGGCTACCATTACGATGCTTATCAGACAAAGAAGCCAAATATGCACTCCGGGAGGCTCACGATGGAGTTTGTGGTGCACATCAACCATGCCCCAAATTACAAGATTGTCTCAAACGAATGGGTTATTACTGGCCCACAATGATAGCAGATGTTGTTGAATATGCAAAGAAGTGTAGAGCTTGTCAGTTCCATGATGATTTTATTTATCAACCTTCGAAGTTTCTACACCCGACAGCAGCATCTTGGCCGTTTGAAGCCTGGGGCATGGACGTCATAAGACCAATCAGCCCGCCATCCTCCAAAGGACATCGGTTCATCCTAGCTATAACCGATTACTTCTCCAAATGGGCGAAAGCTATACCACTCACCGAAGTAAAGACGTCAAACATGATCAGTTTCATCAAACATCACATCATCTACCGCTTCGGCCTACCTCGCAGGATCATCCATGATAATGGTCCACAGTTTGCAAGCCATGCATTCTATTGGTTCTGTGATAGGAACCGAATCCAGAACATAGCCTCTATTGCCTACAATCCAGCGGCTAACGGACTAGCAGAAGCCTTCAACAAAACCATCATAAAACTTCTCAAGAAGTTCGTGTCTTCAAACAAGCGTGATTGGAATGAGAAGCTCAGTGAATGTCTATGGGCCTATCGTACAACAGTTCGGACTCCAACAGGCAGTACGCCATTCTCTCTGGTTTATGGAAGTGAAGCAGTTCTTCCTCTAGAAATCCAGATTCCTTCTCTTCGAGTAGTCCTAGCCAGCGAGCTGACTACCGAAGAAAGCTACCGTCTGTGACTCCAAGAGCTCGAAGCGCTAGACGAAAAATGCTTGTTAGCTCAGCAGCGCATTGAGTTATACCAAGCACGCCTTTCCAGAGCCTTCAATAAAAAAGTGAAGGAAATGATCTTCCAAGTCGACGATCTAGTCTTAGCAGTGAGAAGACCAATGGTCATGACGCACAAAACAAAAGGAAAATTACAGCCTAAATGGGAAGGTCCTTTCATCATAGAATCAGTGTATTCTAACGGTACGTACCGGCTAACCAAGCCTGATGGTGACTTGCTCATGATGCCTATCAATGGCAAGTTCCTGAAGAAATACTATGTGTAACCTCTTTTACATAATGTTCACATATGTTCAGTCATGTAAATGTACAATACGATGTTTATATGATTCGAAAAACTATCTAACTATTATATGTATTTCAAGAGTCTTGAATACGCCCTGGATAATAGGTCCTCTAAAATATTTCCTCCAGTGGAATAATTTTCGTTTTTTACTCCGTCCAAAACTCAGTTTGACGAAAACAAGTCATGTCCCTATTACCTCTGAATTATTTTCTGATAATTATTTCCCCAGTGGAATGATTAAATGTTTTGCCACGTCCACATAACCTCTGAGCAAAGCATTCACCAAGGATAGTCACGTCCATATTACCTCTGAATCTATCCACTCCTACCTAACGTTATATATCTTTCCACGTCCATATTACCTCTGGTCAGATATTGAACATCCTCTGCTATTACGTCCATATTTCCACTACTAGCAGCTTCATTCAACTTATTATCTATATTTAAATAACTTGAATATAAAATGGATAATAGGTCCACATCAAAATTCCCCAGCGGAATACCCACCAGAAATATCCCTGCTACATCCACATTACCTCTAGCATCGATATTTCACATAACCACATTCACTTCTGAAAAGATTCTTTATTTTGTACTTGAACGTCTACCAAAAGACAGAAAAAAGGGTACAAAAGTCGTGACGGCTAGAAAAAAAAGAGTTACAAAGAATCTACGGGATACATAGGCGGTTTATGTTGTCCCTTAGAGCCGCGATCTCAGCCTCAAATTTTACAGTAGCACGATGTCGTGCCTCTTCTTGGCGAGCAGCTTCATCCACGAAGAGGATCAGACCCTGATGCTCCCCCTGCAACTTTGTCAGCTGTTCTTCTAAACGGGCAGAAGTGGTGGCAGTCATGGCAGCCTGGGACAAGTAATCCTTTTATTCAGATATCGCCGCCCTCAAGTCAGATTCCAGCTGGGCGATCTCGCTCTTGATCTGTGCAATATGATTATACTTCTCAATGATCTGCACAGCCAGCCTGTTCTTCGAGGCAGCACGTGCCTCACTTGCCGCATTGAACTGGCCATACTGGTCAGCTAGCTCGCCGATCTCTCAAACAAGGGCATCTTTTCTTGCCTGGAAGGTAGCCTTCTCCTCCGCAAGAGCCATCATCAAAGCCTCGTTCTCTGTGCGGAACAGCGACGTCGGGCTCCGCTGTTTGGCATCCCGGAACCTGGCCACCTGACCCTCCAGGTCATTCAAAACTTTCTTCAGAGCGTTGGCCCGGTCTTCATAGTCGGCAATGCTCTCGAGGGCCGCTACTTGGCATTCAACAACAACCCTCATAGGGCCGAAGGCGGCATTCCGATTCATGACTCCAGGAAGCTTCACTTTCAGTACAGAGTAGAAAGCTTTGATAACTTCCTGGGCCATCTCCTCATCTTCAGTGGAGGTAGCTGGAGAGGAGGCTTGGAAAGTTTTCTCCACTTCAGGAAGGAACACCTGACAAGAAGCCGAACCTGACAGAGAAAACAATATATACATCAGTAGCCAAAAATGAGGAAGAAAAGGCGAAAGAGTTATAATTTCGTACCTTCTGCTTGCTCAACTTTAGCCAGGGCTACGCCATCAACCTTGGCTTCAGGGAAACCAAGAGTAGGCCCGGACCGCTCAAGAAGAACAATATCAAGGCCAGGTGGCATCGGGCCTGATATTTTCCACAAGCTCAGTCGGAACAGGAGCAGATTCAGCAATAGCCTCCTCAGCAGGTTGCTCAGCCTCTCTTTCTGTGGCCGATACCGGCTCACTAGCAGCTCCCTCCACACTAGCAAAATTGGAGGAGCCGGGAACAACTTCTATCCCTTCCCCAATGGCAGGGACTTTCTTCGTGAGGGGTTCTTTCCCCTTGTCTACAAAGGAACATACAGTCGTGGTCAGCCTCACAAGGAGCATGCAAAATCGAAGTCGAAAAATCTCATCCGAAGAGAGGAGCAACGATGACCTACCCGCAGGAGGATGAGCTGATTGGACTTGATTCTCGTCCAACTCCCTCATCATGACTCCAATCGCAGACATATCCCCTAGAGAAATGTCATGTGAAGGACTGGTCCTCTGGTTGTCATCATGGTCCGGGCCTTCGCCCTGACCATTCCGCCGCTCAACTCTTACAACCGAAGAAGACCCGCCCTCATCCATCGGCTGAGGACGGGCAGGGGACACCATTGTCGCGTCCATCTCCTCAGATAAAGAGGCACCAGCCTCAGCTTCAAATACAGGGTCCTGTGCAAAGGACAAATGCAAGGGTGGAAATCTTCTAAAGGCTTGACCAGAATGGCTATGGAGTCTAGGAAGGGATCTATCTCCCGAATAATAATGGCCCGCGACACCGTTGCTCCTCTTCCAGCTTGCCGGGAGGACCTTCTCAAGGGAGGCGAGCCAGCACCCACTTCCTTGGCTCTCCTCAGGGCAACAGTTTTCTTTTTTCGCTTTAAGGTTGGCTCCTGGGCCAATTGAGTTGAAGCTTTCCTTTTCTGAGGAGGATTAAGAGGAGAAGAATCATCATCTTTCGTATCCTCCTTCGGAGACACTGTTGGCTCCCTAAAGATAGCTTCTGGCTGTGGTACAACGGCTGGTTTCATGGTGGGAACAGTACTTTTCTTCTTACGGCCTTTCGGCGACTTTTTTGTAGGAGGGGGCCAAATCGAGTCCCCAATATCAAGCTATGTTCACGATCATACCGAGGATGAAAAATATTGATCTGAACATAAAATTTGGCAACGACATAGCACAAATGGGTCTCAGGCTTATTCAAGAAAAGAGTGAAGATCGCCCCGCGCACTCGGTATTATAGTACATCCAAGCACGCGCCCCATCAATCAAGCTGCCTATCGACTCCAAATGCGGGCTAGCATTTCCCAGAAGGAGCTGGTTGTAGCCGAACTGCCGCGTGAAACGCTTGGCAGATACGGCTCCAGATAGGCAAGATTCCTGTTCCGGAGCACCAGATGCGATGGTCTAATAGACTGAAGCCAGCAAAACACCCCAGCAGCCAAATTAGTGGCATGAACTCCCTCATCCACTAAGATATTTCCCGTATTACCGCTGCCAGACGAAGGGGATACTCTGAAGAACTCATAGTTCTGTAAGAAGCCTAAAGCCTTTCTGCAAGCAGGTACACCGGTGACGGCCCAATCTGTATCACGAAATCTACGAAGAAAGGCGTCTCCTGCAAAAGAGTCCGCCACCGGCCCAGCATTCATTAGGGAAGGACAATGCAGTAGCAGCCACCCCATCAGGAAATGATACGGAAGCTCGGTCCGGGTAAAGTGGGGCCTGCCGTCGGGAGTCACCGCATTTCTGACAAAGTTCCGCAGACCTCGTCCAGTGGCACAGACCATTGCGGGAAGTAATGCAAGACGGTGTCCGAACGCCAGCTTCACAGCCGAAAGAATCATAAACCGGCTTATTCTCTCAATGGATCCTGAACCTCCAGGGACTACGCAGTCACGAAGCCAGATCATTAAGAAAGCTGCCAGCACAGCTTTCTCCGACAACGGATGTTTGGCTTGACAAAAATAGTAGCCAATCGGAGACCCGGGATCATCATTGTCCTCAGTATCCGCCGTCTCATAACCCGCCATCCGGGCTTCTATATCGGACTTGGTCATAGGTTGTAAGATCGAAAAGGAGGCCGGATCTTCCCCTTCTCCTTGAACGAGGACATAGCCCATCCAGGCTCTCGTGTGGGGATTGGCCCCCTCGGTCCTCCCTTTCTTATTAATCCTATGACAGATAAGAAGGTGGCAGAGCAATTTCTTGTATACATCAATCATTCTGGAGTTTTCACTCTCCAGATCTTGAAGTTCTTCATCACAAGGCACATACTCTTCGTAGGGCTCCGTACCCCAGGGAAGCTTCGACACTTCCTGTATTTTATGGAGAGCCAATCCCATCTCCCCAGCCGAAGCAAAAAAGGTACAAGTGTGAAGGTTATATAACTCGGCCAAAGAAACAAACATTGGTCAGTTGACCCATTACACCATATTGAGTGGTCCTAATAGCAGGGTGGCTTCATACGTGAAAAGTATCCAGCCAGTGAGATTGCTCCAAAATGAAGACGGATACCTCCAGCCTTCCATTCGCATCTTCCCTACTGGATTCGACGCATCCCCCGTCATCATCAAATGGCAAAGCGTGTCAGCGGCATAAGGATGGAGGTTAGTTGAAATGTCGTTCACTACAGCACCAGGTTGCAGTCCCCTCGTAGAGTAAGATGCAGAGCTCCGGAAACATTTGAAAGTGTCCCTCCTCCGATCGCTTGAGTCGAACTGTATTCTTCCAGAGATGATTCCGGGGATCTCAGGAGTTAGCTCCCACTTCATCTGTCGTCGCACAGCTAAGGCAGTAAAAGCAGACAAAGGATAATGGCGCTCCATCGACGGTAGCCATATCCTCTGATTTTTCAGACTGATCACCATGGTCTCGCCATCTTCAAACCCCACACTGTCACCAAACAGGAAGTACGGCTTCTTGAAGCGACGTGCCCCTCCACACACGAACTTCTCATCATTAATCATCTGTCTCAAGAAGGACTTATCCTATTCAAGTATGGCGAGGGTCCGCTCCGTAGGCTGATTTTGACCAATCTTGGCTTGAACCGCACTGATTATATTTTTTTATGGAACTGGTATCAAGGACCTGATAAGCAGAGCCGAAAGGGATTCCGTCAAATTCTGGGACAAACATGTTTACTACAAGGATAGAAAAGAAAGTCAGACTCAGAAATCCGCAGAAAAAACTAAGTTCTGAAAGGCTTTTATGCGCCCAAAGGGCTATGCGCCCAAAGGGATATGCGCCCAAAACAAAATATGTGTGCACATAACATACGAACAGTACGTAGGCGCATAACATGCCACAGCTTGAGGGTGCTTAACATGGCAACATGTGGGCGCATAGCATACCATAGTATTGGCGCATGACTTCTGTGGGCGCATAATAATGCTCACAGAAGTATGTTGCCTTAGGCGCAAGCGCCCCGGCAGAACAAAAGTTCGAGCGTCGCAAATTAACGCTCGAGACTTTGTTTTTGAAGCATGTCCTCACCTAGAATTAGGTCCTGGACTGCCAAGGACGCTGCTGCGGGAGGAGAGCCACTCGACGCAGCCCCCTTGTCCTTCGCGGATCTCTTGGCGACCTTGGGAGACATGGTTCTCAAAGAAAGAAGATGAAGAGTTTTCTAAAAAATTCTAAGAGATGGGAATAATGAGCTTTCTCTCTCCTTTAGGGCCTATTTATAGGCACGAGCCACTTCTTATGCTCCCACTTGCTTTATACGCCCATGCGCCCATTGCGTTGTATGCACCCACAATGGCCTATGCGCCCACGTGAAGAACCAACCTCTTGCACACTATGCGATTGTCACTTGCTGACGTGGATGACGTATGCGGGATGGACCTCTTCAAATTCCACCCCGATGAATCTGTCAATTCGGATTTCGAGGAAGATCACAACAGTCGTATCTCTCTGACAGGCTGGCCAAACACCATGCGCCCAAGCAGAGAGCCGTGCTATGCACCCATTGCATCACGAGAAGACGGTCCATGCTTCTTTCAAAGTATTTCAAACTCGTTCAAGTATCGAAAACTTTGAATGGGGACTTGTAGAAGCATAAAAAAATCAGCAATGAAGCTCTATGCGCCCAAGCCAGTGAAGCTCCATGCGCCCAGCCAGTGAAGCTCCATGCGCCCAGCCACTGAAGCTCCATGCGCCCAAGACTAGCTTCCCCAAAAGGAGGGCGCATAGCCTGAGACATGACTATGGGCCCAAGCCAGACTCAGTGAAAGCCATAATCAAAACGTGCACCGAAGCGCACGGCCACGTCAGTCTCCACGAGCAGTCTGCACCGAAGCATGCGACTACGTCAACACCACAACCAACCCACGATCTCGTAGCCTGTATGTGCCTACATCCTATGCGCCCAAAGCAGGACTATGCGCCCACATAAAAACCAGCATGTTTCCTCACGTGGGCGCATAACATAATTCCAGCTCAAGAAAGACTATAAAAGGGGGCCTCATCTCTCTTCAAAACACAGAATGGAGAGCATCTTCAAGAGCCAAATTGCTGCACTTCTTGCCAGTGAGCCGAGAGTTAGCAATTTTCTTAGGTTTTCTCCCACTTTTGTAATCGGAGTGTCAACGGAGTAAAGGAGGACTATGCACCCACATAAAAACCAGCATGTTTCCTCATGTGGGCGCATAACATAATTCCAGCTCAAGAAAGACTATAAAAGGGGGCCTCATCTCTCTTCAAAACACAGAATGGAGAGCATCTTCAAGAGCCAAATTGCTGCACTTCTTGCCAGTGAGCCGAGAGTTAGCAATTTTCTTAGGTTTTCTCTCACTTTTGTAATCGGAGTGCCAACGGAGTAAAAGAGGACTATGCGCCCACATAAAAACCAGCATGTTTCCTCATGTGGGCGCATAACATAATTCCAGCTCAAGAAAGACTATAAAAGGGGGCCTCATCTCTCTTCAAAACACATAATGGAGAGCATCTTCAAGAGCCAAATTGCTGCACTTCTTGCCAGTGAGCCGAGAGTTAGCAATTTTTTTAGGTCTTCTCCCATTTTTGTAATCGGAGTGTCAACGGAGTAAAGGAGCAACTGTCGCTCGATCTCCATCGTCCCATTCCCCATAATTCTTTTTTGTACTCGGGGATCCTCACCGCAGGATCTCTCAGGCGTACTCGATTTTATGGTGCCTTGCGCCAATAAAGAAAAGACAACATTTTCTTCTTCTTTTTTGTGTGTGTCCACAGCTGTCACTGCTGCATTTAATTTCTTTATTTGGTTTTGGATTTGGGCTCTCTTTTCGAGATAAAGCCGATGGTTACTAAGGATAAATCTCCAAACATCGTCATTATCTTTAATGATCTCAAAAATCGTAGCGGTACTCTTCAGAAACTCTATAAATATGGGTCATTCGAAGAGAGATTTTTCTCTTTCACCTTCTTCTCCTTCGTCTTCATCATCCTTTATGTCTCAGTTTAGCCATGGCTCAAAAAGCTTCCAAGTCGACTGGTGCTGCGGCCAAAGGGAAGGGACTTGCCTCTCCATCGAGAGCAGCAGACTCTCCTTCCATTCATCTCGACGTGCAACCCCCTATCAAGGGTAAGGACGGTGGGAAGACAACGACTAAAATTTTGAATGGCCATATCGCATATTTTATGCGCGGGACAGTCTTATATCGCCTCTGTGCTTTAAGCCTGGTCGATGCATGCCCTATCTCCATTTGGGCCGCATGTGTTCTGTATGATAGGGCCGCATGGGCTGAGCCGCATAAGCGCTACACATTTGAACCTGAACCGCATAAGTGCCCCCAGACTGATCCGCACGAGTACTTCATGACTGAGCCGCATAAGTACCTCATGACTAAGCCGCATGAGCACTTCATGACTGAGTCGCATGAACCGCATAGGTGCCTCATGACTGAGCCGCATGAGCACCTCATGACTGAGCCACATAATTGCCTCATGACTAAGCCGTATGAGCACTTCATGACTGAGTCGTCCGCATAAGTACCTCAAGACTGAGCCGCATGAGCACTTCATGACTGAGCCGCATAAGTGTCTCATGACTGAGCCGCATGAGCACTGTATAACTGAGACGCACGTGTCTCATGTTCTTTAAGCCGCCCACGCATCCCTCATAACTAGGCCGTATAGGTTCTGTTTGGCTAGGTTGCATAGCTGAAAAGGAGCCTATTCACTTTGTTTTTCTTTCTTTGATTTTTGCAGCATCCATACCGAAGGCTGAGACCATTGTGAAGGAAGAAATGCTGCCTCCACTCATCAAACAAGAGTCACCATTTGTTAAGGAGGAGGTGGCACCAAAAGTTGAGGTAAAAGAAGAGCTGGCGTCCATCGGGGAGGGAATTACTCCCAACATTGAAGCTGCTGTAAATGAGGATCCCAAGTCTGAGGGTAGTAGCACTGGGAGTTCTGACCCTCCTGCCCCAGTCGAGGACCTTAATCAAATAGATCCTTCATATGCAAAATGGTTGGGGGAATGGTATATGCCTCAACACAACTAGGATCCGTGGATTCCCATGTTGTTTCCGAAAAAAATAAATGTCCGTATTTTGTCTTGGTATTTCTGTCTGTCTTTAGCTGTAGTTTGTGTTTCGCTTCTTTTGGACATCAAATGTAATCCTTCTTCCTATCCAGATGAAGATATGAAGAACTTTTTGGTTTGCTCATGAGATGTAGTCCTGTGAATGTAACTGAAAATAGAATACATTCACTCCATTTTTTGCTTGTGGTATCTATGGTGCTTGTATTAGAGGGCGTAATACAGCGTTTGTGTTTGATAAAGGACATCCCACTGGGAAACTTTTTTGTGGACCTATTGCCCTTTTCTGTATCTGGTAATGCGAGCAAATAGATTTGCATAATATTTTGTGGACCTACTACTCTTTGGTACACCGATGGTGCGAGTAATAGATTAGGATAACTTTTATGGACCTATTACCCTTCTGCGTACTGGCGGTGCGGGCAAATAGATTTGAAGCAAAACCCAAAAGAGGTAATATGGATGTGATAGGTTTTGTGGTCTTAACACCATATCTTTTATCCCGGGTTAGGTACAGGTGTTAAGTCAAGAGACCATCAGTATCAGAGGTAATATGGACGTGATACATAATGATCATGAATTTTTTGTGTGGACCTATTACTCTTCTGCGCAGTGGTGGTGTGAGTAATAGATTTTGAGACAAAACCCAACAGAGGTAATATGGACGTGATAGGTTTTGTGGTCTTAACACCATATCTTTTATCCCGGGTTGGGTACAGGTGTTAAGTCGGGAGACTATCGGTATCAGAGCTAATATGGACGTAATACATGATAATCAGGATCAAGAAGTTTGCTCAGAGATAATGGTACGCTGGGCAGACTCTTGTAGGATAAAGCATTAGAGTGGAAGTTCAGAGGTATCAGCATACATGACTCTCCACTCAGGGAGATGCGATGTAAAAAATAGAGTGTGAGTTCATAGGTACTTGGTGTACATAACTCGATGGTCTGGTGAGTTCAGAGGTACTTGGTGTACATAACTCGATGGCCTGGGAGATTTGGTGGTTTGAGAAAGTAGCAGCATGTCCCTAGACATAGTATTTCTTCAGGAATTTGTTGTTTATGGGCATCATGAGCAAGTCTCTGTTCTGCTTCGCGAGTCGGTATACGCCGTTGGAGAATATTGTCTCGATGATGAACGGACTCTCACATTTAGGCTAGAATTTGCCGGGGGTCTTGTGAGTCATGACCATTGGTCTGCGAATGACCAAGACGAGATCGCCGACTTGTAATATTCTTTATTTGACTTTCTTGTTGAAAGCCCGAGAGATGCGCGCTTGGTAGAGCTCTATGCTTTGTTGAGCTTGTAAACGCTTCTCATCTAAGGCTTCCAGTTCTTGTAGCCGTCGGCAGTGGTTGTCATCCGACGTCAATCGGTAAGTAAGGGCCACACAAAGCGAGGGGATCTGAGTCTCCAATGGGAGAACTGCCTCGCTCCCGTAAACCAAGGAGAACGGTGTATTTCCTGTAGCCGTCCGAATCGTTGTACGATACGCCCATAAGCACTCGCCAAGCTTTTCATTTCAGTCGCATTTGTTTGAGGACACAAACTTTTTGAGGAGCTTGATTATGGTTTTGTTGAAGGCTTCGCCAAACCATTAGTCGATGGGTTATATGCCGTCGAGGCCATGTTCTGAATCTGATTCTGGTCACAAAATCGATAGAAAGCGTGACTTGTGAATTGCGGACCATTGTCGTGAATAATCCTCTGGGGCAGTCCAAAACGGTAGATGACGTGATGTTTTATGAAACTAATCACGTTTGATGTCTTTACCTCTGCAAACAGACCAGCTTCTACCTATTTGGAGAAGTAATCGGTGATTGCAAATATGAACCGATGCCCCCTAGACGACGGTGGGGTGATTGGCCCAATGATGTCCATTTCCCATGCTTCAAATGGCCAAGTGGCCACTGTTGGGTACAAAAATTCAGATGGTAGATGTATGAAATCTGCGTAGATCTGGCAAGTCTTACACTTCTTTACATAATCAACTGCATCTGCTACCATTGTGGGCCAGTAATAACCCATCCGACGGAGGCGATCTTGCAACTTCGGGCCAGGTTAGTGAGCCCCGCAAGCGCCATCGTGAGCCTCGCGTAAGGCTTCCTTGTCTTCTGCATTTGACAGGCATCTTAACAGTAGCCCATCGTAGGATCGTCGATATAACATTTTCGTCTCTGTACCATAGAAGAATCTGAGAGAGCGCATTCTGATTGAAGTTGCTTCCTTCACATTCTCTGACAGAATTTTGTAGACTGCAAAGTCGATGAACGGGTATCTCCAGTCTTGTATGTCATTGATTATCTCGGCAAAGTAACTCGTACCCAGTTGAACATTGTTCTTGGGATGGACCAGCTCATGGCCTATCACGTCGACTAGATGATGAGCATCATTTGGAACTGCCAAGGAAGCGGCAAGTCCTGCTAGGGCATCGGCTTCAATATTTTGGAGCCTAGGAACATGCTCTATAAAGAACCCCTCTAAGGTTGCAATTATGGCAATTGCTGTCTGATGGTAGGGAATCAAGTCCTCGTTGCGAACCTCGTATGAGCCTCGGATCTGATTAACAATCAGCTGCGAGTTGCCATACGCTTCCAGGTACTTGACTCCCACCTCTTTTGCGAGTTGGAGTCCGATGACTAGAGCGTTATATTCGGCTACGTTGTTTGAACAGGGTTCTTTGAGAGAATATGTCTGGTTAACGACCAATCCAGAGGAAGAAATTAATACTACCCCGATTCCAGCGACGATATCACCTTGTGGCCCCGTTCTCGATGCACCGTCAAAGAACATTCGCCAAATGGAATCATGTGAAATCATGTTTGAGGCGACGACTTCGTCGGGGATTTCTTCATAAATTTTGGTTGTTTCTGAGCCCGGATGGGCTGCTAAGAAGTTGGCCAGGGCTTGACCTTTGACAGCCTTCTGCAGAACAAAAACCATGTCGTAGGGGGTAACAGTATCGCCCAGGTGGGTAGACGAGAACTGAGTTCTCCTGGCTTGGTCATAAGAACCCTGAGAGGATTAACTCGTGAGATAGCATGGATGGTCTGCCCTATCACATAGTGTCGTATTTTTTGAATGGCGAACACTAGGGTAAGGCACTCCTTCTCCACGGCGGTTTACCTATGTTCCGGTCCTACCATCATCCGGCTGAGATAGTAAATAGCTTGTTCATGTCCCGCGTCATTATTTTGTGCTAGCAAAGCACCGAGGGAGTGTTCCATTGCCCGTACATAGAGTAGGAAGGGCTTTCCAGCGACCGGGACTACCAGAACTGGCGGATTCGTCAGGTATTTCTTAATGTCATCAAAGGCATGCTGACATTTCTCGTTCTATATAAAAGAGACACCTTTCTTCATGAGTTGAGTGAAGGGTTGACATCGCCCTGAGAGGTTAGATATGAACCTCCTGATGTAGGCTAGTCTTCCCTGAAGGCCGCGGAGTTCACGTTGGTTCCTCGGTGGACTCATCTCCAGGATTGCTTTTATTTTATCGGGGTCTATGTGAATGCCCCGGGAAGTAATGACAAAGCCCAAGAACCTCCAGCTAGACACGCCCAGGAAAGACATGGTGGGATTCATCTTTAGATTGTGCGCTCACATGAGGTCAAACACTGTTCTCAAATTATGTAAGTGATCATTTTTGGAGCAGCTTTTGACGGCAATGTCGTCAACGTAACACTCCACCGTCTTGCGCAAGTGATCTCTGATGATGACGCTCATAGCACGTTGATATGTAGCACCGGCGTTCTTCAGGCCGAAGGACATGACCGTATAACAATACATGTCGATCGGTGTTCGGAATGACGTATGCTTCTCATCATCAGGAGACATTTTGATTTAATTGTATCCTGAAAAGCTATAAATAAAGGACGATTATTATGTCGGTGATCAGAAGAGGAAATTCATCCTTAGGGCATGCCGCATTCAGATTGTAGAAGTCGATGCAAATTCGGATCTTTTCGTTCTTTTTGACGACTGGTACTATGTTGGCTACCCAGTCTGGGTGCTGCTCTTCACGAATGAAACTGCTAGCTATAAGCTTGTTTACTTTTGCTTCAATGAAGTTCATAATGTCTGGACGAAACCGCCGCTGTTGTTGTTTGACTGGTTTTGCGTCCGGATAATTATTGAGCTTATGAAGTGCGATCTCGAAATTTAGCCTTGGCATGTCTTCATAGCTCCAAATGAAGACGTCGATGTATTCTCGGATGAATTGCAACAGCGACTCTCGCTCATCGTCCTTCAGGCTTTTACTGACAAAGATTGGCTTCATGGAGGATTCATCACCAAGGTCAACTTGTGTGACCTCGTCTTCAGTGGGAGGGTCTCGTAGTTCAAAGCGCTTCTTCCATTGTGCATCCAGTTGTTGGACCCATGGCTCCAACTCAAGCGGTTCGAGTAGATCTTCATCTTCCTCTTCAATATCAGCGGATGTCATGTTGACAGATAATGTCTGCCTGAATATATCTCCAATACTGCCATCGGAGTCGTAAGTGGGTGACTCAGACGAATGAGAGTGCCACTCACATTCTTCATCGGAACTCTCGGGCGTTGTTACTGGTGTAACATACCCGAGGCTGTGTCTAGATTTGTGATAATAATCATGAGGTTTCCCAGTCGGTGCTGACAGATGTAGAGGCAATCGCTGACCGTTGCCGTAATTCAGACCCGGGGTAGCCTCCATATCATACCCTTGCTTTTGCATGAAGTACTTGGCTTGAGGACTATACAGGTAGAGCGGTAATCTTCCAGCGTCGGGTTCGAGATCGAGCTCTTGTGGTGTAAAAGATTGAGGACCTTCTTTTCGGCCAAAGATGATCGTGTGACCCCATTCTCTTCTGCCTGGGACTAGGAAGTAAGCGCCTTTAATGGGAGCAAGTCGATTTGCGGTATAGACGGTTGTCACCTGTGTGTGCAGGTTAACGTCTAGACAGTCCCGTACAGCATACATCAGATTAAGCTTATCACACTCAGAATAGTCCAATGGCAGCCTCTTATTGATAAAATAAGGAATTTTGTCTACATGGATTACATCATCAGGGGAGGGGCTATCCACCTGTGCAACCAGGTACTTGGCGAGTTCTACGTCCTCTTCGGCTACCCCTTACGAATCCAGAGGTCGGAATGCTGCCTTAGGCAGCTTGACCACCAATGGTTCTGCTAGTGACACTGGCTTGCCTAAGGGCCTCGGGTCGACATTTGATTGTCTGCTCAATTTAGGAAGACGGATAACCATCGGTTCGGTAGAGGACTTTGTGTCTTCTGGTTGCCTTTGAGTGAATTTTGGCAATCGGATCACCATCAGCCCTATGACAGGTTTTGGCTCCTGGCTGGATCTCGGGAGCCGGATGACCATTGGTTCCAACTGCGCAGGTGAGGCAGGAGAACCAGGCACCTCTTTATGCAAAGTTGCGACAAGGGGTGCGGCTTTGACCGGTTTACGGGCCTGGAGATGGATTTTCAAAGGTTCCTCTGACCCTATTATGGCTTCGAGTTCATCAGTTATGTGTTTCTTGGATTCTTCATGTAGATAAGCCTCCGAAAAATAGTAAGACTCAACCCCTTTGAAGGGATCGATGGCGACAAATTCTGTCTTCATGAAGCCGTGCTTACTAACATACTTGAAGCACTGGTGGAGTGTAGATGGCACGATCATGTAGTCATATATCCATGGACGCCCCAGAAGGATATTGTAGGACATATCTGCGTCTATGATGTAGCATGTAACCTCCGTCTTCAGGTCACCAATCTGACATTTCAAGCGGATCTTCCCTAGGGGACCCGAGTTGAAACCGCTAATGGTGGTATTGGTCGTCGCTAGCCGGTGCATAGGGATGCCCGGAAGTTGGAGCAAGCTTTTCAGGATGATGCTTATCGACGAGCCAGGGTCGATATGCATCCGATCCATCTTGATGTCGCCTATGTATCCAGTGTAGTACAAGGGCCGATCATACAAGTTGGACTTGATCAACATGTCCTGTGGGGTAAATACGATGTTGGGCATTACATCTGCGCAGTTGCTGTCCTGTAGATCTGCTGACAGGCTTCCTCTGGAGGCTTGACCTGGGCTAAGTAGGCGTCAGCATTTTGGAGTGCTTCGCTCAAAGCGACACGAAGATCTTTGGAGAGCCTTAGGAGCTCGTATAACGACAACTATGCTGGTGTATTAGCCAATTGTGCTAATATGTTAAAGTTGTAAGGTCTCTCTAGCTCCTTAGGTGCATCATTATGGAGTGGCCTGTCGAAGCGGGTTTCCTTTGGCTTGGACTTATCTACCGGTGGAGGCTGGGACGGCCTTGGAACATCAGAGGCAGGCAACGTTGCCGGCTGAGGATCTTTGACTGAACTGCCCAGTATGGGCTGGACTTGTGCCCCAGACCGGGTAACAACGGCTGCCTCTTCCTCAGCTTCGGCTGAAATTGTATGGCAGGATCTAGACTTCCTGTTCTTCTTCTCGTTGGTAGGAGATGACACCGCCTGGGTAACTTCGGGCACTAAGTCCGGGTGCACCTACATGATCTCTCATCGCGATGTGGTGAAGGGTACCAAACCAGATGTCTGGTCCCGGACGGGTGAAAGATGAGTAACCTCCATCGTTACCCGAGGGACATGTATTATCCCGTCTGGAGTATTTATTGGAGGGAAGTCACCGAATTGAACTGATACCATGTTCGCAGCCACAGTAACCTCTTCAAAATCTATCGACAGAGCTTTGGAATCGATAAGACTCTGGATGTACCACTTTAATTGGAAGCAGTCATCAGTGGAATGATGGACATAGTGGTAGAAGTGACAATATTTTGGGCCTCCATTTCTGTCGTTCGAGGCTCGCGCCTTGGTAGAGGGAGGTAGATCCTACCCCCTTGCAGGAGCATATCGAAGATAGGTTTGACATAACTATCTTCAAATGAGTAATTCACCTTGGACCACTGACCTTCCGCCTGTTTTTGTTCAGGTTTTTTGGTCGCATCAGCGACCATGGCATGTTTGCCTTTATTGTCCCGATTGGAGGTACCGCCACTGTTGTTGTTGCTGGAGGTGGAACCAGGACGTTTGCCCTTATCCTCTCCATCTGGGATATGCAATCCCAACTGGCGAGCCTTCTTCAACTTTGCCTCCGCATTGGTAGCACTTATGATGAAGGTCATCCAATCCCTGAACTAATCGTCGCCCATCCAGAGGCTAATTGCGGGGAGCAACTTCTTCTGGCAGATTTCAATCAAGGAACTTTCGGGATTGTCTTGGGGCAATCTCATTGTGGTTTGGCGGAACCGCTCGATATAGTTCCTTGTTAGCTCCCTCTCTTCCTGAACAACATCCATAAGAGACGACATTGCCACATCATGCCCCGCTTCGTAGAATCTCTCCAGGAACACGTGCTTGAAGCCGTCAAAAGAATGGGTGTAGTTGTCAGAAAGGTCAACGTACCAGTCGAACGTGATCCCCTCCAATGCTCCGATGAATAATCGTGTGAGGATGGCATCGCTATGCGGCAAGTGGTCGGTTGTGACCTCAAAGCTCAAAGCTCCTGGACTTCCCTTCTTGCCTCCTTGGCTTCATCTGCAGCTGAAGGAACGGATGCTCCTAAAGGATCGTCACTCAAAGGAGGGGCGGTCGTGTTGGAGTCCGCATTGACTGCGGGTCCCAAGCTTGTTTGTCCGGGCGTCCTTACTGGTTGAGTTGGCAAGGCGGCTTTGATTTCACCTGTAGACTTGACCAAGGATAATAGCATGGCTTCAAGTACTTCTAGACGTTATCGATCAGTCGGTCCTTCAGGATCGTTGCCGGCCATAAAGACTATCCGTACGTGGGTAGACATAGAAGGGACCGTAGAAGAGGTGCTCTCCGTATCGTACCCTTGTACAGAGAAATCGTCGGGGAATGTCGGAATGTCATCTTCCTCAGACTCGGAAGGGGTGCTACCCACTGTGCAGGAAGCCGCATCGTCTTGGCGAGGGCGGTCGCCCTCAGGGACGTCCAAGTCTGTTGTATAATTTCGGGGGATCTCTACCCCCTGTGTATGCTCTTGGTACACTGGGTTATCGCATATATTGAGGAGACTGCTACCCCCAGCTTCATCTACTCCCAAGGAGGCCAAAGGTGCACCCCCAGGTGTTGGAAGTTTATTTTTTTATCGAGTGTCTAAATAGACACCCCCATGGCTGTCGGCGATAACCCTCCAGATGAGAGTTTCCTTGCAGTGCTGGCTGAGATTGTCGGGCTGGAAGAGCCTGTCTTCTTTCCTCCCTTGCCGGGCGGAACCTTCCAAGTTGAATTACAGGAGGCGAAAGGAAACTCCTCGTCTCCCAGAATTTGCACATGTTTCTCGAGTTGTTGTCGGACAGGTGCTGTCTACTGCAGTCGTTGGAAAATGGACTGCCGATCTTCAGGTGCTGTCAACTTGTCGCAACAACAGTTGATGATGACTTGGGTGCAACGACGTCCCGAGAGGGGCTCATCGCATGCCAAGGTTGCTTCCTTCTCCTTACGTTTGTGAGTAATCACCTCACGCAAGTCGATAGCAGGCTGATCTACCTTTGCATCAAACTTGTGGACTCGGGTATCCCGAGCACACAGGTGCGTAGGTATCATGTTTTTTCCCTGATCCGAGGCTAGTAAAAGCACTTGCTCTCGATCGTTGGAGGGAGACTTTAAAGACCCATCCTGTCCGTTAGCCCTGGGGGACTGGACGCCGGTGGTTCTGTATAACTTTCCATTAGGAGCCCGTATAACAGTTAACGGTGTCCGCTGACGATCAGTAGCTTGGACAGTTGACTGGGCTTGTTGGGCCCGCACTGTCCTGGACTTCATCAATTTAGCACCTGAAGGCGCATAGTAAGAAGAGTCCTGATTGGAATATTCTACATTCTCAATGGGCCGCATGGAGTCGGGCCTGTATGAGAGACGATCGAACACTGAGTTTCTGACAGGGCCGCATGAGACATCCTATCTTAGGCCAGGATTGGCTGCCGCATGGGCCATCTTTCTGCGGCCAGAGTTGGCAGCCGCATGGGCCGTCTTCCTGCGGCTAGAGTTGGCTGCCGCATGGACCATCTTCCCGCGGTCAGAGTTGGCAGCCGCATGGGCCATCTTCCTGCGGTCAGAGTTGGCAGCCGCATGGATCGTCTGCCTGCGGCCGGAGTTGGCTGCCGCATGGACAGACTGCCTATTTCTCTTATGCGGCCTCTTCTTCGTTCGCATGGATTTCCATTGTGCCCCCAAAAACTCAACAGCGTAGTATTTTTTTTTGCTGGATTTGGGGACAGTGGGGTCCTCTACGGTCGGAAGCAAAGCCACAGAAGAGCGTTGATCACCGTCTTGGGCCGCACAAGGAACTTCTTCGAGAACCTGGTCGGGGGCAACAGTTTTGCGTTTCGACGTCCTACGGGTTCTCTTTGGGTTGGCTCGCTTCTGTGACGGGCTGGCGCTTCCTTCAGAGAGCATTTCTTCGAAGGCTTGTTGGTCAAAACGAACCACAAGCATTTGTTGCGTAGAGCCGATCATGGACGCGTCGGATTGCATCACCAGCTTCTCATCAAAGGAGAAGGACGTCTCCAGCAGAGTCTCCATCGTGTTTGCCATTAAAATATCAAAGATAGGTATTACAAAAATACTGAAATTGATTGCAAACTCGTTTGTACAAAGAAAAGCCTAGAAAGAAATCCTAGGAAACAGTCTAAGTACAATTGTTTAGTTTTTGATTCTGGGGGGTGACGGTGGAGGCTCGGGAAAGTGTATCAACTCTGCCTTACTCCTTGGACTATCCGACGCAGTCTTAGCTCTTGAAAAATTTGCCCTTCGTAGGTTGCCCGCCTTGCAGGGGTGTGGCACCCTGCTATTTATAGTGATATATGTTTTGAGCCGCATAGATGGCCCGTGGCCACGTGGCTACACAGCACGTAAAGATCCGCTCTTTGGCCGCCAGCTGGCAATTTGTTTGGATTTTGTTGCAGCAGATCTGGGTGCTTGAGACTTGGTCAGCCTGCCACGTGACCTATCGTGAGATAGGATTAATCTGATGGAGTCATTTTGAGCCGCATAAGTCTTTCAGTTTTCGGCCATGCTGGGCCGTATAAGACTCAGGCGACTTAGGTCGCAGTCTCCCTTAGTCCGCATGTAGCTTAAGGACTTTTGAGCCGCATAGATTCTGTATTTTGGGCCGCATGAAGCTCATGCGGCTTAGGTTATAGTTACCCTTGGCCGCATGAAGCTTAGAGACTTTAGGGCCGCATAGGTTGAGCCGCATAAGGTTCATGCGGCTCGGGTAGCAATCCTTATGGCCGCATGACTATGTCTAAGCACCTGAACCCTGTTTTTAGTGACATGACATTTTGTCTGATCACGTCTTATCTTTTTGTCAGAGTGTTAGAGCTGTCATTTTTGTCAGTTTTGACAAAGTTTGTCAGTTTTATCAGAATGACTGATCAGCTTGGCCGCATATCTTCCTTCTGCGGCTCGAATTAGTCTGGTTACAGACGGGCCGCATGGGGTACCGAATCTGTCATGCAGCTCTCCTTTATGTGGACCAGTTTGGCCCAAATTACTCATGCGGCCAGTTGTGATCCGCATGAATCCCATATTTTCCATGCTTCTACAATAACGTTACCTTAAAAATAGTTATCCAGTCAGGATCGAAATAAAGTACATAACTCTGAAAGCAGTTCCATTGTATGGTAGAAAATATATAACTCATAATAGAATAAAATACATGATGTACTAGAATAGAATACAGAGAAATAAAGAAATAGCATCATAAAGATATAAGAAACTGAGTGCATGAATAAGATAGAGAACATGTTAACTTGAAATGAACACAAGTGATTTAGAGCACAAGACAGTTATGTGATTAGTTTAGGTTGCACATGATTATTCTACGGTAACTCGATTATACGTGAAGGATATATTCAACATGTACATGATTATACTAAGGGATGTAATCACATAACTACTTCTACTCTTCCGTCCCAATCAATACACATATAATTATACTAAGGGATTTAATCACAACAAGTTATGTACAAGATTGTTAGTTTGCACATGAAGCACATGTGAGCACATGAGATTATATGAGAGTACATGAATAATATGAATACAAGGAGTATATGATGTACATGATAAAGTACATGATCATGAAATACCCGATGCACCGGATAAGGGATAACATCTTCTGACAAGATCCATTTAGTACCAATCCATGTAACAATGTGTCAGCATCAAGTAAAGTAGTCTAGAGAAGGTAATATAGATATTATCATGATGAAAACAATCAGAGAATGTACTCGGCTTAATTTGTTGGAGTCGACATGCACGACACAAACGTATCGACACGGGATAGGTACGATGCTATGCTCCATAAGATGGTCCCAAATGATGGCACAGACAATTCCATCAGGTCCAAACTAGTCCAAATAGACTAGTTTGGTATATATAAGTCCAAAATCCGAGTTCGGCACGATATTGAATCGAGAAATAGGAAACGACTATAATAGTCACGATTTACGATTTCGAAAGAAAAGCATAACTAATTATATATACTATTAAAAATCATTTATAATATTCTTGAAACTCTATCTTGTAAATCGAAATACTTTTAGATATTATTTGAAATCCCAGAAAATTATTTATAATATTTAGAACTATATGTTTGTTCATCAAATATTCCTAGTTAATAACCCACAAATCATTTCAATAATATAACCCAAAATATATATACATATATAGGTCCAAAATCAATTATGTTTGCATAGCCCAACTCAAAGTATTTAAACTTAATAATATAGGGCCCAAGCCCAAATAATCTAGATTTAATATCAAGAAACAATAAATGATAAACTAATAATGATACCATATAATGTACTTTATATATATACACACTGAAACCCATTCATATATATATATATATATATATATATATATATATATATATATATATATATATATATATATATATATATATATACTTCCAACACTCTCACCCTGTCACTATAGTTGCCAACAGTCGCTAATCCGCACCCTGGCACCGCATTCTTCACGGTCGTCAGTGTGCTGAACCCCTGATTAGCTTGCGACTCGGTAGCGGCGATTCGTCGCCTGGCCTTGAAAGGTGGATTGGTAATAGAATCTACCATCTGTCTCCGAACGCCCCCCCCCCCCCCCCCCGAAATACGAGATCCGGGATCTCTGGGACCCAGCTGCTGGATGGAGATGGGAGCGTATCAGAGAGTGGATCGCGCTGGAGGCGATGAACGACCTCACCGGCACGGACATTAGGATCAACGAACGCCCGGACAAATTGATTTGGACCCCCAACGCCGGAGGCTCATTCTCGATGGCCTCTGCCAGACGGGTAGTGGGGAGCGGCGGAGTGTCGTCGCCAATTATATCATCATTTTGGCAATCATGCATCCCCATCAAGTGGTCCTTTCTGATATGGAGAGCTCAGCGCAGGAAGCTGCCCACCGACGACTCCCTGACCACCATCGATTATAGCCTAGCATCCAGCTGCCACTGTTGCTACTCACAATCAAGAGACGGCGGAACACATCCTTCTAACCGGAGATCTAGCTACATAGATTTGCGTGAACTATCTCGTCGTTGCAGGAAGAGGCATACAAACGGGGGCTTCAATGATCTCCTGAGCAACTGGGGTGACTCCCATAGCCATCATATCGCCGCTGCCGTTGGGATTTGGGTCCTCTAGAAAAATTGAAACAAATTCAGGTATGAAGGCCGCCAATTCTCTCCAGATCAACTCAACCGCGAAGTCCTTCGTCAAATTCTCAAAACAAAGAACCGATGCTCCCACTCCCCGGAGCATTTTTGGCAGGCTCTGCTTTAGCCTCGATCCCCGCGCTAGTTCTTAGGTTTTGTGGTTTTCTTGCGCTTTGCGCGCTTACTTGTATAGGCTTCGGCATTTTGCGCCTGATACATCAATATATATATATATATATATATATATATATATATATATATATATATATATATATATATATATATATATATATATATATATATATATATATAAATATATATATATATATATATATATATATATATATATATTTTATATATATATATATACCTTTATATTCTAAATAAAGTAATATAGTATTATAAAATATATACATATACTACCCTCCAACCATAAAAATTAACAAATAGCATTAGTAACAATGTTAATAAAAATATTAATAACGATAAAACTCCAATTACTGTCATTAACATTAATGACACCCATTAACATCTAAAACCCCTAAATTTAAAAAAACTAATCTTATTATTTTATTTATTTTAAACAAAAACCATGCAAGACCTAGCTTATATAATTGGGCCCAGACAGCTAAACCCAAACCCATGCTAACAATCTTAACATCCTAATTAAAATTGAAGAGAGGACAGAGGGGTTAAGGCTGCTGCCTTAAATTAGAAATGGGTGTCTCATTCAACTGTTGCTCATTTAACTAATGTCTTAAATAGAAATTAAGAGGGTGGAGAAGGTGTTGAGCGTCTCATTCATTCCCAAATTCTTTTTAAAACCTAAATTCTCAATAACCACGAAGAGAGAGAGAGAGAGGAGATGAAGGGAAGGGGAGCTCACCGAGGGGGAAGCTCGTCGAGGGGGGTTCCGACGGAGGGGAATGGCGCACAGAGGTGGCACGGGCTCGGGAAAGCTCGTCGTAGGTGGGGGTGTCTAGATCTGGGGTGGCGTCAGTGCTCCTTGCGGCGGCACTGGAGGCTGCGTATGGGTCACGCCGGGCACAGGTGCGGTCGAGGTACGGACGTGGTAAGGCTCACTGGGCACGGGAGGGGTGGCCACTCCCTGCTCTCAACACTGGATTCACGACGGAGCAGCAGAGAACGGTGAGTTCTCACACACATTCTCTCTTCCTCTCTTTTGATTGTGGTGGTGTTAGGTGTGGTGGTTTGGCTTGGAGGCTGGCCGGAAAGGCAGGCGATGGTCGAAAATGTTTTTGGTGGTGGCGGTTGTGGTATTTTATATGGAAGTCGATGGTGGCAGCCTGATGGTGGTGGTGAGATAGGGCGATGGCAGTGGTGGCTGGCAGTTTGGTGGTGGTGGTGGTGCTGTATTGATCGGGGGCAGGAAGGAATGGTCAGAGGTGGTGGCAAGGAGGTAGAATGGTGATGATGGTGGTACGATCGTGTTGGACCGTGTTGGCCGGGGTCATGGTGGTTGGGCGATGGCCAAGGGGGTGTTGGCGGTTGTTGTGACCAGGAGGGGGAGATCACGCCAGGGTCGTGCTGCAGAGTGTGGTCGATAGTGTTGGAAACTTGGAGGTGGCGGCTGATGTAGGAAATTTAGGGTTTAGGGAATATTGCTATGATATAACATATTGGGGAGTGTGTAATATTTGTAGGGTAGGAAGGAAAATCCTAAAGGCTGAGTGTAAATGTAATAGAATTAGGGAATTAGTGGAACACTAACTACTAACACTAATTGCTAACCACACACATTATTGCTATACACTAGTTTAATTAGTTATTAGCTAATAATTTATTTAGATAATAGTTAGTACCTAATTACAAATTAGCTACTAATTACCTATTATTGGCTAAATCCCAAGCTCTAGTCCACAATCCAAGCCAATGGCTTGGAAGGCTAAAATATGACCGAAATGGTCTTAGCCCGACACGAGGGAAACATAATATTACAATTTATCGAAAACTATAGGATCCGATAAAATAAAATAAGTATATTTATGTAAAATAATATTTTTTACAAATCTTTTATGTTTCCAAAAAAATATTTATAACTTATATAGGTTTAAGGAAATGAACAGGAAGATTCCAATAGAATAAAATCTCACATAAAATAGTTTCATAAAACTAAATGCTCCAACAAAATACAGATTGCATTATACGATCGAAAATGCGCTTCAAATAGAATTCTCATTTTCTAACTGAGGTACATATTCAATGAAGAACCTGGAGAAAGTAGCAGCTATTTCAAGAGTTGTTTGGTAATATGGAAGAAGATCTTCATGACGAACCTCATATTCTCCTCGAACTTGACTGACTATCAACTTGGAGTTGCCATAAGCGTCTAGATAATCTAACCCCAGTTGTTTAGCCAACTTGAGTCTAATGAGTAGAGCATTACACTCTGCAACATTATTGGAACAAGGCTCCATAAGTGAATAAGCACGATGGATGGCCAGATTATTAGGAGATATTAATACTACCCTACTCCTGCCACGATATTGCCTTTGGGACCCGTTCTTGGATCTCCATCGAAGAACATCCTCCATACAGACTCTTTCGTTGTTGTATTAGACTCCAACACTTCATGCGAAATTTCATCATAGAGTTTAGAATTTTCTGCTATTGGGTGTGAAGCTAGAAAATCAGCCAGAGCTTCTCCTTTGACTACTTTCTGGGGTACATAGACCATATCATAGGGAGATAATAAAATTGCCCAAGTAGCAAGGCGAGAATTGAGCGCACTTGGCTTAGTCATAAGAACTCTGAGAGGGTTAACCCTAGATACAACATGGATAGCTTGTCCCATTACATAGTGCTGCATCTTTTGAATTTCAAAGATTAAGGCGAGACATTCTTTCTCAACAGGATTATATCTATGTTCTGCGTCGATCATCATACGGCTCAAATAATAAATAGTGTGTTCATGCCCTTCGTTATTCTTTTGAGATAACAGTGCACCAACAGAATATTCCATCGCACGAATGTACAATAAAAATGGTTCACCATGACTGGAGCCACCAATATTAGAGGATTAGTAAGGTATTTTTAATGTCTTCGAATGTCTGCTGACATTTTTCATCCCAAACAAAAGAAACTCCTTTCTTCATTAACTGAGTGAAAGGTCGATATCGCCCGAATAGATTTGAAATGAATCTTCGAATGTAGGCCAACCTGCCTTATAAGCCATGCAGTTCTTCCATTTTTAGGATAGCTTCGACTTTGTCAGGGTCAATATGTATTTCCTTTAAAGTTATGACAAATCTAAGAAATTTGCCGCTAGAGACTCCTAATAACGATTTTATAGGATTCATCTTAAGTTGGTGTCCATGCATCAATTCGAACACCATTCTCAAGTCATGAAGGTGATCGCCCTTTGATCGACTTTTAACAGCAATATTGTTTACGTAGCATTCTACCCTTTTTGTCGATATTTGCAAAAAATATGATCATGGCTCGTTGATATGTAGCTCTAGCATTCTTTAAACCAAAGGGCATTACCGTATAATAGTATACCCCCAACGATGCTCGGAATGATGTGTACTTCTCAACAGCTAAAAATATTTTAATTTGATTGTAACCGTAGAACCGTCCATAAAAGACATACATTCGAAGCTACAAGTATTATCAATCATAATATCTATGATTGGAAGAGGAAACTTTTCCTTTGAACAAGCTTGATTAAGGTCTCGATAATCGATGCATACCCTAATCTTCCCATTCTTCTTCATGATCTGGGTAATATTAGCAACCCAATCAGGATGTTGCTTTTCTCGCACAACACTTCTGTCTATAAGTTTGTTCACCTCATTCACAATAGCCTCCATCATATCTGGACGAAACCGACGTTGTTGTTGCTTCACCGGTTTGGCATTAGAAAGTATAATAAGACGATATATTGCTATCTGTTTATCAAGCCCGGACATGTCTTCATAACTCCAGGCAAATACATCTAAATACTCTTTGATAAGCTCAAGGAGAGAGTTCTTGTCATCATCAGATAAACTTTTGCTAACGAATATCGGTTTAGGCGATTCTGAATCACCTACATTAACTTGAACAACTTTATCTTCAGTAGGAGGTTCACGTTGTTCAAACCGTATTTTCCATTGGGTGTCAAGCTATTTAGCCCAAGGTTCAACTTCAAAAGGTTCCATAGAAAGATCATCTTCTTCTGTTTGATCAGCAGATATCATATAAGCTGAGAATACATCTTTAATACTGCCCTAACACTATGACCTAAATCTCGTAGCGAAGAATCATAAGAATAAGAACATGTATCAATATCTTCTTCATCTGAGATTTCTGGTGTAGTTGGAGGAGTTACATATCCCAACCCCGATCGAATACGATGGTAGTAGTCTTGTGATTTTCATTTTGGAGTTGGGATACGCAACGGTAGGCGGCAGACCTTACCAAATTTGAGGTCTTGCTGACTATTTAAGTCATAGCCCACTCTTTGAATAATATTCTTCGCTTTAGGAGTATACCGATATAATTACATTCTACCGGAATCAGGTTCAGAATCATCGACCAAAGCTTCTTTATGACCCTCGGCTCGGCCAAATATAATCGGTGTTTCACCAATTGACCTAGCCGGTACTTTAAAATAAGAATTTTCATATGATAGACATGGAGTACTATCTTTAGAAGAAATAAACACAGGCAATGGAAACTTCGTGTCCATGATAAGTGAACACAAAGAGTCGACAGTTCTTAGTCCAGTTACAGGAACACCAAAATAATCAAAAGAAGAACCTCTTTCATTAGGTATGTACATGATTTCTTCTTTGGGGAAAACATACTCAGGAGGATTAATACACGGAGGTTTATTTACAACACTTGCCTTTGCAGCGATGGCAGCATGAGTCAAATTAATTACAAAAGGCTCATTCAGTTGAACTTGACGCTTGCTTCGACGATGATCAACTACAAACGATTTTTCCTTCCTACTCCGCAAGTCGATCATTAGTGGTTCATTTTTTTTGTCCAGAGATCAATTACTAGAGGTTCTTCTATTTTCATGTTGGCTTTGCTCTTGCGTAAGTCAACAACAAAAGGTGTACTACCCCCTGACAGATTCTCCTGTGAAGCTCTAGTAGGATCCTTCCACACAGGACACTTCAAGTTTATTGCCAAGGGTTCTTCAACTGGCTATTTCCACACAGGGCCTTTCAAGTATATTGGCTAGAGGTTCTTCTACCGTGTGATCGGTAGATGCCTCTTCTACTTTGCCCCTGCCTCTACTTTCTTGTCCACAACCAGGTGTGATGGTTCATCATCAAAGGGTCTCTGATCCAGAGGTTTGTACAGCCTTACATCAGAGAAGTAGACCTCGACACTTTTGAAAGGATCGACGTCTGCAAACTATATATATGTTTGCCATAAAAATCAAAGACAGGTATTACAGAACACTGAAATTGATTGCAAACTCGCTTGTACAAAGGAAAGTCTAGAAAGAAATCCTAGGAGACAATCTAAGCACAATTGTTTAGTTTTGATTCTGGGGGGTGACGGTGGAGGCTCGGGAAAGTGCTATCAACTCTGCCTTACTCCGTGGACTATCTGATGTAGTCTCTAGCTCGTGAAGAAATTGCTTTCCTCTTCAAGGTTGTCAGCCTTTTGCAGGGGTGTGGCACCCTGCTATTTATAATAGGATGTATTTTGAGCCGCATAGACGGTTTGCAGCTACGTGGCTGATTAGCACGCGAAGACCCGCTCTTGGGCTGCCATCTATCGATTTGTTAGAATTTTGTTGCAGCAAATCTGGGTAGTTAAGGACTTGGTCAAATTGACACGTGTCCTGTTGCGTATAGTTTTCTCAGTCTTCAATCATGTGGGGTCGCATGAGACTCATGCGGCTTGGATCATAGTTGCTCTTGGCTGCATGAAGTTTGGAGACCTTTGGGGCCGCATAATTCTGAGCCGCATAAGGTTCATGCGGCTTAGATGACACTCTTCTGGCAGCATGGAGGCGTACGAACCCTGCTTTTGGGTGACGTTTCACGTCTTATCTTTCTTGTCGAAGTGTCAGAACTGTCATGTTTTGCCAGGACTAGTCAGCTTTATCAGTCGAACTGCTCCTCTTGGCCGCATATCTTCCTTCTACAGTTGTTTGTCGACGGGTCGCATATGTCTTTTGAACAGTCATGCAGCTTTCCTTCATGCGGACCTGTTTGGCCCAAAGTACCTATGCGGCAATTTGTAATCCACATGAACCCCATATTTTTCATGCTTCTACAACATACTACTCCTTCGTTCACATATTTAAAGCACTGATGAAGAGTAGATGGTACTAAAAGGTTGTTATGTATCCACGGCCGTCCTAACAAAATATTGTAGGAGACATTGGCATCAATCACATAACATGTGACTTCAGTCCGGAGATTTCCAATATGACACTTGAGATGGATCCCCAGAGGTTGACTTCGTCCAACATTGAAGCCAATAATGGTAGTGGAAGTCGGTGACAACTTGTGTATTGGGATTCCCAACACCTGAAGCAAACTTCGAGGAATCACACTAACAGATGAACCAGGATCAATTTAAATATGGTCCACTTTACAAGTCCCAACGTACCCCGTATAGTATAAAGGTCTGTCATGGTGGTTGTTATTCAAAAACATGTCCCCTTGAGTAAAAGTGATATTAAGAATCTTCTCTGATGCGCTATGACAATGAGGACAAGTCACCGGGTCATCATCAGGTTCCGCTATTTGAGACAAATATGAGTCGGCATGATGCAGTGCCTCACTCAGTGCTTTTCGTATATTTTTAGAGATGCAGAGTAACTCAAATATGGACAGTCGAGTTGGGGTGTTGGCAAGCTATGCCAATATATTGAAATTGAAAGTCTTGCCAAGTCCAAGAGGATTAGACTTTTTCAAGGACTTGGCGAACCTCAGTTCTTTTTATTTTCTTTTTTCTCCTAAGGTCTGCTTTGATGGTCCCAATTCTGATGAAACCAGGATGGCATGTAGACTTGGAGTAGGAGCTACAGTAAAAGGATTATCTTCTTGGTCTTGATTGGAGGTACATAGGTATGCCTTTCCAGATCCGGTTTCCTCGACTAGAGCTTTGTTGATCACATTGTATGATTTACTCTTCTTCTTCTTACTCTGCATCTTAGAAGTATACAAGGTTGATTTTGGATTCATATCTTTAAGAAGATCAGGATGGATCCATATGACTTTACTACACTAAGTAGTGAGTGGTACGAGTCTGGTTGTCTGATCCCGGACTGGAGGAAGATTGACGACTTGTAATGTCGCCTTCGGTGTTGGAGTAACACTATCTTGAACTTCAATTGAAGGGAGGTCACCAAATTGGAGAGAAACAAGATTTGCAGAAATCTATTTTTCATCCATATGCAGTGTGATGGCCTTTGAATCCAACAATTACTTAATATGATTCTTCAATATATAACAATCCTTCATAGGGTGATGCACATACTGATGATAAAAGCAGTACTTTGGATCGTTGGTTCACCCTACTTCTTTAGGCCTTCGAGGGGGAGGTAGTTGCAGCTTGTTTTCGTTCATCAAGACTTGGAAGATGCGCAATGTGAGGGCTTCATTGAAGGTGTAATGTGGCTTAGGTCTTGGAGCAGCTGGAGCTTTTTGTTTAGGCTGGGAAGCAGCTGCAGAAACATCCATTGTAAAGGACTCCTTCCTTTTATTGGTTTTCCCAGAAGTGTTGTTGTTATGGGGACACTTTCCTTTATCTTCGGGTGATTTCAGTCCAATCAAATACAGAATCTGGACCAATTCTTCAGTCTTTTCGATAGCAGCGATGAAAGCTAGCCAATCATTATAATCTTCGGGGCCAATACAGAATCTGAATATGGTAAGAAATTATCCTGCATGTATCGATTAACACCGACTGAGGAGTCCCAGGATGCAACTTCATCGATAATGTTTTGAACCGTTCGATGAACTCACGAACCGGCTCTTTATTCTCTTGCTTTGTAGCAATAAGTTTTGACATAAAGACATCACCTATCCCTTCATAGAATCTAGTGAGGAACAACTTCTCCAAGTCTTTGAAAGTTTTAATACAATCATCTGGTAGATTGCAAAACCATTCAAAAGCTACTACCTTCAAGGTGTCAATGAATAATTTAGACCATAGTGCATCATTCTTTGGTATGTGAATAATCTAGGAGTAAAAGTATGTCAAATGCTGCCTCGGGGAACCTATTCCATCATAAGAAATCAGAGATTGAGGTTTGTATTTTGGAGGACAAACCACATCATCCCATTCTAAAGGATAAGGACGTGACATTCCCATTTGATGCAGTTCTTCCTTTGAAGTGTATCATCCAATCAAGCGTTGATACCCTGAATAGCTTCAATGGTATCAATTGACTGGCTTGTAGAGGTGTCCTGTGATAGATGGTAACACTAGCGTAGAGACATTTTCAACTACCGTTGATGGATTAGGGTTAAATGATACTCCTACTGTATCTTGATCGGCAAGAGCTTTAGTTGGCAGATGAGATTGATATAAAGTTGTTTGTAAGTTCATGGTTGTTTGCATCTGTTGCATCATCGTCATGACATTTTGTAACATACTCTCCAGATTATCAACTTGGTCAATCATTGTTACTGCCTTCTTCATTACCAGTCACATACACAGTGTAAGCCCCCGAAATTTCTGGGATTATTTTCGAATTTTTCTAAATGAATTATTTTCGATAATTCATTTTATTTAATTAATTTTTGATCATTAATGCTCTTTACCGTGACTTGGAATTCTAGAGCATCAGGGATGCCAGTCTCTGGAAACTTCCTTCTTGGAGTTTGTAGTAGACGAGATTATCTTCATTTTGATATATCATGTCCCACTTGAACTCGTTCCCTTGTGCTTCTTTTGCTTCGCGCAAGTTCGGGTCAATATTAGACCATTTAATTATTAATTGATTTCCCACTCTTTTCCTTGATCTTCGTTTGTACGTTACCGTGACTTTTAATTTAGGAGCACCAGACCGGTCGTTTTCTCAGAACCAACTTGTCATGCCTAATCTACTCGAGACGCTCTTCACCCCTGATCTTCGTGTCCCACTCAGACACTCCATTTTTTGCTCCATTTCCTTCGCACAACTTTCGGTTCAATTTAGGCCAATTAATTATCTACCGTGAAACCTGATTTAATTTCCAATTTAATTTCCGGGCCGACATCGGTCCAATCCAGTCGACCCAATATATGGCCCTGGCCTGTTTTGAGTCTACTATGCACGTGCCACTTGCGTGCCATCGAATTGATTTCCCTTGTGCTCCCATTTCGTCAATGATTTTAAATAGTTTAAATTATTATTTTAATTAAATCTTGGCCCCAACTCAACCAAACTTGGCCCAACACCCGATCTAATTTGGTGTATGCCCTATCATGACTGTCCATACACACCACTGTTGTCTTGTCCTTTTTCTTACTCAAAATATCTATTTCCCTCTCTTGTATATATATATATATATACATATATATAATATATATTTACAAATATCTCTCTTTCTCTCTCTCATTAACCCACTCCCACACATGCACTCCCATCACCAGCACACCCTCTCCCCCTATTTCAGCCGACCATATACCCCCCCCTCTCTCTACTTTCTCTCTCTCCTCTCTCTCTCTAATAATATATATATCTCTCTCTCTCTTTCTTCTATATATGATATATATATACTCACACACATATACTCATCCCTCTCTCTCTCTCTCTCTCTCCACTCCAACAAACACACCCCCTGCCATCAGCCGACCTCCTTCTCTCCTCTTCCCTACCTAGCCGACACCCCCACCATCTCCTCCTCCTCCTTCTCTATTCTTCATCATCATCTTCCACATCTTCACTACACACCACACCACCACCATTAACACCACCATCACTACTCACCATCACAACTACACACCACCACCACTTTCAACACCATCCCGCCGCCGTCGCCGCCACGGGCACCGCCGTCGCCGCCCTGCCGCGAGCCACCGCGCGTGGCAGCAGCAGCAGCGAGGTGGCAGTGCAGCAGCAAGCGCCAGCTAGCAGCAGTTGCAGCAAGTAGCGGCAGCAGCAGCTCCATTTCGTGGCGTCGGTGGCCGCGCACCACCGCGCACCACCACGCGCCACCGCCGTGGTCGGCCCCTACCTTGACCGGGCGCACCCCCGAGCAGGCCCCCGTAGCCACCGCCCTCTTTCCCGGTGCGTGAAACACACGATTCGTGCATTTTGCACAGAATCCCGTCGACGCTGCGCGCGGATGAATTCAGAAAGTGTGTTTCGGGACAGCGACTTCGCACATGTTTTCTGGGAGATTCGACCGTTGGATCGGCGAACTCCTTGCTCCGTCGCAATCTCGGTATATCCCTCTTCACCTCTGTCAAGTTTGAACCATTAATTTCGTCGTTTGATACATCAAAACCGGCCACCAAGTTGACGTTTTAATTTGTACTATTTTTGGACAGTTTTGCGACGCCAACTTCGCGGGTTCGTATCTTCGCCGTATCAGCTCCGTTTTGCGCGCTACTAGTTTCGGTGCACAACTAGTATAACCCTCTTCCTGCCCCCTTTAGATTTTATTTTAGTTTGAGCTTGTTAGGTCGGTCGAATTCGACGCCAAAGTTGGTCGTTCGAATTCTTAGTGTTGCACTTGTAAAATTCTATTTTTGAACCCGGGACTCCGGATTCGATTTCTGACACCACCAGTAGACTCGTGGCATCGTTCTGGCATGTTTTCATATAAAGTTTGTTTGTTTTGGAGAACGTGGGCCCTGACACGCATTTCGGTGCAAAGCGGGTCCCATTTTCTGGGTCAACGGGTCATTTTGAGTTCGGCTCATCGGAATCCAACTCCGGATATACCGTTGAGTTCGTATCGTCATTCTGGATTCGTTGACATATAATTTGCTAGGTTTTAGTGGACATTGGTTCCGGCACGCATTTCGGTGCAAGTCGGATACCAATATCCGGGTCAGCGGGTCATTTTGAGTTCGGCTCATCGGAATCCAATTTCGGATATACCGTTGAGTTCGTATCGTCATTCTGGACTCGTTGACATATAATTTGCTGAGTTTTGAGGACATTAGCTCCGACACGCTTTTTCGTGCAAATCGGTTTCCAATGTCCTGGTCAACGGACCAATTTGAGATCGGGTCAACGGAATCCAATTTTGGATATACCGTTGGGTTCGTATCGTCATTCTGGATTCGTGGATATATAATTTATTAGGTTTTGTGCACTTTTATTTTGGCACATTTTTCGGTGCAAAGTGTGTCCAACGGCGGACATCATTTTGGCCCGAAATTACCGTTTTGCTCATGTGTCCAAATTGGACTTTTGGACAGGCTATCCTAGCTGATTTGACAATTCTGGACACGTTGGTAATATTTATTTTATCATCCGACAACATCTGTAGGTTTTTACCCTATTATTATAATCCTTCTCCTTTTGTGGTATTTTGAGTTCCATCGATTCCGGTGATTTCACAATCCCTAAAATTGAATGTGTTGACCCCGTAGATATTTATAGAGACTATCCTTGACCATGTTTGACCATGGTTGACTGCTTTGACTGAACGTCGAAGTAAAGTCAACATTTGACCTAGTTTAAACTAGTTTTGACCTAGAGTTGACCAGTTGACCAAAAGTCAACTGTAAGTCAACCATTGACCCAGTTTGACCTAGTTTGACTTGGTTTGACTTATTGTGGCCTAGTTTGACTTAGTGGACTGAGTCTGACCTAGATTGCGTAGCTTATACTATAGAATCAAGCCTAACACTGTTGAACCCTAATTAGCTTATGTATATCTTATCTTTAGGTCTGTGGCATCACTCTGAGCATCGACCCCATTTGACAGCTCAGGACCGCAGGCGAGTACATTCACTAATAGTTTTCATTGTCTTGATATCTGCTATATCCGATTCAGTCGTAGTGTCTTACTTGATTCTCAGTCACGATAGTTCACGGACTAGTATATACCGGATTCCTGTCATGAGATGTCATTCTTGGATTTTCTTGGGATACTGGTACTTGCTCGATTGTTCTTGTACTTGTATTGACACCGATTCCTGAGAAGGAGTAGCTACCTTCTTAGGGAATCTTGTGCCATGACGTGCTATGTCTGGATCCGTATACTACTCGGGGATGGAGAATATTATAGATAGTGTGATCAATGCCCACCTTGAGTTACTACTTGTATCATAGCTATACCCTCACCTCACGATGGGTATAGCCTGACCTGTGCTACTACTTGCTCCATAGCTTACCATCCCGGCCGGACCGAGTCCACGCACTTGTAGCCGGTCGGCTGGAAGCCTGATCTTGACCCATACCGATCACATTATGCTATAATATTCGAGGCACATTTTATATTTACTTTTCTTATCGTATATCCTGCTCTGTTCTACATTCAGTATTTTCTCACCATGCCATGATATACAGTTACTCACATGCTCTACATACCTTTACATTGTACCTTGATTGGAGACTAAGTTCTGCTCGGGAGAAGAGTTACAACCCCGGTCCTTGTTTGGTTTAAGGGTTGTAACTCGGCTTCCGAACGGTTCCCAAGTCTTCATATATCTTTGTCTTGTAGTTCATTATACTGTCTCTTATAGAATTTGTCAATTCACATGGAACTGCTGTTAGTGTTTGTACTTGCTCATTTTCCTGACAGGATACCGTTGATAATATTTTAGGAGTTGTTATACCATTAGTGGATTTCATGATGTTGCTAGCTGAGGTGGATCTCACTATTCTTCTATGTGAGTTGCCTGATAGTTATCCTTAGTTCGTCTTGTTTTTCCTTCTTTATTTTCCTGTCTTATGATTCCTTCTAGTAGTTTCTAGTTGTTCTTGTGCTTTAGTTATCTTTCTTGTCTTATCATCCTTAGCTGTTGTGATGTGACTAGAGTATATTTATAGTTATAGGCCTTCTAGACGTAGTGTATATTTATTGGGTACTATACAGCGTTCTACCACCGATACTGCGGCGTAGGCTGGGCGTCGTCTACGTATTCGTACCCGTATATCCGGGTGCGGGTCGTGACACACAGAAGTTGTATACGGACTACCGGATGGACACTAGTACTGCTTGATCCTCATTGTGAAACTGCATCATCTGTATCTAAAATATGGGGCACTCTATCATCAGATTAAGAAATAGAATGATCAAAGACTTGGTGAATGCTACCCCCAGTATTATCTTGTTCAAGAAATTTAAGCACACCAAAAGACTGTCTAGATCGGGAACGAGTTCCTTGATAAACACCTTTAGGTGAAGTAGCTCTTTGACCTCACCTGGATGAAGAGGATGAAGTTGCTTAATCGTCACCTTGGCTAGATGTCGCATAGATGAAGCCTCTTGTAACTCATCATTATTATCCGACAGTTGTCATCCGAGACACGATAAATATGGAAGCTTTGGTTTTAATCTGGTGAAGTCAGACCGTCTGGTTGATTGATCAACTGCTTTTGAGCGACAACAGTTGATAATGATCTTTGCAGAGGAATGTCTTTGACATGACATAACTGTGTTTGATGACACCTCTATTGATTTACGCTTATGCCGAAGCAAATTACGCAAATCAACAGAAGCGTGTATGACCTCATTTCCCTTTTTATGCGACTGGACAAAGTCCGTGCATGGGAGAGTTGGTTTCTTGACTCGTTGACCAATTTTATGTACATGGGAACACCCAGTACTTAGGTCTTGAGTTGTTTGATCATGTGGACTCATTTTAGGTACATTGGAAAGTAATGTACATGAGTCCACAACATGTGGAAGAGAGGCGCATGGCTAATTAGGATGCATAGACTTCATCTTGTATAGCTTCCCATCATCAGCTTACATAACACGAAGGGATGCATGAATTAGGCCCCCTTCATAACGCATGGAATCTGATAAAAAAAAAGTCTATGGAAGACGGACTTCTTATATCCGGTTATGCGTCTTGAGTTCTGTATTAGAGCAGAACTCTCATCTCGATCTACCGAATGTGAGGCAGAAGTTCCAACATTTGAATTTTTAGCATCGTAGTGTTTTTCTCTGCCAAAATTCAAAAGTTGAACACTCTTTTTGTCCATACTGGAATGAGGGGTTCCGTCACAAGTGTTAGCTTTCTTGACAAACGCATTATTAGCATGCGTCTTCTTAGTGTTCTTCTTCCTGTGAGAAGCACATGACTTAGTTGATGGCTCATTGGCAGAGCCTCTTCTAGACGTATGGTGTATTTCATGCGTCTCAATAACAGGAACGTCTTTAGACATCTTTGTGGCTAGTACTGAGCCATGCGCCTCCGAACTGTTGTTTTGGTCCACAGTGGCCAGAGTTTTCTTTTGCCATCAGCGACGTTAGGAAGAGCGGTGAGAGACTTCGGGATCCAAGCCTTGCGAACACACTTAGATTTTTGCCTCTTGGCGGTCGGAGTGGAGTCTTTGTCCGACAGTATTTATTCATGTACTTGTTGGTTGAATTGCACAACCAACATTTTCTCAACTGAACCTAGCTTGTTTACATCAGATTGAGCCACCACTTTTTCGTCGGGGGAGAAAGTCGTCCCCAGCAGAGTCGTCATTTTTGTTTCAACACAAAAGGAGTCCGATAAATGTAGGATCTTTTGCATTATTACAAAGAAGAAGTACAACAAGAATCTTAAATAAGAATTCTGAGTACAATAAAATATGGGGATTGGGGTGATGGAGATTAAGTCTACGTCGATTTATTTACTTCGGTGATGATCTGATGCAGAAGTTGTTGAAGCTTGGTCGTCGATGAACTCTTTGTAGCAAGGGGAACTTTATCACTGAAAGCTCTTTCTTTCTCTCTGAAAGTTCTTAGCAAAGAAGCATTATCTATAGTCTCTCCTTATGCTTGTGCTCTGTGTGTCTGTATCCTTGCGCAAAGAAGAAACTGTCCTCTATTTGTAGATTTTCTTCACTGGAATAGCCATGTGCGTATGTGCAGAAAATATACTGTCCTCTGCCTCAAAGACGCATGAAACTGGTAGGCGCATGAGCCTTAGGGGTTAGTGGAGAGTGAATGTACTTGAGAATCACGTATAGCTCGCCACGTATTTTAAGACGTGCTGCGCGAAACACTGCCATGTCAACACACGATATGTTTAGTGTAGATCAGCCATGCGTTTAATTACTTTAAACGCATAGCATTTGATATCTTACTACAAACAAGAACTTTTCTTCGAATAACTATGGATCAGTCAACACTTGAATGCATAGCTTCTCCAATTGCATACTGCAAAATACTAATCTGGAAGTAGACGCATACAATGGCTTCCTTTACAGCTAAAAAAGTGTAATGATGGGGATGATGAAATTACTGACATCTTCCTCATAATCTGAACACTACATGCTGCTCGAGATTTATCGTTTCACACAAGAGACAAAAGCACATCATGTGTCTGAATGGGCCATGCGTCTGTCTGGCTCGTTTCTTGAACATGTGTTTTTCTTTAAAAAATAACAGTTTCTAACTCAGGAACATTTATGTTTCGGACGCATAAAACTTATGCGCCTCTTTTTAATATTTTTTATGCTTCTACATTCGTTAGATGGAGGTTGCTTATTGGCCTAAGTTTTTGCTATGACAACGTCTCAGACACAGTATGTATGTGCTTGTAGAACATATTTGATTCCCCACATTTGTGTGAAAGCTAGCAGTTCCAGAGTTTACAACATGACACTTGGCAATTTTTTACTGGTTGAATTCGAACTGGTCGGACCTCGGGTGTAATGTCGCAGTACCAAAATATATAGGACTATGTACGTAAACATGCCAGCCGTATAATAAATATACGTAAGCTGTAAATGCAGTATAATCATGACTAACTAATCTTATCCACAAAATAAAGAAGAAGATATTATAAATATCAAATTTGAATTTTTATTGTACAAATTGTTAGGCGGAGACAAATCCACTACCAACCATTTTAAATGAGAAGTAATACATAACAAGTGAAAGAATTTGTCAAAGTAGCAAAGGACGATCGAAGAGCCAGTCATCTTCGATAGAATAGAGAAGACCACGATCTTGGCTAGAACACCTATGGAAAGTCATGAACAAACACACCTGAAGAAATCACCAGGTCCTCAGAGGGACGTAACAAGATACATATAAACATGCCATAAAACTGAAAATGTAACACCACATGACTACAACACAACTAGTTCCCTAACCGTCTATGTGATATACACTTTGAGGACAATGTTCCACTTTATGATCAGCAACACAAATAAAAGAGTTATAGTAAGTAGCGCTCATCCGAGTCACTATCCGCCCAGGCTGTGGCAGTAAGTAGAGCTCATCTGAGTCACTATCGGCCCATAAATGTATGAGAAAAATAAATAGTAGCCCTAACACTAATAGCTGTCCTCTCCCTCCCCATGATACTATACATGCATCATAACCACAACACACAAACACGTGTCGCTTCCACAACACTATTTATTCCTAATAATTGTCAAGTCTTCTAACATGCACCTATTGGCAGTTATTCCTAACGTACGCGTGTACGGGTGATCAGCCAACACACAAGTGACCTCTATATGTTACTCACAACTCACCCACAACTCGTGGTACATCCGTGACAAAGTTTATGAAATGCACTAAACAGATGGTAGTCTCTAACTCTAGGTCCACAGGCACAGCAATGGAAATATGACTAATAATATTATTATACCCTATATAACTTGAAAGCGCATTACGTAAACCATAAAACAATTTAGAGGATGCAACTGGATAAACTAGAATAGACAAACAGTAAATATGCAGTAACTAAACAAAAGATGAAGAATACGTATAAGCAGTAAATATGGCAAGGTATCTTGTCTGGTGTGGCGCTGGTGTGGTATGATGATCATGATGGCACATATTTGACTTTGGTGTTATAACTACGCAAGATGGCCTCTGATGATGGCACAGACTGTTCCATCGAGTCCAGAATAGTCCAATTAGCTAGGGTCGACATACAGAAGTCCAGTATTGCAAGAGAATAGGAAATACGATTAGTCATGGTCAAAAACGATTTGAGAAGGGAATTTGGTTTAAGAAAAATAGTAATAATAAATTATCCCTTTTATCAAATACATATCTTAGAAAAATTGTTTAGAAAATGTTTATACATATGATCCCTTTTAAATCCCAAGAATATATTTTTATACTTAAGCCCGACCCATTTATTATATATACCCAAAACAATCTAGTAAGTATTTTATAAGCCCAAAATCATTAAAAATATATAAATATTGATATAAAACATATAACCCACCATTATATAATTCCACAAACAATAATCTCCCTCAAATTAATATTATAACCAAGTATGGCCCAAGCCATTTTCAAGGCATAAAATATTTTATAGTGTAAGACTAAAAACAAAATAAATATATTTTACAAAAGCTACATATATATTAGAAGCCCATAACAATTTTAAGAAACTCAAAATATATATTCCTAAAAACTTAATCAACAAATTTAGGCCCAAATAAAAACTAACAACTAAATTAACCCAATAATTTGATATTGTTGTTCCCCAACAACAAAATAACAATAATATTATTATTAATATTAATACATTAACATTTTTATAATCTAAACATATTTTATGGCCCAACAACCCAAACCCTATATATATATATATATATATATATATATATATATATATATATATATATATATATATATATTATATATATATATATATATATATATATATATATATATATATATATATATATATATATATATATATATATATATATAATATATATATATATATATATATATATATTTCCAACCTTTCTGGCCTACTGACTTGTCCGGCCCATAATAGAAAAAATATATATAACACAAAGCCCAAAAGCAAGGCCTAATGGCCCTCCATGTTTCTTTAGGGAAACAAGTAAAGAAAATAAAATAATATAAAATATAAAATAGTAACCGAGAATAGTTGTTCTCTTTCTCAGTTCACGAAGTGGTAAGAAGAAAAGGAAAAAAGAAAGAAAAACATAGAAGGGAGAAGAAGGAGAGAGAAAGTGAAAGAAGGAAGAGGAGAGTGGAAGAAAGAGGGGTAAAGTGAGAGGGGCTCGGGAATGGCTCACCTAGGGATTGCTTCGGGGAGATTCGGTGGCTACGCGACAAGCGCAGTTCTTCGCCGACGCGGGGAGATTGGCGGACACGTCGGAGAAGTCGGTCACGGGCGAGCGGTGCTTCACCAGGAGGGCCGGGGCTTGGTCTGAATGTGGATACAGGATCTTCGATGGAAGGAGGAACGCGGCTACGGCGGTGGACGACTCACCAGCGAGGATAGGGGTGCGATGAAGATGAGGTCGTCGCCGGCGGAGGACAAGGCGACTCCGGTCAAGGTGCGGTCAGTGCACTCGACGATGGCTGATGGAGGCTCAGCGTTGTGGGGTCGACCGGTACAGCTGGAGGCACTCGAAAAGTGACGGTCAAAGGGCGGTGGTCGTGGTCATCAAGATAGGGCAGCTGGCCGGGTGGTTGTCGGAGATGGTCGTGGTGATGGCCAAGGTGATGGCGGCGGACAAGTAGGGTATGGCCGGGATGGCCGGAGAAGGAAGAAAGAAATTAGGGTTAGGGTTTACGGTTTAAAAGTTGGAATTTAGGGATTTGTGTCATGTCAGGGAGTGTCCGACACGATAGGGATGAGTTATTGTGTGGAAATCGTGTCCGGGATTGTCGGACACGATAGGATATGATGTAACTGTAATGATAAAATAGTAGAAAGACACCCGGAGTCGGACCCGAGGCTGTCACGGCTGAGGTGGACACCGACACGGTGCACGACACAAGTGTGGTCAAGAAAATTGGATTTATGTAATTTCTAGGAAAAGAACAAGGGGCTCTCCTTATATAAGACGTGGGCTCCTAGTCAGATAAGGATTAGTAGTATTTTAAACCCCAATAGATAAATCCATCATTTAATTTAAATTAATTAAAACCAAATTCAATATCCAAATTCTAATTTAAATCACTATAATTATTTAAATATAAAAATATAATTTTAAAATACCTTTTTATAATTAAAATAATTTCATACAATTTTTTAAAATCAAAATAATACATGAATTTAATTTCATGTACATCGCATACAAAATAATGCATAAGAAAAAAATAAAGTCTGGAAATCGTTGTGCAACCCATTTAATATTCAAAACAAAGATTTAAAATATTTTTATAGTAGATATGTAAACAAAAAAATATTTATTTTCTATATTTATAAATGCTCATAATAAAATTTACTGCGACACATTTTATAAATAATATAAAATATTTACCTTATATTGTATCGAAATAAAATATTTATTTCTATATTTATGAAAAATCTAATAGTAGAACTATTGTATAAAAATAATAAATTACTTCGTATATGTATTCATACTGGTCGTACAATACAAAAAATAAAATAATTACCAAATTAAATAAAATAAAAAATTATAGTAAAATTTTAGGGAGTTTACATCAGGCCTTGAGTAGATAATGTCGTGGTGTGAATTGTTACACCTCAATTAGCACATGCGACGCTCATGGGGAAGTAGAACGTTAGGTACCACTATGAAAAGGGGATTGAGAGAGAGAGAGAGAGAGAGAGAGAGAGAGAAATTAACTTCTCTCATTTTCATCTTCGTTGCTGCTTATTCTTGCTCGGTCACGTCAAGCCTATGTTTCTCTGGTGCTTTGTTCTTTTCGATATCATTGGTAAGGATTTTTTTTCTCCTTCCTTCCAAGTATGTCTGATGATTCAGTAAGTTGAAGAAGTCTAATAAGAGGGGACGAATACGTCGATGGGGAGGGAGGGGGTCCAGAAAGGGCCCCATAGATTATTCGTTTGACGACTCCTCCGGAGATGAAGAGGGCGAACACTTAGTCTCTAAGCCCCTTGCTACTGCTGATATGGAGAGTGTAATCCCGCTTTAAGCAGAGATATTTTGTTGGCTTCTGTGATTTATCAAACTTTTAGGATGTAAGTTGTGCTGAAAATCAAAAGATTTAAGAGATTATGTAGACTTTCTTAACTTGGCCGGATGGAATAGTTTTTGGAGCCTGGCTCACTTGTAAGGTTATGCTAAATAAGAAGATTGTGCATCGCATCAAATTATCTCTTGAAGAATTGTTGGTCATATGTATGATCGGAGCATGAAAGCAAATATATATAGGTGGGTGGTTCTGGTCCTTCTCTAGTCCTTCACGTCCTAATAAAATAAATTCATGTGTTGTCTTGCTATGTCCATAAAATGAATGATGTTTTAGTTGATATAAAAGATTGGTCATGCCAAGTTTCATGTGTTGTGGTTAATGAGACACATGAAAGATGAATTGTTAGTATAATTAACATAAAAATGTTATAATGTGAGTTTCGCACGAGGAATGATTTGATATTATGAAATGTGGCAATGTTGGTGTTGATAGGTTACCAAGTGAATGATAGAATTGTTGGGACCGATGGAATTGTTGGGACCGATCGGTCACCAAGTGAGTGACAGGATTATTGGGACCAATATGTCACCAAGTGAAAAAATGGAAATGTTGGGACTGATAGGTAACTAAGTGAAAAGTTGGAAATGTTAGGACCAATAGGTCACCAAGTGTTGATGCAATGAATCATATGTACAAAGTAGAGATTTTGGTTTTATGTACTTTCAGTAATTTACCATGCAATATGCTTTACGATTATGTTGCATATGCATATTCATGGTCATGGACAACTTGTGTACAAGGTTTGAGAAATTTTCTCGGACGATACCCAGGGCACCGAAAATGCTTCGACGTTGGGAGAAATGCCAGGACATGCTATCATACACGAGGTATTGCGCGACTTTTATTGAGGCTAGCTACATCTTATGATAGGGCGCATCGTAATACCATGTAAAAAGTCCTTTGTTGTGCGTAAATAAAAGCATCAATGACTGTCATATAGACATGATGCATGCTAATGAATGTCTTGTGAGGGCGGTAAGTACTATCCTCTATTCTAATGTAGTAACGGTTTTATGTTGCTTAAATTATTATATCTAATCCTTGTTTTGCAGGAATGGACAACTAGGCTAAGAAATCACTAAATACTGATATGTAATATCTTTCATATTTTTAATTTATACAACTGAACATATAGACATGAATATCCTATCTTGCTAGCAACTGTGAACACTGTCAATTGACCCTACTTCTTAGTATAAAGATCACTTTAATAAATGTTTTCTCACATGACTGGCAATATTTGTTTAGGTGAGAGGGTTAGTTCTGCTCACCAGTGTAACTCCCCTTTTTCAAATTTTAGTAAAAGTTTCGTTAACCTAATTTTTTCTAATTATATTTAGACATTCTCATAATTATTTGGGTAAAGTGCATATAAACCCCTCTTAGATATCACAAAATGGCAAATAAAGACCTATTGATTTAGAAAACCCTGTTAGAGGCAAAAATGCTTAAGACACCCCCTAATCCCACTTTTCTGTTAACCGCTGTTAACTCTTGGGTGAAATGACCCAAGTACCCCTGGGATATAACCAAAGAGTGGACCGTCGTTTCATTTCTCAACTATCTCTCTCTCTCTCCCGCCTCGCTCTCTCTCGTTCTCGACTATTTCTCCCCCGTTCCAAACCCTAAATTTCTTCCCCAACCCTAAATCTGTTCCCAAACAAGAAATCAGGTCGCAAACCCTAAATCGGTTTGCAAACGCTAAATTGATTTGCAAACCCTAAATCGGAGTGGAGCTTATTAGGGTATTCTCGTACTGGTACTTTATAAAACCCTAGTTCTCACAATTTTACTACTCTTCTTCTGAAAATTTTGAGAAAAAATGCACGAATCATGTCTGCATGTAGTGTATGACTTGTTAAATTTCTGTATTTGTTGAAAAAAATTCATGCATGATGTCTTTCTATAGTATATTTGTTAAAGTTTTGAAATTTTTGAGAAGAAATGCATGAATGATGTCTTTTTGTATTGTATGAGTTGTTAAATTTCTGAAATTGTTGAGGAAATTGCATGCATGAGGTCTGTTTGTACTATATGAGTTGTTAAATTTCGTAATTTTTTGAGAAAATGCATGAATCATGTCTGTCTTTAGTATATGAGTTGTTAAATGTAGTAAATTTTTGAGAAAAATGTCAGCTTTCATGCATGATATGTGGTGTTGTTTGTAGTATATGATCCTTGTATGTAGGTAGGATTAAATTAGATGAATTTATACTAAAGTAGTTGTCTGTTGTCCCTCTCTTTGTCTATACATTGTTTAATTTATATTAAAATAGTTAAATTTATATTAAATTAGTTGACTTTCTGTTTGTCTATACATTTTTGTTTCTACATTAATTAGTTGTTTGTCTATTTGTTTATATTGTCTGTTTGTCTATATGTTTGTCTATATGTTGGCTATATGTTTGTCTATTTGTCTGTTAGTTATGTTATAATTGTTGTTGCCTGTGTGTGTGTGCAGAGGGATTAATGGATACGAAGTATGTTGTTAATATGTTTGTGGGGGGAGATTTTAGTGTTGATAACCAATATGTGGGGGGTATGACATTAGAACTGAAAGAATGTGTGGATAGAGATGAGATGTGCTGGTTTGATCTTGATGGGTTATGTGCATCTGCTGGGGTCCAGGCCCCATGTGAAATTTATTATTTTGATCCTGTAGATGGAAGTAAGACTCAGATATTGGGTGACAATGATATATTGAGCTTTTTTGAAAAGTTTCCAACCCCTTGTCTTATCAAATTTTTTGGTGGTCATGGGAATTTTGTATTGAAGAAGTTCATGTCTGACCATTCAAAGGACTGTGTTGAGGTGGACAGCAATAAACAAGCTACTGCCACATTCCTTACAAACAGATATGTACACAGATTCAGGAATGATCCAGAGTGGAAGTATGCTGGGTTTAGAACCCACATTGCAGAAGATTTAGAGATTGACTGTTCAAGATACAAACTTGCAAGGGCCAAGAAGAAGGCATTAGAGTTGATTGAAGGGAATGCCCAAGACCAATATGCTTACATTAGGGAGTATGCAATGCTGGTGATGTCTACCAATCCTGGGAGTGTTGTTAGGGTGAAAGGAGAATTAGAGCAAGATGGAAAGTCTACCAGATTTGTGAGGGTGTTCTACACCTTGAAGGCTGTGATAAAGGGTTTTAAAGAAGGTTGTAGACCATTCATTGGTCTGGATGGGTGTTTTCTGAAGACTGAGTACAAAGGGCAACTTCTTAGTGCAGTGGGAAGAGATGCTAACAACAGTTTCTTCCCTATTGCTTGGGCTGTTGTGGAGATAGAAAATAAGGAAACTTGGAACTGGTTCATGGATCAACTATTGGATGCACTTGGCATGGATGGAAATGCAATCACCTGGATTTCTGATAGACAGAAGGGTCTACTGGATGTTTTTCACAATCTTCTTCCTAATGCAGAGCACAGATTTTGTGTTAGGCACATATATGACAACTTCAAGAAGAAACATCCAGGGTCCAAGTTGAAGTATCTCCTGTGGGAAGCTTCAGAGGCATACACTTTAATTAATTTTGAGAAAGCAATGAATAAGATCATGAAAGTGAGCAAGGAGGCCTATGAATGGTTAGATAAACTTCCTGCAGGCCAGTGGTCAAAGCATGGGTTCTCTACAAATTCTAGGTGTGAGCTGTCAAGCAATAATATGTGTGAGTCATGGAACAAGCACATATTGAAAGCAAGGGACAAGCCCATTATCTGTCTTCTAGAAACTATAAGAAGATTGCTCATGGTAAGGTTCCATGAGAAGAGAGAAAGAATGGGAGCTCATGATGGGGTCCTTGTTCCTAAAGTAATGAAAAAACTTGAAGAAGCCAAAGAGGGTGCAAAAAAATGTATGGTTATTACTTCTGGGTTCAATAAATATGAAGTGAGCCAGAGAGGACTTAATGAGGCAGTGGACTTGGCAGCAAGGAGCTGCACCTGTAGAGTTTGGCAACTCACAGGTATTCCATGTGACCATGCAGCTGCATGTATCAAGAAGAAGAGGCACTGTATTGATGACTATGTAGACAAGTGCTATCACAAGTCTACTTACTTGAAGGCTTATGCAGAGGTAATCAACCCTCTTTCAATGAGGAATCTAAGACAACTTAAAAATGTTGTACCCATGATACCCCCTGTGATCCATGTCCAAACTGGGAGAAGGCAAAAGAAGAGAAAGAAACAAGATGATGAAAGAATGGCTAAGAAGGAGACTGGAAATGTCATGACTAGAGCCCCTGTCACCTGTGGCAACTGCAAGCAGTTAGGACACAACTCTAGAGCATGCCCAAATCCTTTCAAAGAGAGGGAGAGAGTGCCAAAAGGCAAACCAGGTAGGCCTAAGCTACCAAGGTCATCTCTACATGCGTGTGTTGGTAATCCAACACCACATGTTGAAGGAAATGTGGACCATAATTCTGATAGTGTTGCAAGGGGGGGGGAATGTTAGCTCCCAAAGGTACGTATTTGCATTTTAATCATTTTAAATTTGTTGCAGTTTCATTGGTGAATATTGCCAGTTTATATTGTTGACAGTTTATATGTTGTAGACAAGGACAGGTTCCTTATCATATTTGTTACTCTTTTTTAATTTTTGTTTGTCTATACATTTGTCTCTCATAGGTTGTAGACAAGGACAGGGTCCTTATCATTTTGCTGACCCTATTTGAAATGTGGCAATGATGAATTCGAGTTATGTGAGTAAATGGATATATGTGGCAATGATTAATTGGGACCCTTTATGCTCTGTTTGTGGGGTCTTTATCATTTTGGGGCTCTGTCTGTGGGGAGCATGATGTTGTCCCTACCTCATTAAGTGGGGTGCTCTGTTGTGGGGAGCATGATGCTGTCCCTACCTCATTAAGTGGTGCTAAATGTTGCTGTGGGGTCTTTATCATTTTGGTGACCTGCTATCCATTACTCACTAACTTATCTGAGCCACTGTCCCTACCAAGTTTATCATTTTGCCATGCTGAATGTTGCTGTACGAGGCACTGTTATTTTGGTCTTGCTGCTGTCCCTACCAAGGTTTGTCATGCTACACACAGGACCCTGCTGCACTTGTTCATAACACTTTCATTTCAGCATTATCCCTAACTATTCTTCATTTTTTTCTTGCAGTATTGCTTAATGCTGCTGTAGGAGGCACTATTTGGATGTGCAGCTTTTGAACTCTTAAGAAATGAATGACATGATTGGATGTAATTAAGTAGTAGTCAACTCACATGTTCTTGTACAATTGGATCAAATGTTGTTGAAGGAAGTTTATATGTTGTGCTGTGGATGAAATGAATGGATGAACATTGGTGAATGTTGCCAGTTTATAATGTGTTTAAAGTAGTTGCCAGATTTTATATTGTTGCATTGGTGAATATTGGCCATTTATTTTGTTGCAGTTATATTGGTGAATTGCCAGTTTATATTGTTCAAAGTTTATATGTGGGTTTATATGTTGATGAACCAGTTTAGTGAATATGCTCTGTCTGTGGTGACTTGCCAGTTTATTGCCAGTTTTTGAAGAAAGTTTGGTGAACCAGTTTATGTCTGTGGTGACTTGCCAGTTTATATTGCCAGTTATATTGATTTTGATGTCTGTTTAAAGGGTGGATATGTTGATGAATTGATTTTGATGTCTGTTTAAAGGGTGGATATGTTGATGAATTTATTTGATTTTGATGGCAGTAGTGTGTTCCACTGGCAAGTTGATTTTGATGGCACTTCATTTGCAGCTTTGGCATGTGTTGAGAATGAAGATTTGATTTTGATTTCCAAATGTTGCTTGTAAATAAAGATACAAATTTTAATTGGCAGTTCATTTGCACTATAACTGCAGTTTACATTGGGTACAATACTTGAATTGTAACTGGAACATTCATCACATCCATATTTCTTAAACGAATAACTTAAATAGTACTAAACATGTCAAAAAACCTAAAATAAATTGCAACATATGTATGTTCAAGCATGGTCTGGATTCAGTTGCTGCCACCGCCTCTATCGATCCTCTTGGAATAGGCTGTAAACCTTGGCCTCGATGCTCCTTTACTTCTTTCATTAAATTCCACATAAGAATTTGATAGTGTTCTGAAAGTTTCTCATCCTCCTATAGTAAAAAACCACAAGAATTTGTTGGATAATTTGCACAACTGTAAAATCTTCTTCCAGGATTGGTTGGTGTCCATGAAGTCTTCAGTGGACTAATTAACCCACAGTGGCAACAAATTGTTCTTCCGTAATTTCTATTTGGACGTCTTGAGAACGAAGATTGAGAGCTACTAGCCATAATTTGCAGTTGGATTGGATATCTGTAGGTAAGAAAAAATTTCAACACATTAAATTATAGCAATAAGTAAAATAAAAAGGAATAAAGAAAAAAAAAAATAAACGTCATTTTCCCTACAGCCTACCGGATTAAGGATTAATAGGTAGAAAATAGAATGTGTGTGTCCTTTTTAAGTGTAATGTTTCAAACAACTTGAAGAGCTGCTGTGCATTTATAGAGAAGGAGCTGCTGTGCCCAACGGTCAAATGGAGGGGTATTTTGGGGAGTTGAATAATTTCTCTCCCCTTAATTTGGTGGATAACGGCTACTTTTGACGTTAATTTGACGGGAAGGGGTATTGTGCTCAAAACAGGGTTTGCGGGAGGTGCAAACCGCATAAGTTTCTAAAAGGTCTTAATTTGCTAACGAGGCAACTCTAAGGAGGGTTTAAATGCTCTTTACCCTAATTATTTATATATCTATCTTTATTAAAATAGCGTTTAGGCTTAATAAGTTATCATAACCTTACTTTAACACCAAATCCACAAGTAGGGCCAAGCCCACGAATTTGGATCAAACAACCAGGCCATCCCAGCCAACATTGATTTTACTTTTCTTTTTCATTTTCCTAATAGGCCTGTGGTCCACTACTTCCAACCAGCCTATGTATTTAATCAACCAACAATTTATTCTACTTCATAAGACCACAGCCCAAGCAAAGTCTTTCCTTCTTCCTTTCTTCTCTGAACCAAAGGCGATCAGATCGGTGAGTGATCGAGCTACGCGTCTCCGTGGGAGCGGCGACGTCTACTCGTCTTCCAGAGGCCTCCAGCGCCATCCATTCCACCGACATAATCGTGCATCCCCCACCGTCCATCTCCACCGCCTTGCGTACTCCCGACCGTCCGATGGTAACGACCGGCACCCTTCGCTGGCCTATATAAAGGACCCAAACCTCTGTTATTTCCACTCTCAACTCCTCCGGCGAAGCCCAGGCCGATTCTTTTCTCACCTCCCCGTTTTTCTTCCTCCTCCGGCTCTCCACCATCAAGCTCTAGCCCTAGTTCTCGAAGCTTGTGTGGCCATGGCGTGACGACTAGAGAACCACCGTGTTTTTCGTCGACGATGACAGCGATTTCCTTGTCGCCTGGGTCTGTTCTCCTCTACTCTGGCACATCACTCTCATCAGAACTTTCGTTCTCTTCATCGATCGTGTCCCCACGAGACATTCTGGATCGGGAAGATGATTTGAATTACTAGCTAATTCCTCTCGTAAACTTTGGATTGTGATCTCCATTCTTCTTCGAACAGAGAATTAATCGAGTAAGCACTGTACTATGGAGATCATCAAATCAAACTGGTGTTCCTCTATCGAGTGCATCGATAAGACTCTACGAACAATCGGCATTGATCCTTCCACACTGATCGATTGTAGTTGCCAGGATACTAGCATTCTCGAGAGTCAGATCGGATCATTTCTGTCTTGATCCAATCCAAGTGGCCGGTGAGTAACGATCAAATCAATTTTGAGTTGTTCTTGATTTTTCCTTTATCAATTCTTGAAATTCTATTGTGGCGAAAACTGAGTTCTTCTTGAATAATTGACTTTGTTCGATCTAGTGATCCTCGATGTCTTCTGCGTTTATTTTGAAATCTAGATCAGAAGCTTTCGAATTGAGCTCTAAAGCATCTATGTTACTCTTGAGCACTAGGTGCTCGATTGTTGGTCTCAAAGGAGAATCAGACTCATTATGTTCCAGTTAGACGCACGGAGGCGATATTGACTCGACAAGAAGACTCAGGTGTCTACTCTGTTTCTTTTCCCATTCTTAGAACAAAAAGGGTGTTAGCTTTAGATGTGTGGATTTTGTGTTCCATTCGACTCAGACATTATAATGGATGATATGGCCGTGTCCGGATATCATGACTCTGTCAAAGTCTTTCTGTTATGGGACACGATATATGTGTCAGATGTAGAATCGTGTCAGCACCTGGAGTTCATGTTGTGTGCGTATTAGTATTTATGTGTTCATAGGAATAGTGTTCAAAATTGGACACTAGGAGTAGGATGATGGCGTGAAAAACGTCATCGAGTTTCAAACTCAGCATGTGAGGGTGTTATATTGGGTTCTACGGGTTCAAATGTGCTACTGGGCCAGATGGCTGACTTAGGAAGGATTAGAATTTTGTGTATAAATACAGGTTGCAGCATATTAAGTTAAGTGGGCTTGCAACTTAGGCTTAAGGAATTTAATATGTGGGCTTCGAGCCCAACCATTAGAGACCTAAACTTATATAAGAATATGGACTGGGCCAACCTATTATCTAAGAGGAATTTAGCAATTCATGGTCCATAGAACTAAGGTTTATTAATGATATTTAAAAAGAATGAGTTGATAGGTAATTACTAAGAGTTAGGGATTTAGTAAATTGTTAGAACCATTGAATTAAAGTAACATTTTAGAAATATTTCTAAGGAATTTTGTGTCTCTTTGACATAGATAATTCTTTGGATATTGGACTGGACCGCCACGACAATCCAGGCAAGTACACTGCAATTTCAAAATTACATCGTATTTCTCTTTTGCAATTTTGTATATTGGAGACTGGAGTGACACGTGTTGGCATATTGCTTTTCATTATACATTGATTGATTGATTGTGTCGGGATTAGGGAAATACTTTGTTGCTATGTGATCAAACCTATTTAGTGTAATATTGTGCATAGTCTAGCCGTACACCGTGCACATGTGGCTAGACCGGACCGTACCATTGGTACCATTGTATTTAATTGTGCTTATTGTGTGACAGTCGATCACATAGGAACTGGTATTTCAAATCACATATGCATTGTCGCCTTTATTGATTCAGTATCACTTTGCATGTTCATCTACTGTTCAGCTCATTGCATTATAGATTTACTCTGTACATTTTATATTGTAGGATTGTATTTTGCTCATTTCTTGACTAGATTTGTTGCAGGTGAGATTGACGATCTGTTATATGCTAGTTACTATGGTCCAGCCGAGGGCAGGACTGGAGGTGACCTAGATTAGGTGGTGGAGCCAACTACGGATCTGGAGATTTAGAGCATAGTAACATTATAGTGTTGTAGTAGAGCTTTTCGTTGGATTGTTCAGTGTTGTGTTGTGTAGTTGGATGAATGTAATAATAGCTTAGGATGCACTTTATCTTTTATCGGATCTGTTTTCTGAGATTCATTATAAAAGTGTCCGACTCGTATCCAAGTTCGGGACGTAACAACCAGTACACACAAATATACTGACCCCCCAGTTATGCAAGTACGGGGAGTAGCCTCGACAGATTCTAAGGCATCAAAAAATTTGTTAGGCAAGCAAGTGATTTTCTTGCAACGATGTAGTTTTTGTTATCAAGGGCATAATGTATGAAACATTATAAATCTTTTGTTTCATTGAGTTGTAAGCCGAATCAACAAGATTGAGTTGTAAGGAAGTTGGCAAGTTTGTAGTTGGCTATTGAATGCCTTTGTATTTTACTACAAAATTTATCAATAAAAAGATTTTTCTTACATATTGTTGTGGCGTCAATTTTTTGTTTATTTCGCTGGAAATACTTATATTGAGATCAATTATTAACTGTGCACATTATACCTTATACAAGTATAATTTAGACTTGCATGACATCACGTCTAGTGGCGACTTTTCGGTTCTGGTGAACCGAGGTGTGACAGAATGGTATCAGAGCGCTGTTAACTTCCTTGGACCCTCATTCGATTTAGTTCAATTCTAAAATTGCTTTAGTTATCGAAAGTCCCTTGAACCTCCTTGATGCTTCACTGGATGTTCCATATAATATGTTGTGATGACATGGGTGTAGTTATTGATTTATAATGACACCGAGAAACACAATGAATGATTCGATGTAGTAGTATGATAGTGATCTGTAAATGATGTTTTGAATGTGATGGTATAAAAAAGCCAATATATGTGATGTAACTAGCGTGAGAAATGGTCTGTATGTCAAGAAGGAAATGTGAATGGATTTCAATGAATGGGATCAACAAAAAAATTTCTTGATTCATGTGTTGTTAGCCGTATTTTAGAAATTGAATAAGGGGATATTATGTTTGTGGTCGACAATGCCACCATTACACTAAAACAAACGACTACCAATGGTTATTATCGTAACAAATAATTATTGCAACGGTAATTATCATGACTAATCAGGTGTTACTAATTTTTGTAACACTTTTTTTATCATGGTAGTAAACGTAACAAAAATAAATTTTGTAACGATTTTGTCACGGTAATAACCGTAACAAAATTAAAATTTGTCACTATAATAACGTTACGAATCCTAATTTTGTAGTACTTTAAATCGTGATAATAAAAAACTTTATGACAAGAATAGTTGTTACGATACCAATTTTTGTCACAATTTAAATTGTTGCGGCTAAACGCTGTCACGGATGTAACTATTACAATTATCGATTTACCAATTTGTAACGCTTATTTTATTTTCAAGTTTTGACATTGAAATAAATGTTATAAATCATAATTTTTTACAAAAGAATAGAATGTTGATATTTGCAAAGTGTAACCTAACCTCTCTCTCTCTCTCTCTCTCTCTCTATATATATATATATATATATATATATATATATATATATATATATATATATATATATATATATATATACTCAAGCTAATTTTATTACTCAAGCAAACGCAGCAAAAAAACCAATATTATTTCTACAAACAATGATTCTACAAACAATGATTCTATATTAAAAAAAATCAAAAGAATCACCAACAAGATGTTCTATACATAATAACAATAGAGCGTTGATTAATTCGAAAAGCTTTGCAAAAATGGTGCTTCCCAAATTCAAACTTCTCTTGTCGCAGATAAGTCACCCCAATGCCATATCAAGAATTATAGCTAGTTCCTCTCATCCACTTCAAGTGCACTTTGGTAACTTTACTACATTCTCAAAATCCTTCAAAGCAACATACCTGCAAATGGAAAGACACAAAAAGAATCTAAGCACACTGTCTAGTTGGAGTAATCTGGGAAAAACTAAACTCAAGAACAATAATATTTTATTAAAACAAGAAATTCTACCCAAAACAAACCAAGCAAAATGTGCAAACATGTACAAGTAACAAACATTTAGTTTTAAAAATAATCAAGTATTAAAAATATATTGGGTGAAAGAAAACTACATTATAATATACTATGTGAAAGAAACCTACATTTAGTTATAAAAAATATACTGGGTAAAATTGACTACAAGAAAAAAAAATCCTTTTACAATATTTCATCTACAACACATCCTGAAAACGTTGTAAAGTAGGGGATCTACTACAACCTTTATCATAAGAACGTTGTAAAATACCTGTGCAAAAAATATTTTATATTGAAATGTTAAGGCTTCTACAACAGTCATTCATAAAGTTGTGTATTACTGTCTTCAACAATGTTTTATTAACATGGTAAAATTTATCAATTTTGACAATGTTTATTTAATATTGTTAAAGTTATTAATTTTGGCAATGTTTTTAAAAAAATTGAAAAAAATGTCATATTCAACAACGTCTATCAACTATTGTAAAAAATTTATATTTCACAATGTTAGTTAAATGTTGTAAAACTAATTTTATTTTACCACTTTATATAAACATCGTGCATATATTATTTTTTTACAATATTTAAAAAAATATTATAAAATGGTTCTATTCAACAATTTTTATAAAGTATTATAAAACCTGTGTATTTTATAATGTTTATATAATGTTACAAATTTATCTTTATTCTGCCACTATAGTAAATGATGTGAATGTATTTATCTTTTTACTATTTTAAATTGTATATCCATGTGTTTAACTAAAAAAGTGACACATCCTTTCATAAGTTACATGTTTCTTGTGGTGGGAGGAGGGGTGAATTTCCATCCAATTTTTTCATTATCCCAAAAAAACATAAGTCTTATTTTATTCTTTAAGTTAGTTATTACAAGTTGTTACTAGTCGACAAATCTTTAATTTTGATTGTTGTATATGGTGTCTTCTTCTATTCTTTAAATGAGCTTGAGTTGATAAAGAATTTTAAAGGAACAAAGTAAGTCACTTTGTTGCTGACAACAACATGTACATGATGTGTGGCACTAACCTAATAGTTGCATACTAGAGACTAGGCAATCACTAAATATATGCAATAGCTACATTTATTTGATCCAACAAGCAAACAACAGTAAGGCAATATACAATAATAACAACAGCTACATCTAATCCAATTACTGTCCAATGAGTAATAGGGGTGAGCATTAGGTTTATTCGGTTTAAACCGAACCGAAATAGTGAAAACCAAATAAACCGAAATTCTAAAAAATCGAAACCAAACCGAAATGAGCCAAAACCGAAATCGAATAACGATTTGTTTTATTCAGTTTGTTCGATTGGACTTTTCTGTTGTATAATAGGTATGGTCCAAAGTTAAAATCATTGTTATATGATATCAAAAATTATAATTTTTATACCCATATTTATTGTATTTACGTCCAAAGTTAGAATGGTTGTTAAATTACGAAAGTTTAGTTTCAAAAAACACAAATAGAATTTTTGCTTTTAAAATATACACATTTTAATTAGAACATATGCATAGAATTGATGTTGTTTACATAATTGCACAAGTCAACAAAATAAGAAATTTTAGTATTTTCAAAATCGGAACCGATCCAAATTTTTTTCAAACCGAATCGAATCTCTTATTCGGTTTGGTTCGGTTTGGTTTTTTGTCCAAAATCCTCACCACTAATGAGTCATTGCAACACCACAACTTATTTCTTTGTATATTGACCTATTGCAAATTAATCAAGCATGCCCTCTTGCAAAATTGTCACACATCTACCATTTATAGTTCAATATCACCGGAAGAGAGACACTTGGTGATGGTGGCCACGTATTGGCAGTATGACAACATTGGGGACTTTGATAGCTTAATTGTTGAATATATTATTGCAATACACAAACACTTGTTATAAGATGTGACGTACAAAAATTAATCTAGACATAACTATAAAAATTATATACAATAGCAAATAAGAATTGATGATCAGTTATAAACAGTTTTTTCTCCACCACGAGTTCTTGCTTGCTTCTTAAACGAACCAAGTCTCTACTGAACAAAATATAATACACTGACATCAATTTGTGAAAACAATTTAGCGGGACGATTTCAAGCCCACCTATTTCACTCTCCTGTAATTTTTCAGGAAATAATTTAGCAGGATGATTTCGCACCTACCTATTTGTGAAAATAATTTATATGGTGACTATATTTTTATTGGTCGTCACTCAGTGTTGTCACTGAAATATTTTTTTATGTCTAACCCATATCAAACACAAGTTCTATGTGACAAGTAAAAATATTTGTCACTTAAGGTTTTTCATTAATTATAAATAAATCACGCAACATAGAAGTATTAGACACAATATGATACTTTTATTTATTATAACAAAAATTAGATTAATTATTGAATTAAATAAACGAAAATAAATGTTTTCTTTTTGAAACGCATGAAAAATAATTTCTGTATTAATAAAATTTTGATTTCTAATCCACAAATTCTACGTGACAAGTAAAAATACTTGTCACTTAAAATTTTCTGTTAGTTAAAAAAATCATGTCACATAAAAATATTAGACAAGAGATAGAAAAAAAATTATTTCTTGTAACAAAAAAATTAAATTATTTAAAAACTTAACTAAACCGAATGAAATGTTTCCTCGTGTGAGAAGGATTTCAATATTAATAAATTTTGTATATTCATCGCAAAAATAAATTTTGTATATTATTTGTCTTCTAAATTTTTGATATATTATTTTGAGTCAGGATTGAATCAAAAGTAATAAATTATATATTCAATATTACCATGAATTTACGTCACATATATGGAAATTAGATTTTTTTTGCGTTCATGGGGTTCAATATTACCAAAATCTTCCACAAATACTTTGTATACTTCCTTTTTGTTTTCACAAAATTTTAGATCGTGCCCTATTTTTTTCTGAACGCCCCTCTCTCCCCCACCACAAAAAAATTTCCCCAAAAATTCATTCTTCCTCTCTATTTTGATTGGAGAAAGGTATGCATTTTCTCTTACTTCTATACTTGTTTCTATCCCCATTATTAATGGTGTAAACCCTAAAATTCCAAGACCTTCGCCAACGTCTTCATTTACGGCCTCCCCTACTCCTTCCGTCGTCAGCCTCGTGGCGATGCTGGTCCCGAACTTCGTCGACTTCTTATCGCTGGTCGGGAGCAGCGTCTGTTGCTCAGTTTCCTGCTGCCGGCGTTGCTCCATATCAGGGTGTTTTTGTCGGAGACGGGGTGAGTTAGGCAGTGTTTGATGCCCAATTATCATTATAGGGCTGGTGTTTACCATGTCGACGACGTGGAGTTCACTCACCGAGATTTTCTTAGAAAGAGTATGAATCTTTTCGATCCATTAATAGTGTTTAATATTGTTTGATTTATTTCTGCATGTTTACTTGTTTATGTTATACAGTTCCAATTGGTCAATATCAAGCTTGTGCACGAATTGTATTTGATACATCTTAATTATTGTAGTCATCATCTCCAGCCTTTATTGATTGCGAATAAATTAGATGCAACAATATGTGCATGCAAGGTGTTCGAAAAAATGTTTCAATAATATTCATTGATCCGCTCCATCTGCTCGACCAAGACAATGACCAAGTCACCCAAGGGCACTGCATATTTCCAAATTTTTTACTTCCAAAGTCAAAGACTCGAGTTCTGTAACCACCACTTTTTTGACATGAGGGTAATTTTGAACTTTTATAATTTTATCATTTAATAATATTTTTTGAATCATATTATGATTTTTTGGTGATTTTCTTTATTTATTTTATATTATTTAGATGGGTGAATTGTGATTTTGGTTGTTGCTAGCTTAACCCTAAAGACTGCTTGACCTAGAGACTAACCATGACCAAGGAGACTCGACCATGTGACTAGATTGGCTAATTTCCTATTTTTAGGCTAAGGGTATTTTAGTCATTGTGCATTACTTTGAATTTTATTAATTTATTAATTAAATTGATTGTTATGTGGTTTGGATTGGTGTTTTGGTAGGACCGAGATGGTATAATCTTAGTCGACCTTGACTAGAAGCCTAATAATGTAATTAGAAGTATTATTGGCCTTTTAAAATTTAAATTAGAATTATTGTTTATTTTTAGAATCATTTATTTCATTTTTAAGCTATTTTCTCTTAAGGCCTTTTTAACCCTTTTTGACATGGGCCTTTTAGCAACTCATGGAGTGCTTGGCCCATGTGCAAACCCTAATCATAACACCCCTAGCTTGGCCGGCCACAAGCAGCCCCCCCTCTCATTTGTAAAACATTAGCCTCTGTAGAACAAACCCTAATTTCCTTTTCTCCAAAAACCCTAGATTTCTCATCCGGAGTCCGTTCCACCTCAAACGAATTCCGTTGCACTCGATGGAAAAAGGAGGACTTGCTAGAGTACTGCTAGCATGGAGGAGGATGCATTTGCTCGGGAGAAATCGGCCGACAAAACGCTCGGGGAATTCCTTTTATTGAGATTCCGACTCTCAATAGGTAAATCCCGATCTACCTTTGTTTTTCCTGAATTTTCTTCATTATTGCATCCATATAGGCACCCTTAATCTGTGTATGAAGTTTGGTAGGATTTTGGTTTCGTTTGATAGCGGTATCGGACACGTATCGGTCTCACGTTGCACGTGTTCGGCAAAATGCCACTTAGATTTGAAAATTGTTAATTTTCGATTCTGTTTTCACAAAATCATTCCTTATATGATTTGTAACAACTTTCGTGAAGACGGATCGAAAATCGACACGATTTCGGCATCCGAACGGACACAGACACGCGTTCACGAGATCCCGTGCACGCCCTGCTGTCTGTGCGTCATAACTCGACGCACAGAGTCCATCTTGCATGAAATTTTACGAGCACGTAGGGCAACCTCTGCCCACATGCCCATAAAATTTTACGACGTTTCGTCGAGCGAGCGCGGAGAAATCCGTCGTGCACTGGTCGGCTGAATTGTGCACGCAGGCTGAAATTCGCCTCTGACACGGCCTTCGTACGCGGACACGGCGCGTCGAGGACCCGTTCTAGAAACACGAGCATGTAGCCCTATACCTAGACTACCCAGGCCTTCGTTCGCGAGCCAAGAGGCTCGACACGCGCCCACGGGCACGCACGCACGCGCGCGCGCGCGCGCAGGCCGCACGGCTGTTTGCAGGTCGCTACGTCGCGTAGGCGCGACATGGTGTCGTGTCAGCATGTCCTAGACCTACCCCGGGACCTACCTAGCTGTGTGCACGAGCACGAGGCTTCTCTTTGTGCGTGTGGCGCTCAATCGAGCGAGAACGCACTCTTCGACACGCGAAATCGGTTTTCCGATACGCATTCTCTGCACACGACACAGACACGGTTTCGACTCCGTGAGTACCCAAGCACGTCTCACATGTCGAGACCAGCGTATTTGCCAAGTTTATATATATATATATATATATATATATATATATATATATATATATATATATATATACAACCTATAAGCTATATGTATATAAATATCTGTTGATGAGTTTTGTAAGAGCTAAACTTATTCTCAGATTTCACATTCCTTTCCCTCTTCAAAATCATTTTTTCCCTTTTACCTATATATATATATATATATATATATATATATATATATATATATATATATATATATATATATATATATATATATATATATATATATGGAAAGGAATGTGAAACTTATTCTCAGATTTCACATTCCTTTCCCTCTTCAAAATCACATTCCTTATTCTCAGATTTCACATTCCTTTCCCTCTTCAAAATCATTTTTGCCTTTATATATATATATATATATATATATATATATATATATATATATATATATATATATATATATATATATATATATATATATATATAGTTTTCCTTTCATGAGACTTGTGTATATATGTAATTATATAATATATCCATATAGTTGTATCTTAAACCTTTTATTCTCATATTTGTATCATACACAGTAGTCCCCTTGTCGAGACTACACAACCTTCTTCAAGTTATAGGGTAGATATATTTATATGTGTATGTGTATATATATATATATATTTTTTTTATGTGTATATATATATATATATATATATATATATATATATATATATATATATATATATATATATATATATATATATACAATACCTTATGAATGAATGTGTATATTTATCTATATGTAATGTTTGGTTGTGATGTAACCATAGGGAGTATTGGGACAGATTAGGATCGACTCAATGAGCCTAGTTTAGTCGAGTTGACTGGCAAGTTGACCAAGTTGACAAAATTCAACTTTGGGTCAAACTTGATCCAAATCAACTCAAACGAACTCGGAATGACTTGTAAACTTGTGTGTGACCTAAAAATTAGTAAACGGACTAGTTGACTTAGAGTTGACCAGGTTTGACCAGATTTGACCAAGGTTGACTTTGACCTAGAAGGACTTAGAAGCATGTAGAATTGCATTGTAGCCCTTTCTTATGATATGTTAGACCATGTTGTGACTTGTGGTTACTTTAAATAGTTTTACATGACTCCAGTTCAGTTACACATCCTCATCAGCAGCTCAGATTGTCAGGCGAGTACATTCTCTGACCGTTTCATTCTTGCTTGGACATATTTACTTGTTATAGACTAGTTTACTTGTTGCTGTCACGATATTATCACGGATTAGTACTATATGGATCTCTTCATGCGATTTTATCCCCTCGGATACATCGGGTATATTGTGCTCATGTACTTTATCATGTGCATCATCTATTCATTGTATTTGTACTTATTCATGTATACTCATGTGACATTCATGTACACTCATGATCATGTGAGCCTTCATGTATAACCCAGTGTGCATGTGGACTAGCTATCCATGTGACATACTACTTTCATGTGCAATAACATAACATGGACAGATCCTTGTGTACTGATTGGGGCAGAGGAGTATTTATTTGGTTATGTGATCTACACTATTTCATGTATAACTCCAAACTAGATTTAAGTCATGTATAACCTAAGCCTGTTTACATAACCAAACATGTGCTCTGAATTATGTAGTTAGCTCAGTTTTTTTATCTATATCATGTATATCTATTTCCACTATATCTTTTTCCAGGTTGGTGAGCCCCGCAAACGCCATCGTGAGCCTCGCTTAGGGCTTCTTTGGCTTCTGCGTTTGATAGGCAGCGTAGCAGTAGTCCGTCGTAGGATCGTCGATATAGTATTTTTGTTTCTGTATCATAAAAGAATATGAGAGAACGCCTGCTGATTGAAGTTGCTTCTTTCATATTCTCCGGTAGAATTTTGTAGACTGCGAAGTCGATGATCGGGAATCTCCAGTCTTGTATGTCGTTGATTATTTAGGTGGAGTAACTCGTACCTATTTGAACGTTGTTTTTAGGACAGACAAGCTCATGGCCTATCACGTTGACTAGATGATGAGCATGATTTGGTACTGCCAAGGAAGCGGCGAGGCCTGCTACGGCGGCGGCTTCAATATTTTGGAGCTTGGGAACATGCTCTATAAAGAACCCCTCCAAGGTTGCAATGATGGTAATCGCTGTCTGATGATAAGGAATCAGGTCCTCGTTGCGGACCTCTATGAGCCTCGAATTTGATTGACAATCAACTGTGAGTCGCCATACGCTTCTAGGTATTTGACCCCCACTTCTTTTATGAGTCGGAGCCCGATGACAAGAGCATTATATTCGGCCACATTATTTGAATAGGGCTCTGTGAGAGAGACGCCCGATTGACTACCAATCCAGAGGGAGAAATTAATACTATCCAGAATCCAGCGACGATATCACCTTGGGGCCCCGTTCTTGAAGCACCATCGAAGAACATTCCCCAAAAAATAATAAAAAAGAAAAATAAGAGAGAGGTGGAAGACCCACTAAAATTACGACTGCTCATCAGCAACACATAGCTCAGTTAGTATTGCTTCAAGCTGCACCATTGAGCGGTCGATCTTCAGTTTGGCTCGACGTTCAGCTTCCTGGATCAGCTTCGCAGCATCCTCAAGATTTGCATGAGCCTTTCAATTGTCCTCTACTTTCTTCAGCATACCCTCCAGAGCAGCAGAGGCACGTGTGACCTTGTTGTTGTCTTCACAAATCAACTCTTTCTCTCCCGACGGGTAGCTTGGACCTCAGTCTCCAGGGACGCTGGCTTAGCCTGGAGTTGTAGGATCTGCTCATTGGTTTCGGCAATCGTACGGGTCGTCGCCTCCTCCCGAGTCAAGCAATCCTCCCCTTTACGGCTTAACTTGTCGTACTTTAAAGACAGTTTTTGAAGGTCTTTCTCTAAAGTGGGTTTGGTCGTCTCTCGTACGCCCTTCACCTTCTCCAAGGCTGTTAGAAGGAACGCACGCTCCTAGTCCACCGCAAGGGGCATGTCAACTTGTCATAATTTTTGCAGTTAGGCCAGGCGCTGATCAGCCTCTACCAGTTTATGCTCAAGAAAATCAGACATCCCTTCTCTACCCGGGAACGTCCTCAATAATTCAACTTGGCTGCGGGCATAATGACGGGCCACGGCAAACGACGTTCCTCTCCGTAAAGCAGCATTGACCCCCATCTCAAGTGGCAGTAAAAGCTCTCAATTATATCCTTTGACGATTTGTCTATGTTCTCCAAGGAAGAGGGCGTCAAAGGAATAGCAGCCGAGAGAGCTGAAGGTGTTTGGGAAGGCGGCGCATCAGAGCTTGATGACCCTGTCAAAAGGGAAGCAAACTCCGAGCGATGAGATTCTCGCGCAGCAACAATTTCTTCCTCTGTGGCACGATAGAGCCGGAGACTAGGCAACTCAGAGAGCTCGATTTTCGGGGAAGGGACAGCATCAACCGACCCCGCGTCCACTGATACGGGCGTAGGAACCACAACCTCTGCGACCGGCATCTCCGTAACGCACACCGCCATACTCAATTCAGTGGAGGGTCCCTCGACTTGAGCCGGAAGGGGAGGAGATACACTTCTTCTGTGTAAAAGGTCAATCCCGGTGTCCTCTTCTATCCCTTCCTTCGCGACCATGTCCGCCATCGGCAGTGAGAAGGCAGGCCCTGTAGATCCAGAACAACCAACAATCAGCTTGACTCGAAGGATATGGAGTTGGAGCAAAAAAATCTCCTCATTGGTAAGAATATGACATAGCTTACCAGGGGAGGGTGACAGAGATTGGGGTTACTCAGAGTAATCACAGCTCCTCCCGCTACTCGCACATCCTCTGTGACCTCAATGGCATTACTCAAGCCGTCTACGGCTGCCTCGCCAGCTCCAGTCGCTCCGAAAAGAGGCGCAGCTGTATCGGCGCCAGTTTGTTGAGACCCTGCAATCTCAAGATCAAGTCCCGCAAGGCTGGCACTTCCCTGACCAGGGTATCCGTAGTCGGCACCAGAGAGAGAAGTTCAGGGGCAACATCGGGTTACGGAGGTTCATTCCCTCTGATGCCTGCAAAGAGGAACATTCAGATAATGTCCCAAGAGTAACACTGGGGTTTGTCATGAAAGAGCTTACCCCCGAGTTGGCTTCGGCATCACTGCCCCCTTCCTCGACGACAGGCCTACGGACCTTAATCGCGACCCGCTTCTTACAACGGGGCCTGTCGGTAACGGAAGGACCATGTCTGTTCTGCTTACGTAAAGGACTTGGTGCAGGAGAGGGCGAGCGTGCCGCCAGAGCAGTTGCAGGGAGCAGCGGATCATCAGAGTCATTCTTCGCCTCCATACTAGTTGAACCAGAGTCGGAAGCCTTTGCCTTCCCCCTCCTTGTCCTTTCGCGAGACTCCCTGTGTCGTTCCTCCAGTTTAGTACTAGTAATAAAACTGGTATTTAGATCGAAGTCGTTGGGGGGCCCATTCATAGATATATGGTGAAGGCACACCATGTATAAAATGTGCCCAGAAATCTTAGCGTTCGACAGGTAGAAGTTAGCCTGGGTGTGGATCGCAGAGTAGTAATGTCAGGCCCGAATGCCATCCAGGACGCTGCCCTCAAAACCCAGGTAGGAACTAGGGTTGTCTAAAAACAATTGACTATACCTGAATTACCGAGAGTATCGGCTGGATAAGTAAGGCTCTAGGAAAGCGATATTGCGGTTGCGGTGCACTAGATATGAACGGCGGATATTCTACAACCAGCGGAATACCTTCTCAGGTAGGATCTGAGAAGCAACAACGTTATCATGATACAGGCGGCCCATTTCTTCGTCGATAAAAGACGGGACCGACACAAAAAAGAAATATTTATCCAGCCGTACGAGCGCAGCTCGACAGTCGGGTATAGTAGTGCAGGTCCAAGGCATGTCTCGATATTGATAGATAAAGGCATCGCCACTCGTCGCGTTACCCTCGAGGCCAGGCCGCATCAAAGAAGGGCAGTGCATCAGCAGCCATCCCATCAGATAATGATAAGGCAGCTCAATCCGGTTGAAGGCCTTCGTGGTTTCACAAGCAATGACTTTCGTCGTGAAAGTACGAAGACCTCGATAAATGCTGTACACCATAGCTATAAACCCTCGCCCTGAAATTTTTGAGTAATTATTATTATTATTAATTATTAACCCAATATATTAACTTGGGGTTTTTGTAGATAATTTTAAACTAATATGTTTTAGAGAATTAATTATAGAGGATGTGTATGTATGAGTATTGGACTTAGTATTAGAAGAGAGGTTGTGCAAATCTGCTTTGTTGGAGGGCCTGTTAGTAAATGTTCAAATTTGAATTTTCCTAAGTCAGCCGACCCTCACAGGCCAACAGACCAATACTCCAGCCCTTATTTGAATTGAGGAGACTCTCAAATCTTTGAGAGGCAAACTCAGATCAGTTTAAACCAAATCTCCCTCTATCCAAATCTCCACCTGATCAAACCTGGCATCTCCTATATATGTAGAGGTAGCAGCCGCCCCTGTTTCCCCAAAAACCCTAATAGTCTCACCTTTTCCCGCCGCAAAGCAGTCAAGCAAGCCAGAGGAGCATCGAGGCACCCAATAGGTAAGCTTTTACTTTAGAACTCCACAATCCCTATCATTAATAAGAATCAAGGGTAACCAAAGGGTGTTCGATCGAATTCCTAAGAAGAACCTTTATGAAGTAACTAAGAATTTTAGGGGTGTTGGTGGAAAGGAAACAAACTCGTTTACAGTCAATGTATGTTATCATACTCGATTCCTTAAATCGGTTTTGTATAATAGGTATCAGATTGCTACCTGCACCATATATGAATATGGGTACCAGATGACACTTGGTAGCTTATTCGATCCCTGGTATCAGTCGAGATAGGATACTATCATGACAGATGTAGCACTAGGATACCCAAGTACCAGTATGGCAAATCAAAGACATGAAGGATGGCATCCCTTAGAGGTATCAGTAATGAAGTGTCCATGTTTCAAATTGATGTCAGAATTGACCCTTTCATCAGATTGTACACCTTGTATCAGACCCTACTCATCATAGCAGAGGGCACTACCTAGATAGGACAACCACAGATGACCAGGAATGGACACAAAACCTAGAACAGATAGTGATATATGTGAGTATCCATCATCTATGGTATGGTCAGATTCCATTGCAACCTACTGTTACAACAAAATAGTTGTGAAGTGAATTCCAGGAACAAGTACCAGGATGCAAGTCTTCAGAGTACTGTTCCATCTGTCAGGACCCTGACATGGGTAATTCGATTTGGTTATCATCCTAATACCATGTACCTCTTCCTCCATGACAAGATAGCGTGTGATCAAACTTCTACACCTAGAATGTTTCATACTGTTGCATAACATGAATTAGGGATATTGTTGATACATGCCTTAATTATCGTATAAAATTCGTTTCATGGTTCTCTGGACATTCGATTATGTTAACTCATGAGAGAGAGTGCCATCTTCATTCCCCAAGTACTTTTCCCTGTAGCATACTCTCAAGAAAGGGAGTGAATCTCCTAAATGCAAGTAAGGGTGGTTTGCACAATAGGTTAGTTACCCAGGGGAGAGCATGAGGTCAGTAGCAGAGTATCCAACTGTTATACATGGGTATCAAGTATCAGGTAGGGCTCAAGTATCTGAACGTGGTACCAAATTGCACTTGCATATTATGTTGCACTTTGGTATCAGCGTTTTGGCAGTAGGGTGTTTTTGAGTGTCATAATCGCTAGAGTCCATGCTTTGGGACAGTCGAAGCCTTTGAGAGATTGGAATCCACACCTTACCAAAACAGAGCTCATATGTTCAGTCCACCTATTTGGTCCAGTTCTCATGAGACCATGATATATCAGTCCATGCTTAACTTGGTGTTCAGTCCTTTGATTTGCAGTCATCAATTATACATTATAGGCCACTACACACTTAGTACTATGGTAAGGGCAATACACACAGGTTTAGTTGTCATTGGGAAAAGCATGTATGAACATGAGGAATTATTGGTTGGGGACCAGTACAAACATGCCTTGAGTACCTGGTAGAATGCTCCCAGGAACAGGGTATCTGAACATTATAGTATAGGTAAGTACCCGAGTGTGGGATTGGTGCATAGTTGAGTTCTATGTGTGTGGCTGGGACTAGTGCAGGAGCATCCATAGATACCTGGGTTGAAATCCAAAGACCTGGGTTTACCTACCCTTTACTGTAGGCAGTAATAGAGGAAGGCTCTGTACAAGACTCGGAATAGATACCTGTGCAGGACATTGCATCTGTAGGTGTAGCATATTGTAACAGGGCTGAGGTAGTGTCCTGCTGTTAGGTATTAACATGGGGTCAGTTGCTTGGCTGATACAGGTAGATGACCAATGCAGAGATCAATAGATAATAGGTGGAACACATGAGTATCAGGAAAGAGTCATGCCAGCGTCCAAGGTGCACCAGTGTATAGTTGTAGTTTCATCTGTACATGTGCATAGGTAGTAGCAGTCGCTGTATCCAGTAGGGATGTATTCCAAATTTAAGTGTTATATTCAGATGTGTGTACAAGAAACTATTGAATTGGGATATAGGTAACTGCATATGCAGGATGTGGTTGTGTAGGAAGAGGACTCGTGTCTATGCCTATGTATAGGGCATGAGTTCCAGCATGAACCTTATTCGTTTACTAATGCAACATAGACCTGTGAAGTGATAAGGTGGGTACATATAACAATAAGACATGTGGGAACAAGGACAGGTAGATGGGTCAGTTAGCAGTGGTCCTGAGTAGTGTGGGTGAGTATGACAGATACCACCAGGAACCCACTTGTGTGTGAGAGTGCACAAGGCCCTTACCAGTGAGTATCAGTTGCATATATGAGGAAGTTGTGGTCTCATGCATTGGCATAGAGTACCAGCCACCAAACTAAGGAGGGTTACTTATTACCAATAAATAGAGGATCATAGGTTCAGTCCCCTTCATCAGTTTTATTCAAATGAGAACATATTTCCCTTAGCTCCTTGTAAGGCCTGCTCATGTCTCAATTGTCTAGTCCATATCTAAGAGCTAAAACCTTATGCTACCTGTCCAAACCAACATAGTATCCAGGCCATACTCTTTCTTAGGCTACATAGCAGCGGGATAGGATAGAAGACAAACTAGAATTACCCATGTCAATAGTATAAATTCAGTCGCCTAACATAAGAGACACCTATAAATGAATATAGATCATATGTAAGAGTGGGTAACCCAGGCCTTTCATAAACCAAAAACCTAGTATAGTTAGAAATTGGTTAAAATCTTCCAATATCATGTATTGATCGTTATAAATTGTGAAATAGGTCTGTTGGACTCTAACTCAACACTTGGCCCGTGCCAACAGCTCAGGACCACAGGCAAGTATACCTTGCCAAACATATGCAGTTTTTACATTGTTTTCTTTTTATTGTCACATGATTTCCATATTATGATTGGTGCCCTTGATTGTCTTACTTGTTCTAGATTACGTGCACGTATAGAATAATGCTTGTCTATTAATCTTCTTCATGTTATTATGTCTTGTGATAGAGTTGCCAGTTCTACACCTTGTTCTTGACTTGACTAATCTTAACTGTGAGTATCTTGCATTGTACTATAGTTGAGACATACTATAGATTGGGAGTATCATACATTGTACTACGACCTATAGCAGATTCTTCTACCTTGATATTGATTGATTGATTTGACTTGTGACACTATAAATTGTGAGTATCTTGCATTGTACTACGGTTTATAGGTGTATTCTTGTATTCCTTTAGGAGAGGAAATCGATACTATAATTAGCTAATATTGACTGGGAGTATCTTGCATTGTGCTACAGTCGAAACCTACTATAGATTGGGAGTAGCTTGCTTTGTTCTACAAGCTATGGGGTTAATCGATTGATTGATAGCCAAGTCTAGTATTGCATTTCCATACTTTAGATACCTTTCTGGCATCGTTCTTAATCTCCACATATGTTATTTACTGTCATATTAGTAGACATGTTTTATATATCTTGCTAGTCCTCTGAGGACCTGATGATCTCTTCAGGTTTAGCGACCACATGGAGTTAGTTAGCAGAGCGGGATGGTAGATGATTGCGATGTATGATACAGGTATTTGCTTGTGATATTTCTTTATTATCCTCTCGTGCTTTATATTCCGTACCATGATATATTCTGCTTACTTTATAGACTCATATCATTCTTGGAGTTTAATCGGACAATATGATAATGGGCTGCACACCATGACCCATACTGTTCGTTCTTATTTTATATGATTCTTGTGGATTGAGATATAGTTTAGATTAGACATGATACTGACCTTGACAGCTTATACGTACTCGAGTCGGCTGGAGTCCGCTCGATACGTAGCTGGCTTGGACACGTCTCGTATCCGAAAAAACGGGTGCGGGTCGTGACAAGTTTTTGTGGTGGCCCTGCAGGTCAGAGCATATCGTATCGGTTACGTAACTGTGCTGGTACGAGCCTGTGAATATGACTAAACCCATAGAAATCTCAATCCACTCTCCTTTGAAAATTCTCCTAGAAATTCTCTACACCATTGAAAACTCCAATATTTGCTCTCGATTATACTTCCTTTTTTTTGTACCATTGATTCTCGTCCCTTTTATTTCGAGGTGACGAATGATCGTGCTGTCTAGATTTTATCAGAAATTCTTAAGTTATAGTACAATATTGCTTGACTATTGAATATTTGGTTGTTTATAGATATGAAGGATTATGGTTGCCTAGATATCTGCCGGTAGAATTGTTAGCAACTAGTTAGAAGATCATATGACTTTATTGACCGTGTTTTGAGGAGTAGTATGACCAAAGGTGGGTAGGAGTCCTCGAGGTTTCGTTGGCTAGAGAAGGTTGTAAACTATTTTTGAGGAATTAAATTTGAGGAGATTAAGGTAGTAATAGACTTTGAATTTTAAGAGATAGTAATGAATTAGAATTTCGAGGACGAAATTATTTTAAGGTGGGTAGGATGTAAACCCCCGCCCTAAAATTTTTGAGTAATTAATATTATTATTAATTATTAACCTAATATATTAACTTGGGATTTTTGTAGATAATTTTAAACTAATATGTTTTAGAGAATTAATTATAGAGGATGTGTATGTATGAGGATTGGACTTAGTATTAGAAGAGAGGTTGTGCAAATCTGCTTTGTTGGAGGGCCTGTTAGTAAATGTTCAAATTTGAATTTTCCTAAGTCAGCCGACCCTCACAGGCTAACAGACCAATACTCCGGCCCTTATTTGAATTGAGGAGACTCTCAAATCTTTGAGAGGCAAACTCAGATCAGTTTAAACCAAATCTCCCTCTATCCAAATCTCCACCTGATCAAACCTAGCATCTCCTATATATGTAGAGAGGTAGCAGCCGCCCCTGTTTCCCTAAAAACCCTAATAGTCTCACCTTTTCCCGCCGCAAAGCTGTCAAGCAAGCCAGAGGAGCAGTCGAGGCACCCAATAGGTAAGCTTTTACTTTAGAACTCTACAATTTCTATCATTAATAAGAATCAAGGGTAACCAAAGGGTGTTCGATCGAATTCCTGAGAAGAACCTTTATGAAGTAACTAAGAATTTTAGGGGTATTGGTGGAAAGGAAACAAACTCGTTTACAGTCAATGTATGTTATCATACTCGATTCCTTAAATTGGTTTTGTATAATAGGTATCAGATTGCTACCTGCACCATATATGAATATGGGTACCAGATGACACTTGGTAGCTTATTCGATCCCTGGTATCAGTCGAGATAGGATACTGTCTTGACAGATGCAGCACAAGGATACCCAAGTACCAGTGTGGCAAATCAAAGACATGAAGGATGGCATCCCTTAGAGGTATCAGTAATGAAGTGCCCATGTTTCAAATTGATGTTAGAATTGACCCTTTCATCAGATTGTACACCTTGTATCAGACCCTACTCATCATAGCAGAGGGCACTACCTAGATAGGACAACCACAGATGACTAGGATTGGACACAAAACTTAGAACATACAGTGATATATGTGAGTATCCATCATCTATGGTATGGTCAGATACCATAGCAACCTACTGTTACAACAGAATAGTTGTGAAGTGAATTCCAGGAACAAGTACCAGGATGCAAGTCTCCAGAGTACTGTTCCATCTGTCAGGACCCTGACATGGGTAATTCGATTTGGTTATCATCCTAATACCCTGTACCTCTTTCTCCATGACAAGATAGCGTGTGATCAAACTCCTACACCTATAATGTTTCATACTGTTACATAACATGAATTAGGGATATAGCTGATACCTGCCTTGATTATCGTATAAAATTCGTTTCATGGTTCTCTAGACATTCGATTATGTTAAGTCATGAGAGAGAGTGCCATCTTCATTCCCCAAGTACTTTTCCCTGTAGCATACTCTCAGGAAAGGGAGTGAATCTCCTAAATGCAAGGGTGGTTTGCACAATAGGTTAGTTACCCAGGGGAGAGCATGAGGTTAGTAGCAGAGTATCCAACTGTTATACATGGGTATCAAGTATCATGTAGGGCTCAAGTATCTGAACGTGGTACCAAATTGCACTTGCATATTATGTTGCACTTTGGTATCAGCGTTTTGGCAGTAGGGTGTTTTTGAGTGTCATAATCGCTAGAGTCCATGCTTTGGGACAGTCGAAGCCTTTGAGAGATTGGAACCCATACCTTACCAAAACAGAGCTCATATGTTCAGTCCACCTATTTGGTCCAGTTCTCTTGAGACCATGATATATCAGTCCATGCTTAACTTGGTGTTCAGTCCTTTGATTTGCAGTCATCTATTATACATTATAGGCCACTACACACTTAGTACTGTGGTAAGGGCAATACACACAGGTTTAGTTGTCATTGGGAAAAGCATGTATGAACATGAGGAATTATTGGTTGGGGACCGGTACAAGCATGCCTCGAGTACCAGGTAGAATGATCCCAGGAACAGGGTATCTGAATATTATAGTATAGGTAAATAGCCGAGTGTGGGATTGGTGCATAGTTGAGTTCTATGTGTGTGGCTGGGACTAATGCATGAGCATCCATAGATACCTGGTTTGAAATCCTAAGACCTGGGTTTACCTACCCTTTACTGTAGGCAGTAATAGAGGAAGGCTCTGTACAAGACTCGGAATAGATACCTGTGGAGGACATTGCATCTGTAGGTGTAGCATATTATAACATGGCTGAGGTAGTGTCCTGCAGTTTGGTATCAACATGGGGTCAGTTGATTGGCTGATACAGGTAGATGACCAATGCAGAGATCAATAGATAATAGGTGGAACACATGAGTATCAGGAAAGAGCCATGCCAGCGTCCTAGGTGCACCAGTGTATAGTTGTAGTTTCATCTGTACATGTGCATAGATAGTAGCAGTCGCTGTATCCAGTAGGGATGTAGTCCAAATTTAAGTGTTATATTCAGATGTGTGTACAAGAAACTATTGAATTGGGATATAGGTAACTGCATATGCAGGATGTGGTTGTGTAGGAAGAGGACTCGTGTCTATGCCTATGTACAGGGCATGAGTTCCAGCATGAACCTTATTCGTTTACCAATGCAACACAGACCTGTGAAGTGATAAGGTGGGTACATATAACAATATGACATGTGGCCCATGCCAACAGCTCAGGACCACAGGCAAGTATACCTTGCCAAACATATGCAGTATTTACATTGTTTTCTTTCTATTGTCTTCCTTTCATATTGTCACATGATTTCCATATTGTGATTGGTGCCCTTGTTTGTCTTACTTGTTCTAGATTACGTGCACGTATAGGATAATGCTTGTCTATTAATCTTCTTCATGTTATTGTGTCTTGTGATAGAGTTGCCAGTTCTACACCTTGTTCTTGACTTGACTAATCTTAACTGGGAGTATCTTGCATTGTAATACAGTTGAGACATACTATAGATTGGGAGTATCTTACATTGTACTATGACCTATAGCATATTCTTCTACCTTGATATTGATTGATTGATTTGACTTGTGACACTATAAATTGTGAGTATCTTGCATTCTACTACGGTTTATAGGTGTATTCTTGTATTCCTTTAGGAGAGGAAATCGATACTAGAATTGGCTAATCTTGACTGTGAGTATCTTACATTGTGCTACAGTCGAAACCTACTATAGATTGGGAGTAGCTTGCATTGTACTACAAGCTATGGGGGTTAATCGATTGATTGATAGCCAAGTCTAGTATTGCATTTCCAAACTTTAGATACCTTTCTGGCACCGTTCTTATCCTCTACATATGTTATTTACTGTCATATTAGTAGGCATATTTTATGTATCTTGCTAGTCCTCTGAGGACCTGATGATCTCTTCAGGTTTAGCGACCGCATGGAGTTAGTTAGCAGAGCGGGATGGTAGATGATTGGGATGTATGATACAGGTATTTGCGTGTGATATTTTTTTATTATCCTCTCGTGCTTTATATTCCGTACTATGATATATTCTGCTTACTTTATAGACTCATATCATTCTTGGAGTCTAATCGGACAATATGATAATGGGCTGCAGACTATGACCCATACTTGTTCGTTCTTGTTTTATATGATTCTTGTGGATTGAGATATAGTTTAGATTAGACATGATACCCATGACCCTGACAGCTTATACGTATTCGAGTCGGGCTGGAGTCCGATCGATACGTAGCTGGCTTGGACACGTCTCGTATCCAAAAAACGGGTGCGGGTCGTGACAAAAGCTGGGAGGAGAGCGAGCCTGCCTCCGAAAACCAGCTTGACTGTAGGAAGGATCAGATTGCGACTGATTCTCTTAATATAACCGGAGCCCCCTGAAACCACACAAGTCCTCAGCCATATCATTAGGAACCCGACCAGGATAGCCTTATTGAACAAAGGTTGGGTATTATGATAGAAATAACTGAAGGTGTCGTTCAAGCTCCCGAATCTGTCACCTGTGCGCTGCCCCACTTAGTATCTCGCACCTGAGCATCCACCCCCTCCTAAGTCTGAGGGCTCCGAGGGGCGACCCGGCCTGAGGCTCCAAGGTTGAATAGATAACTAATCCAAGCCTTGGTATGGGGAAGGTGCCCTTTAGAGCTTTCATCCTTCTTCTTGGACATCTGCTGACAGGTGCTATGATGACATAGCACTTCCCTGTATACAGCAAGGAACCCGGTGAACCGCCGCTTTAGTTTCTCAAATTCTTCATGGGTTGGGGTATAATCCTCGTAAACCTCGTCTTCCCAGGGCAACTTGGAAACATCATGCATCTCATGGAGAGCGGGCCCCATCTCTCCACCAGGAGTAAAGAAGGTCCTCGTACGATAGTTGTACATCTCAAGGAGGGCTATGAACAGCTTCGGGTTCATAGATAAATCGTAATAGGTGCCCCTTATGGCATAGTAGAGGCTGATCCGCTGCAGAGTATCCCTATATTTTGTCAAATTCTAAGTTGTCAGGTTGACCCATAGAGGGGAGCGATGCACCCAGTTAAGCAGCAAGAACTTGCCTGCGAGGTATGACCCTTTGCGAGCAATTCGATTCAAGAAAATGTCAGCCTCGGAAAACCGAATATTGGGCTGCAGTTCATGGATGAAACTGCCGGAGGCCAGTCCAACAACAGAGCATCTGATTGTCTCCTTGACCAAGACCACTGACCGTGCATGTTTATTATAGCTGATATGGCCTACAAAAATTCCCTGTTGATCCTGAGTTCGGGGACCCGGCATTTTTCTTTCAATGGGCACCATGTTGAACCCTGATAAAGGGTAGTGGCGTTCCATCTGGGGTATGTGAATCACTACCTCGTGGGAAAAGAAATCCCAATGCTCGGATACCTCTATTATGCGTGGGTTCGAGACGGTCAGGGCGTCCCCGAACAAAAACATAGGCTTCAAATGAATGCCGCGCAGTATCCCAGAGTTCATCATGCCGAGTAAGTAGAAATACGACTGGCTCCGGATCTTCTTCAACCAGGCTTCAGATTGACCTCTGGTAATTTGAGTCGACACACGCTCGACTATGTGGTCAAATTTGACACCTAGAGCGGCCTGAGCATAGCCTATCAAAACTTTCCCCGAAGGAACCGTAGGCAAAGTCACTCCAAAGGTCAAAGAAAGAAAATAATCAGAAGAAAACGAAGGGAATGGGTTCCTTTTCAATTATAGGGCCAAATCTGGCAAAGCCTATGCGGCCTGGTTATAAAAAGAGCACATGCGGCTCAAATCAGGTGACGCATATGCAGCTTAATCGGACAGAGCCTATGCGGCCTGGTCATGAATAGAGCACATGCAGCTCAAATCGGGGAACGCATATCAGCCTAGTCCAGCAGAGCCTATGCGGCACAGGTATAGGGAGAGCACATGCGGCTCAAATCAGGTGACGCATATGTGGCCTAGTCAGGCAGAGCCTATGCAGACCAGACATAGAAAAGGCACATGCGGCTCAGTCATATGATTTCTATGCGATCCAGTCTATGCGGTCCAGTCACACAGAGCACATGCGGCCGAGCGAGACAGGGAACACGTGGCCCATGGAAGCCCGACTACACACAAAAGGTGTTAAAGCCAATGCACAGCGGTGATACGTGGTCAGACCCGCACATAAAGCATGCGACATGACCATTAGAGTTCAAATGTTCGTTCTTCCACTATCCTTACCCTTGATAGGAGTCTGTACGTCGGGATTAAAGGACGATGAGTCCGCAGTTCTAGACGAAGAGTCAGGTCCCTTCCCTTTGTCAGCAGCGCTAGTGGATTTGGAAGCTTTGGGGGCCATAGCTAAATGAAGAAGACGAAGAGCAAGAAATAAAAAACAATAGAAAGGAAGACGAAAGAAAGCAGGGGAAGTTCTCTTACTACTATACGGCCTGCATTTATAGGCCATCAAAAAGCGTAAACGGATGGACGCCTCTTCATTTATCGCACCCATTAAATATAATGATGATCCTCAAAGATTTTATCCTTCATAATCGTCATGTTGATCTCGAAAAGATAGCCCCAATCAGAGCTTTAAATGCGGCAATGACAGCCTGTGTAAAGATTTCCCGGCGGCTCGGAATCCTACGTGTATCTCCATGCTTCTTATTCAAAGTATTTCAAAATTTGTAATTTGAAAACTTTGAAGGGGGTATTGTAGAAGCATGAAAATATCGACTGCATAGGCGTTGTGCGGCCTAGGATTCAGGCCGCAGAAGGAAGGCTCCTATGTCAACTCTGCGGACTAGCTGATCCAGGCCGCAGAAGGAAGGCTCATATGTCAACTCTGCGGACTAGCTGATCTGGGCCGCAATCCGAACCGCAGAAGGAAGGATCCTATGTCAACTCTACGGATTAGCTGATCCGGACCGCAGAAGGAAGGCTCCTATATCAATTCTGTGGACTAGCTGATCTGGGCCGCAGAAGGAAGGCTCCTACGACAACTCTGCGTCCAAGTTAATTCAAGTCGCAGAAAGAAGGCCCCTGAGACCACTATGCGGCTAAGATGAAGCAGGGATGTCCTGCGGCCAAGGGAGACTGCGACCTTCTTTCGAGCCGCATGAGCCTTATGCGGTCCAAAATTCTCCAAACTCCCTCAACAGATTTTCATGGTAGGACACGTAGCGAATTGACAAAGTCTTGAACCACCCAGATATGTTGTAATAAAAAAATCTCAACGGACACCCAGCTGGCCACTGAAGACCGGGTCTTGGTGCATTGTTATGGCCACGTGACTACTTGACCACTTATGCGGCCCAAAATAGGCCTCATCCAGAAGCCTCTATAAATAGTAGGGTATCGCACCCATGCAAAGGGCTGGCAATTTTCTCAAGAGCAAAGACTGCGTCTGATAGTCCAAGGAGTAAGGCAGAGTTTCTACACTTCTCCCGAGCCTCCATCATCACCCCCAGAATCAAAAGTAAACAATTGTACTTAGATTGTTTCCTAGGATTTCTTTCTAGGCTCTCTTTTGTACTTGCGAAGTTTGCAATCAAATCAAATCCAGTTCCTCTGTAGTTCTTATTTTGATAATTAATGGCAATATATATATATATATATATATATATATATATATATATATATATATATATATATATATAGAAAATTCTACAATACATCCACCCATTTTGGATGTATCGATACTTTCGAAATCTGGACCGTTGGATGTTAATACAACGGTTCAGATTAAATTCAGATAAAATAATACAGGAGACATCATTTAATGCTGATTTAGACTTTTGACCTGTTGGTAACTTGCTTTAGTAGGTCATTCTTCACTTTAAATTTTTCAATGAACACCCTAAATTAACTCATATTTACTCTCTTTCGTCCATCCAATTTAATCTGAAACTTTTTTTTTGGTTACAGGCCATGGTAGTCGTGGTGGTGCTGGTGGTGGTGGAAAGAGAAACAGAGATGAAGAAGGAAATAAGAATCGGTTCGGATCGCGTCGAACGTCGTCGAGCCCTCCTAGAACAACGAGGAGTACCAGCTGCACCGAGAAGAATCGGTCCGCTTCGCATCGGACGTCGTCGAAACCTCCTCTAACAAGGAGAAGTACCAGCGGCGCCACTCTAATTTTACTGCCCATGCCATTGTCTGAAATTTTATTTTTCATTTAACAATTTAATATTTTGTTAATAAAGCTACATGTCATGGTGGTGGTGGTGAACTGAGGAAACCTGCTTCTGAGGTCGGGCGGATTATTCTTTAACTTTTCTAAAGATAATATTTTCGAGGAGAATATTTTTTTGGACAGAGAATGACCATTCTCTTTGCTTTTAACACGGAGAATGGCCATTCTTTTTTACTTTTAATACGGCGAATGGACGAAGAATGGTACATTTAGGACGGAGAATGGTACATTTAGGACGGGAAATGGACGGAGAATACGGCGAATGGCCATTCTCTTTGCTTTTATTACGGCGAATGGACGGAGAATGGCCATTCTCTTTGCTTTTAATACGGCGAATGGACGGAGAATGGTACATTTAGGACGGAGAATGGACGGAGAATACGGTGAATGGCCATTCTCTTTGCTTTTAATACGGCGAATGGACGGTGAATACGGCGAATGGACGGAGAATGGTACATTTAGGACGGAGAATGGTACATTTAGGACGAGGAATGGACGGAGAATACGGCGAATGGCCATTCTCTTTGCTTTTAATACGGTGAATGGACGGTGAATACGGCGAATGGACGGAGAATGGCCATTCTCTTTGCTTTTAATAAGGCGAATGGACGGAGAATGGTACATTTAGGACGGAGAATGGACGGAGAATACGGCGAATAGCCATTCTCTTTGCTTTTAATACGGCGAATGGACGGTGAATACGGCGAATGGACGGTGAATACGGCGAATGGACGGAGAATGGCCATTCTGTTTGCTTTTAATACGGCAAATGGACGGAGAATGGTACATTTAGGACGGAGAATGGTACATTTAGGAAGCCGACAAAAGCTCGTTTTCTCAAATCTCTTCTTTGTGTAAATTAAATCCAAGGAGGACACAATCCCTAATTTTAGTTATTGCTTAGCAGAGTCTGCTTAGTTGTTGTAAAATTGTGGTTTTGCTTCTGTGACACTTTCATCTTTAATCTCATGTTTTCTATGAATATGTGTTCTGTTTGAATTTGATTTAGTAATCTTTCCGTAATTAGTTTTTTTGTTTCATCTAACAATTTAATATTTTTGTTATAAAGCTACAGGGCATGGTGGTGGTGGTGGAAGGAGAAACGGAGATGAAGAAGAAGAGAAGAAGTTCCGGTTCGCGGCGGACTTCGTCGAGTTTCTCAATCAAGCGGAATTAAACCTCTTATAGAGTTCCTTAATTGAAGTTGATCACGATAACCTTTTATATTTATCAAACGGATAGTAGAATCTTCCTCGAGCCCTCCTCAATTAAACGGCTAGAAGAATCTTCCTGGAGCCCTCCTCAATTAAACGGCTAGTAGATTGTTTGCTAGTCTCGAAATTTATTTGTCTTTCCATCTTCCTCACTTTTTGTACTTCTCTCTTGCTATATATACAATAGTTTTCTTGTTTCATAGTACTATTATTCATTTTGAAATACATAGAATAGTTTTCTGAAATACAATAGTTTTTTTGTTCTCAAGATGTCTACTCGTGTGGTGGAAAATGTAGAAGATGTAGAAGATTGGATGCCAGTTCCAAATGAAACCTTCATTCCGCGTATGTTGCGCAAGATTGAAGAACATCTGTCGACGATTTCAGCTGATGTTGCAAAGATCAATTCTAAGCTTTGTTCATTAGAAATTGAACAAATGAATTTATCTCGGCGTTTGGAGAAGTTTGAAGAATCTCTAGCTTTGAAGAAGGCATCTTCATCTGGAGCATTTAATAATGTGAAGGTGGTTTCCGTTGTATCTTCTTCCAATGAGGAGGACGTGGAGCTACAGTATCGTAGTTAGAAATATTTGCTTAAGTAGATTCTAACCATGGATCTTCTCTCTGCCATCTCTTGAAGATATCGGGAGTACCAAAGAGAAGTAGTGTCGCAACTGAGCGACGACTTGGTGCTGCTGCAGTCGACGCCATCGTGGGAGAGCCTCATCCTCTGATCCCTTACTCTCGACTGAACCCTCACCAGCGCCTGCATGCACCTCAGCGTCACGTTCGCCTGCCTCCTTATGTTGTCCGCTTACACCAGTGCCTGCAGCTTCACCAGCCCCTTCAGAGCTCTCAGCACCCTCCTTGCCTTTTTGCGGACACAAAATTAATTCATCATCAAACACCAATCAAACTCCAAAGAGAAAATAGTTACGTACCAAGTAGCCTCTGAAGGATGTTTGGATGGCAATGGCGGCGCGATGCTCTCTAACGAATCCAGGATTAGGCCTGGTCAGCCTCACCACCTCCGCGGCCGCTTGCGCTGTGGCCACTGCCGCCTCTGCCGTGGCAGCGGCAGGGCCGGTCCTGAGGTTTAGTAGGCCCAGGGCGGAAAAAAAAGTTGTGCCCTTTTTGCAAAAAATCGGAAATGTCAGCTTAGTACTTTAGTAATCAACGCTGAAATGTGAGCCTAGCAATCAACCTGGATTTTACCAAGCCAATAAATTAAAGAAAGTTAACAAGAAATTTATATATTAGAAATCAAAATCGAAAATGCATAATTAAGAAAGCATCACTTATTAGACTGACTGTACTTGGCGCAAATGGAGAATTGCTAAAAATAGAATGATATTAAAATGCCAACCAAATGGTGGTCTCGTGTTCCAAATCCTCACCCCACCTATATCCACAATTTAGATGTTATCAAGTTAGAACCAGGTATAAATGACACATTATATTTGAAAGACCGGAAGCTGGAAAGAAAAAAAAAACACAGGTTCAAGTGAATTTCAGAAAACCCAGAAGCCAAAACTTTCATAAATGGAAAAAAGTTTATAGAACTCTAAGTGCTCATGTCAAGAATTCCTCTGCTATGTGAAGTCCTTAGACAACTAAACTGCCGTATTATGGAAAGAAAAGAAGAGAAAAAAAAATCCATAAATGCAAAGAAGTTGTCACAGAATTAGCTTCAGAATGAAGCATGCATTAACATTTTCTAATTTGTTCTTCTTTTGCAGCAGTAAGTAGAACCTTCTTTCTTTGGTCTTCTTTCTTCTCTCTATTTTCTGCTGCAAGTATATTATGGAAAACCCAGAAATTTGAACATTTCAATAGGCAGGTATAGATATCTTCCTATCTACTTTCGTACACCAATATCCAGCAAGTAACTGACGTGCCAATGTTACAGAAAAATTATATAATTGGATGTATGCATCACAGGAATATACCAGTAGCAAACTGATATAGACATACCAAAATGGAGGAAAAAAATCCGAAAAGAAGAACTTTCTTTATATAAAATTGAAGCCATAAAAAATCTTAAACACTTGACCCTTAGTTGCCTATAAAATTATATAATTACGGTCAAGGGCACACTTATGTAATATCAAAAACAATCTTGAATAGTTCGAAGTAACAGAGATAGGCCAACATTTGAGAAAGTTTGATAATCAAGTATGTGTTAGTTTGTATTTATATCAGCAAACTTGTAGGTGGCAACAAGAGAATAGCGTTACTTTTGGGCTGCTCATTTGGCTTGTCCAGTTTGGGGGCCATTTGCATCATGGTGTTGTACCATCTTTTACTTCTTTGACAGATTATATTAGCAATTTCTTCAATGAATTTCAATTACTCGAGAACTATTTTTCTCCTTGACACCAACAGATACCCAACATATTTAATATGTGCTTCAAATGTTCAATTCTATAATAGAACTTAATTAGATATTTAATCCATTTTCTGAAAGAACTGACACACAAAAGTCCACCTATACGATGCATTCACCAACAACCGATTTAACTGCTGCAACCTATTTACATAAATATGACCTGTAATGTTTACTGATCACAAACATTGTAGAGTATCATTTTACAATATAGGGGAACCAATAAAGGTGGAGGTTACTTTGCTCCTCGTGGGGTATTTCTTGCAATGTACATCAGACTCACATTTAGCGGGATGTCCTCAACAATTTATATGAGAATTTGAGAACAATACCTCGGTGCAAGGTTGAAATTTGTTGGCTAAGGTAGCTGAAATTTTCTAAAAAACCCAGAAACCATACACCAAATTTAGCCAACCGCATAATTGAATACAAAGAATAGGAAAACTGGTTTGGGTTTCTTTTTGACCTTGTCACTGGCCGCCGCGTCTCCAATGTAGCATGATTCTTTTCATCGATACCACTCTTGCTAAAAAAAAGAAACATAAGTTAGGATTATAAGAGACGGTACAAATATGGCAGTATAGACATAGCTAGTACATTTTTAACCCTAATGTTCACAAAATCTCATGGAAGATGATAAATTTAATGCATTTCAAATAAAATAAGAGATAGAGAGAGAGAGAGAAATCATCCCAAAAAAACCAACCAAAAGAGAAAGAAGAACATCCCAAAGAAAACCCTAATTTTTTTTGGGGACCTTGGGGACCGGAGGAAGAAGAAGAAGAAGAAAAAGAAGAAGAAGAAGAAGAAGAGGAGCTAATAGCATAGAGGGGAAGAAGAAAACCTGTGACGGGAGGAAGAAGAAGACCCCCGAAATTTTTTTTTTCCTTTGATGATGGCGGAGGAAGAAAACCGGTGACCAGGAGGGAAGAAGAATTGTGACCGGAGGGGAAGAAGAACTGTGATCGAAGAATACTGTGACCGGAGGGGAAGAACTGTGACCGGTGGGGAAGAACAAGAGAACCTTCTTTCGTCACTGGAACACGCTGCCGAAGTGGTGGCTCTGCAACGATAGCTCAGTCGCCGAAGGGTTGCTGCGTAGTCGAGCCCATCGCCGGAGTAATTAAGGTTAGGGTTAAAAATTGGAGGAGAAGAGGTTTGAGGAGGAAAGATGCTGATCGGTTAGAAAATGGATGAGAAATGAATTTTCTCTCTCCACTGAGCTTTTATATAGTGAAGGAATTACAAGTTTGCCACCGCTCTAAAATATTAATGACGTTTTGTTTTATAAACGTTATAAAAAGTCTAGAATTAGCCCAAACCGTCATAGAAAAAAGGTATTTCGAACTTTGATAACGCTTAGGTATCAGGCATTATCAATACGTCTTGTCGAGCGTTATTAATAGGCCTTTTTGTTGTAGTGCAATCTCCTTATATATGCGCTCAACCAAGAAGGAAAATGTCATCTTATTTCTTGTTATACTTCTTTGTCGGTTATGTAGGGTCTAACCGACCTCAGCTCATCATTGTATGTACTGAAAAACAACGAAGCAACCGCCAATTAGTAGCATAATATTACCTTATACTATTATATTGAGATGACATAAACATTGACGTATTAATTACTTACCCCTCTAGCTTCTCCACTTCATCCTCGTCGCAATTGACTAATATATATAACTGAGCATCCCTTAGCTCGTCGTCATTCAAATATCTCTTCTTCATTTTTCTCGAAGGCTTTCCGAACGCATTGAATACTTTCAGTATTGCATCATTAGATTCCTGATATCCGTTGTTTCTCGGAGCTCTCGTTCTATTAGTAGCAACATAAGATTTGAAATACATCGAGCAAAAGTTTGTAATCTCCTTGTGAACATCAGCTTCACAAATAGAACCCTCAACCCGTGCCTTGTTTTTCACCTTTCTTTTTAGGTGATTCAGATGTTGCTCGAACGGGTACATCCACCGATAACCGACATGCCCACCAACACGTATCCCATAGGAAATATGAATTGACAAATGCTCCATAGAGTCGAAGAATCTAGGAGAAAACACCTTCTCGAGCTTGTACAGTATTACCGCAATGTCCTTATCTTACTTTTTTAGACGATCGACGAGCAACTTAGTCGAACAAAGATCTCTGAAGAATATGCTGAGCTTTGTCAATGGATCCTAAATGACCTGCGGAAAGAATTGTCGAAACGCCATCGAAATTAACCTTTCCATGAATATGTGACAATCGTGACTCTTTATACCCATCAGATTGTTCTCCTTGAGGTCGACGCATCTTCTCAAGTTCAACACGTACCCATCTAAAAATTTTAGGCCCTGAATCCACCTACAAAGTCTCCATTTATCCTCCTTCTCCAGTGAAAAAATTGCTTTAGGCTGCTTTAACTTCCCATTCCCCTCCTCTATCAAATGCAACGCAGGACGTCTATATATATTTCTTCCAAGTCCAACCTGGCCTTTGGATTATCTTTTGTCTTCCCCTTTACGTTCATTACCGTATTAATTATATTGTCAAACACATTCTTCTCGATATGCATGACATCAAGGTTATGTCTGATCAGATTGGTGCTCCAATATGGTAGATCCCAGAATATACTCATTTTTGTCCAGTTATGAGTGCGACCAAATCTGTTACACTTGTAGCCCTTAGCAGGCTCTTCGATAGCACTTGGTAAATCTTTCACCGCTTCCCATATCATGTATCAGGGCCACCTTAGCGATGGATTGGCCTTCTCCACAACGTCGGTACAAAAAGCATTCATGTTCCTCCGGTACGGATGATTCTTCGGCAGGAATTGTCGATGGCAATCGAAGAAGCACGGTTTGCCTCCGTATTTCAAACGAAAAGCCTTAGTACGGTCCATACAATACGGACATAAAAGACGGCCATGAGTGCTCCATCCCGATAACATTCCATAGGCCGAATAGTCGTTGATGGTCCACATAAGTACTGTCCGCATCTAAAAATTTTGTTTTCTAAAAACATCGTACATGTTGGCACCTACATCCCACAATTGAATCAACTTATCTATCAAAGGCTGTATATACACATCAATTTTCTCTTTGAATTGTTCAGACCCAGAATAATAACAGTTATGAACATATACGGAGTCTTCATGCACATCCAAGGCGTTAGATTGTACGAAATTACGATTACAAGCCAATAGGAAAACTGGGAGCCCGAAAGTCCAAATGGGGTAAAACCGTCGGAGGAGAGCCCCGATCTGATATTACACGGATCTGAAGCAAAATCTGGATACACTTGATCAAAGTGCTTTCATGCTTCTCCATTGGATGGATGATCCAACACTCCTTTGATATATTTCTGCCTGTGCCAACTCATGTTTTCTGCTGTCTCCTTCACCATAAACAACCTCTGCAACCGCAGCAGCGTCAACGACAAGTAGTGCATCAAATCGGTAGGCTTCTTTGCACCGACAGACCTCCCTCTACCAGTGCCCTTGTAGCGATCAACACCACAGAATCTGCAGGCATCTTTATCCTTCCCGTATTTGTAGTACAACATATACCCGTTCCGATATGCATTAATTTTCTCGTATCCTATCTAAAGCGATCTCACCATTCTCTTAGATCAGTAGAAGTCTTTGGGTAACTTAGCACCCTCCAGCAAGATCTCTCTAATCAACTCCATCAGTCGGTTGTAGCATTTTTACGACATGTTAAAATCGGACTTGATGCTCAACAATATTGTAACCACCTTCCACGTTGAATGATCCTCACAACCAGGATATAATAGAGTCCTTGCATTCTCCAGCAACTCCGTGAACTTTGCAGCAACGGCATTCGGTGCCTCCTCAGCTGCATCATATTTGTCTGTATCGAAACTAGGTCCCGTCGCGTCAAAAACCATATTCACCTACCCATCATCGTAAACAGCCTAGTTGTGAACATCCATATAAGCTCCGACTCTGATGCTAAAGACACAAGTTCTCCGTACGTGGTCCACTAATAGTAATTCGACGTGAAACCCTTCAAGTACAAATGATATATGACTTCCACTTCTAGATGATATTTCAAGTTGCGATATCTCACACACAGATACTTAATTTTGGTACCGTCCATGTACTAAGGGAACGCCTTGGCGAACTGCAGGAACTGCTGTACGTCCTCAATGAATTCATCCTGCACACCGTATATGTTATCAGGATGACGGTTGTACATCCACGAACGATGTCGTAGGTAGTAATTCATATCCATTTTTAGATACTTCTGTAAGATACATACACATCATTCAAACACTTGCAAAAGTAATAGCATCATTCAAACGTTGCTACTTTTATACCCCTTATATATGTACCTATCTATATAGGTTATTAACCCTCACTAGCTCACTCATCCCTCACTCAAATATATACACACACACCTCTCACTTGGATACTCTCAAACACTTGACACACACACACACGCACACATACATATAAACACACACACAATGCACTGTGTATATACACCCCAGTCCCCACTCTCTTGAACACGCACTCACACACATGATACACTAGTACAAATACACCATCATCCCAAGGACACTCTACCACTCGACACTCATATACACTACTAAATTTTATAAATTTAAGATCCGTCAACACATATAACAATTTTACGATACCGTATCAATACCAACTCATGTTAACCTGTATGTATCATATCTTAACAACGTGTCTGTGTTATACATTTATAACATGTATACAAATTTTATAAATTCATACTCACAAATAAAGTAGTTCTAATACGTGTAATAAACAAAATTGAACCAATTTGGGGGGGGGGCTAGTCTTGGAGAATTTTAGGGTTTAGAATTTAGAGGGTAGGGCTTTGGATCATATTCTTCATGTGAGGGCTGCTGTGGGTAGAGAAGTTCGTGTGTGTGTATGTGTCATGTTCGTGTGTGCGTCTGTATCGTGTTCATTTTTGTGTGTCGTGTCTGCGTCCGTGTCTGTGTATCCAATTAGGGTTAGGGTTTAACTGATCAAGGAGGGAGGTGGCCGGAGAGGAGGGGCGTTGACCGACAAGGGGTGTTCTGAGAGGAGGAGGAGCCTGGTAGAGAGGTAGCCTGGTGGGGTAGGGGTCGACCGACCGTTTGTCGGAGGAGGAGCAGCAGTGCGGTAGGGGAGTAGCGGTGGCCAGAGGGGATCAACGATGGCCGAAGGGGAGCAGCGGGGGCGAGGGGTGCAAGAGATGGAGCAGTGGTCGGAGTGAGTAGTGGGGAGGGAGGGAAAAAATTTTGGGGAAATGCTTTTTGATGTTGGATAGGGGAAAAGCTGCTGCTCCCGTGTTATTAAATTATTAGCGACATTGGCTTTAGACGTCGCTAAACGACGCAAATATTAAAAAATGACGACCCCAGCAATACAACGTCGCTAAACGTTGCTATTGTGCAAAAGTTAGCGACTTGTAGCGACCTCCAGCGGTTCCTTTCTTTACTAATACTAACGAGTATCGCTATTCGTCACTATATGTCGCAAACAACGACGTTCTATGACATTTATTTTTGTAGTCTTAGATATATATTATTTAGCGACGTTTGCTTGCGGAGTCGCTAATAACATTGCTAATGTGACTAATTTTGGTAGTGGATCACCCACAACGATCTCGGGAGCGGTCCTCTTTGCAAAAGGAGGAGAAACACCCGCAACAACCTCGGTTGCGGCCCCCTTGCACTGGAGGAGGAGCACCCACAGTGACCTCGGGAGCAGTCCTCTGCACTGGAGGAGGAGCACCACCAAAGGCAGTTGATACTCTATTTCCCGGAGAAGTGACTGGAGCAGGCCCGCGGGACGTCGCAGATCTCTCTGAAGCTACTGGTCCCGAATGCTGCAATCTCGCCTTAGGCGGCATCCAGAAGACATATTGAAAAAAAGGAAGTCAATATGGCACAAGATAGAATATATTCAAGGAAGGACAGTTTCAATTCAAAGAATCAAATATCAAGGAAAGGACAGTTACAAGAATAGATTAGAAGATTTCCTAGTTGTGATTGAATATCCTTAGCCTATAGCATATAACCTATATATATATATATATATATATATATATATATATATATATATATATATATATATATATATATATATATATATATATATATATATATATATATAGCAGTCTCTTAATAGAACTCTAAGTCCAGAACCACTACGACATCGCACTAATTGCGACTTTTCGACCTGCATGGGCCACCACTAAAAACGTGTCACAAGCCACACCCGGTACCGGGGCACGAGTGCGTGACAGTGCCCAGCCTACGCCGTAGCATCGACAGTAGAACGTTGTCTAGGTCTACTAAACTAACTAACGATACAAATATCATAACATGTCAAGATAATAATCTCCAAACGGAGAACAAGTAATGACATTATTCATACTAAATCAAAAGACTATAAGAAAGATTAATAGCACGATAAAGAAAATGACAACATGATATGAAATATCCATAGAAAGTCTAACATAAAAATAATACAAGTCCAGAGTCTAAGAGTCGTCTATATCAAAACATGTCTAAAACAATAACAGGCCAATAGTCATAAGTTGGAGACAAATCCAGTGCAAACTAGCCTAACTGAGTCGCTAGATAGCCTCCTTAGTTCCCGATCTACACTTACTATATCCTGGGGGCCATAATAGGTAGGGCAACCGTCACCTGAATCGTTTGAAAAATATATCTAGCCAGGATTGGAGCAAAGTCTCTCTCTAATAACAGTTATAGCAAACGATAAAGTCTATATAGCAGTAAATGGAGAAAATATACAAGATAAAATGACATGTACATGAATATAGCAAAATATAAGTAAATTATAAATGAGTGCAAAAGCAAGAGAACAGGGTATATCATGTACAAGAATCCAGAATAATACTATCTATGTGAGTAAGTACTAGTTTCAATATGTGATCGGCTTAGGAACTTGATACACAAGTTTATGGCCTGGTTAATCATACAAACGGTTTATGATTAACACAATTTAAAGTTCAAGACTTGATATGTCACTCCCCGATCCCGACATACGTATTTTCATTTTTGATTCCTGTGTACAGTATTTGTATAAGTGCACCTTTAATTTATTGTTTTACTAATTGTTGCATGTAGCATTTAAAACATGTCATTAGTGGAATGGTTAGAGCATGTTTAGAGACTAGGGTTTGGTGGAGCCAACCCTCACCCACTATAAATAATCTCTTGCACACTCTCTTTCCTCATTCACTCTCTCATCCAATTCCCTCAACCACCACCATTAGGCAAGTACAACTTGCTCAAAAGTAGAGATTTGTGCATTTTTCATCCTTAATTTTTTTTCTTTTGATATTATTTATCTATATTGTTCTTCTCATCATCCTCTACAAGTTTAGTACTTGGTATTTTCGATTTTGATGGATGGATTCTTGTAGATCTAAGTTTATGTCATTTTTGGTTTTCCTTGGTTTTGATCGATTAAACTTGCTTATTTTCAAAATCTAGTTGTTCCATGTGGTAGAGCATTTTATTTTACCCAAATTTGACCTTTGAAAAGTTAGATTTCATTTTGTTTTGGCCGAGTTGTGCAAGTTTGAAGTTCATGGGTTCCATGGCCATCTTTCTCGGATTTTGGAGAAGATGAGCAGCTTGCCCGCTTGACCCTTGGCCGCATGAGCCCTTGGCCGCATGACCCTTGGTCGTATGAGCCCTTGGCCGCATGACCCTTGGCCGCATGAGCTTGGCCGCATAAGCCCTTGGCTGTATGCAACATGGCCGCATGACCCTTGGCCGCATGAGCCCTTGGCGACATGCAGCTTGGTCGCATGACCCTTGGCCGCATGAGCTTGGCCGCATGACCCTTGGCCGCATAAGCCCTTGTCCGCATGCAGCTTGGCCGCATGAACCTTGGCCGCATGCAGCTTGGCCGCATGACCCTTGGCCGCATGAGTCCAGCCGCATGTAGCTTGGCCGCATGAACCCCCGGCCGCATGCGTCCTTGTGTCTTGGTCCTTATTCCTCTGACTACCTATACGAGTGCCGGATAAACCTATGTGTGTACTGAGGTACAATCTATGTGAGCACCGAGGTGCTATCTAATGTGTTAAGTGTTCCTACGTGATACCTATCAGTACATCCAAGAGCCCAGCATTTACATAGCGAATGGTCGGTAGCAATGGCGTGGTGAGTGCTGTGTGTTGCATTACACCAAGAAGGGGGTATATACGTATGACTCCACGAGCTAGTACGGATCCCTTCTTGGGGTACACATACATTGTACGACATCTAAGGGAGTGAGCATGTGACCACGACATATGAACTCCGAGGACAACCTAGGGGTTAATTAGGTAACTAACTTGGTAGATGCATTGGGTGGGAAGAATCCCGAGATCGTGCCATACTAGTCACCCCAGGTCCAATCCTGACGTATCGGATTGGCCGCCACGGATATGGTTTCATTCGCCTTTAGCAGATGACTATATCCGACTTCTACGAGCTATGAATTTTTAGCGCAGTAGCCCTCCGGGGGACCGGTGCATAATCAATGTGCTATATGCCTAATGGTTTGGCTAGCCCTGCTGGGTTGACACGATCTGAGGATTCCTTTTAATCAGTATCGCGAGGATAACTCTGCCAAATATAGAAAGCCGCAGGAATGAATGGCCGCTTGAAAAATGACTTGACTGTGCCTTGTACCTTTCGTTAGTAGCCGAAGGACATGGACTGTCATGGTGCGTGGTCCAACCCATGTCCTTGTTTGGTTGTTGGGTTGGTCTATCATGCTATGACAGGCTGTGGACCGAGGTTATGGCCGGAAGCCTATATTATTACTAGTATTATTATTTTATGCTTGGGTTTTATCTCACTCTTTTGTGCTCCCTTGTGGTACTTGCTATTCGCGGCTGACCCCGCTGGTTTTGTTTGCCAGATCACGTAGCAGAGCCTGAGGATTCGACCTTCCTCCCTGACGTCAATGGTGCATACTAGTAGCATGGCTGGCAGGGGACTTGAATGGGTTTCTTCTCCACCACTCTAGTTTTCATCTCTTATGTTCTGGCGTTTAGCCACCGGCACCTGTTTAGCCGGTTAATCTGGATATTTTTGTCTTTTGCATAATTGTAATTAAATCAGACTACAGCTGAATATGATTATGTACCTATGACTCTCTGGGCTAGCTAACTTATAAAGCTAGATCCCCATGATCATTTTGATGAAGCTTTGGGACGCCTTACTGCTTTATCTCATATGTTCATTAATTGATGTTTTCTTGTTTGAATGATTGAGACATAGATGCTCTGTGAGACCATAGGAGACTTGATTGTAGCATGCACCCCCTTGTCTCTTGACAGCCATGATCGTCGTATGACGTTTGCATACCTCATATGGAGCAGCTGGCCTAGTCCGTCTCCGTATTCCGGTACTGGGGCGTGACATGATACAAGGAGAGTATTGATCACATATCTACGCTAATACTCTCTGCTCCCGAGTAGTATAGTGGATCCAACCATGGTACGTTACGACACAGAATTCTCTGAGAATGTCGCGAGCCTTCGCAGGAATCGGTATCCATACAATGCACAGGAATAACAACAAGGCTTGCACAAGGTACACCAAGATATACAAGAAATAACATCTCATGACGGGATCCAGAAATGCCAATAAGTATAACCAATGTGTCAAGAAATCAAGAATATCTACACTAAATACAAAAAATATAGAAGCATAAACGAAAAATTATCATAGAATGTACTCGCGTGAGATCCGGTGTGAAGTATCAAAAACATCGGATACGATGCCTCGAAGACCTAAATATGGAATATCAATGTCAATTTGTGTTTTGGAAACATAAACGTGCTATACTAGTCTCCAAGTCATTTCTAGGTCAAACTAGGTCAACTAGGCTATTGGGTCCATACCTTGCCATACTAAGGTATTCTAGTCTATGCTAGGCTAATATCCTATGTAATCAACTATATCGGGTACACATAGGGTCTACAATGCAATATCCTACTATTACCCAATATCCTATGTATAACATATAGGTGAAACCAATTACCTACCCTTAACACATCACCTATGTATCTAATATATGGTAGTACTAATTCCTTATTTACCCCATTACCTATGCATTGCCTAAACCTAACACAAGGTAAAAACCCGCTTCCTACACTCAAGGCACTAACCACATTACCTACTATTACTGACCTACACTGATATGTATCCATACCTACTACCTTACCTATATATACATCAGCACTCAAGCACTCACACACTCAAATCCTTCCAACACCACACTATTGCCAAGCCCCTACTCCTTGCACACGACAAACCTACACTCTTTCACCCCTACTGACACAACAGAACTTTTTCCAATATACCACTGATACCCTCATATGTATAACATATATACATTTGCATAGGTTACCAAACACTATATTCTCCTCCCCCTTACACTAATAGGTACACACACCATCATATTTAGGTACCTATAGGTTTTCTACAGGCACAAGCCTAACCTGCAGGCCCTTGCATTTCCTAAAACTGCTGTCACTTGATGCTAACAGGCCTCACAACCCCCTCTTCTTACCTCTGTACAGACTACTAGCCTACAGACAGGATCCTTCACTGCACATGCCCCTTGCCTACTCTTCCTACCTATCCTGCTGTTACACTCCCCCTTTTATACATAATATATTTATCTATCTATCAGACCTATCTATATATCCTGTCATTCCACACTGTCAACCAAATTATAGGTGTTCATCTATGGAATCATATTACTCACACACATAAGGAATATACACCCTAACCCACGCCAACACACATATCCTATACACACACACTCTACATGAGACCACTTACACTGCTGTTGGCTCTCTCTAGATTTTGCATTGGCAGTAGCCAAGCCTGGCCAAACTCCCCTTATCTTCTGCCTAGTGCAGCAGGGGCTACTGTTCCAAGTAGTCCTACTTCAAACTGCTATTGTTGTGGCAAATGCATAATAGTGCACTGCTTCAACCTCTCCCCTAGCTTGCTGGTCCTACTATTTTATTGCACAGACACCATCCCCTTGCCCTTTTTCTAACCTGCATTCACTCCTATTATTGCTGTTACAAGCCTTTATTTACTGCACAAATGTGCACACAGGTGCTCTTAACTCCCTGCACAATGTGCATTGGTCCCTCATCTTCATACATGCTATTATACAATAACAAGGCTGCCCCTTCTTATCTCTTGCATATGAATGTTGTTGTTTACACTTAAATTCTCCCCCTGCACTCACTGATACTGCACCTACCTAGTGTTGATACAAGGGACTCCCCTTACTAGCTGTTGTTGTTGTTGTTCAACCATACCCAGGCCTTCAAGGACTATGCCCTCTATCTGTTGTCCTATTTTAAATCCTTCTGTGCAGTAAGCCTACAGCAGGCAACTGCTAGTACAGTTCCATTATCTTATGCATGTGTTGCACATTCATGTGTGCTGCATATGTTAGTTCAGTCCTACTGTTGTCTGCTAATCCTCCTACTTCACAATTTACCCTACACATGGCTATCTAACTATGTGCCTATCCACTTATGAGTCTAAAGTGACACACACACTAGTAGCTGACGTCTACACTCTACTCGCTCACCCAATCTATCCTGTAAGAAAATGGATACACTGTTCTAGTCCACACCAATATACACACCCCTAATCTATATACCATATATGCATTCACATTTTTTTTTATACCTATCTACCCATGTAATTAGATAACTACCTTTCAATATGTAGGCACTCACCCATGTGTATAGGCACCCTGCCCATACACACTTAATTCATGACTAGCCAATACACACACACACATGTGTGTGTGTGTGTGTGTGTGTGTGTGTGTGTGTGTGTAGATACTCATATATACATTTACACATTATACATACATAGATAGGAACACACCCTCATGTATTGGGAGCACCTACACCCGTGTAGCCATAAGACACACATATAGGCCCAAATATAAACACTCGGTGTGCACCACCTCCATATCGCACTAATCTACAATATGGTTGTGTACGGCTAAGATACCTACACCAAACCTTGTCCGATTCCTACCAAACTTCATAGGCAAGTCTAAAATATACATATAAACATAATTAGAGCATGGCAAAGCTAGTGTCAAGTGTCATGTGCAATTTGTCATGTACACCATAAGTGTAGGAGGCCAAAAAAAATCTCAAATTGACCTCATGTCCTACAGTATCATGACATGACCTACACGTATCCATTTGTGGACACAAATCTAGACACACACAATCAAATTTACACTAAATAGGCCTAACAAACCTAATGACAAACACTTGGTGCACCATTCTCAAAATCCCCCAAAAATGGTACAAAAACCAATATAGCTTTAAAATAGAGTCATTTGAGTCTCAAAACCCTCTATATGGGTAGTCCTAGTCCATGTATGAATTTTTAAGGTTCAATAACACAAATAGAGTCTAAATTGCAAGGAAAATGAGATGTATACATATTAGGAGATGGATTCCCAATGAAATGCTAAGTGGACACGATCTGTACACGTAGCTCCTGACAATTGGACTCCTCTTCTTGTGCTCCTAGTCTCCAAGCTCCTAAGCTCCTTCTAGTGTAGAGAATAAGACGAATGGACGAGAGAATGGGTGAGATTTGAGAGAGGTTGGTGGAGGAATGGCTCCAAATGGGGAAGAACACCAAATTTGGAAGGAAGGAACTTAATGAATGGAATGAGAGAATGGGATCCCCTTCCATTCATCGCCAGCCATAAGTAGCTAGGGCTTGCTAATACACAATGTCAAATATGCCCTCTAAACATGTCATGAGATCTAATTAAGTGCATGGAAGGGTTTGAACCTATTTTGGTACATAGTTTAACCTCTATTTTAATTAAATGATCATGACTAATGGTCTAATTAGGCATAGTCAAATGAGTTGGTCCATGAATCTTGTCATGCTAATTGTTAGGCTCTAATCTAGTATCTAGTCTAATGGGTTCACTAACACAAGTTTAACCAATAGGATAGCCACTAACCATAATAACTAACACAATATTAATAAATAAATATACACAACATAAAATAAATAATTAGGCACAATAATATATACATAATATGAATTGACAAAAATACCCCTCTCCCGAATTTAGGTAGTTACAGTGGTATATTATGTAGTGTCCCGCTCCTAGTGGTCCACTATGTAATGCTTGTGGCTTGATAGACTCGGTCGGAACCGAGTATTGGGGAAACTTGTCGACATCGAATTGATCATGGACAATTGCATAAGAGCCTTTCCAACTTATGGATTGGTTTTTGTTGGAATGAGTCCAAGATTGCATTGGACTGCGTATTGGTGAACGGGCATAAAAAGTTCGTCCCATATCTCTCCGTTGTAGTTGTTGGATGTTTTCGCTGCTTAGTATGCATTTTTTTGATGGTTTTCGATGATAGATCCTTTTGCCTATGTTTATCAAGTTTTCCTGCTTTCGTTATTCAGAATTCTGAGAGAAAGAAAGATAGAGAAGGTGTACCGATCAGATGTTAGTGTTATTGCAGGCAAACGCGTAATTGAAGACTGACCGCACAAGTGTTCCCCTTGGCAATTCTCTAATTGGTGAGTGGTAGATTCTTTGTGGTGGTTTGTCCCTTCTCCACTACTCCTTCACGTTTAATAAATAAATTTTCATGTTTACCTTGATATGTCCATTGATTGATGATGCCTTAGCTGAATTAAAGATAGAAATGTCATAAGTTGATACCACTGAGATGTTAATGTAATTGACACATAAAAGATGAAATGCTAATGCAAATAACAGAAAGATGAAATGTTGTATGTTCGATCCTTTGAGAAATAAAATAATATGAGATACGATTAAATGGGGTGATCGATGAATTACCAAGTGAAATGATGAGGCAAGTGCTAGAAAAGAGTACTCACAAAGTAATGATGTGTTGAATGAGAATGTAAAATATCATGTCTATTTACCTTCAATATTTATCATGAAATTTATGCTTTCATCAAGTCGTATATGCATTTGCACGACCATGACAACTTGTGCATAAGTTGATAAATTTCTTCGAATGGTACCTAGGACACTAGGACTGACTCGACCTAGGGAAAATATCAAACGTGCTTTTGTGGCATGGGATAATTACAGGACATTCATGAGGCTTGCAACCTACGATGAAATAGCGCATCATATTATCCTATGGGTCCTCATGATAGAAAACCACCGATGACCATGTAGTCATGGTGCATGCTAATGAATGTCTTATGCAGGGGTGGTAAGTATTATATCATGTATTTTATTTAGGAACGCTGGATCGACCGTTGGTAAAGGTTTAGTGCATATCTTATATGTTTTATGAATGTTATCAATATTTATTATAAATATGAATTGTTATTTGACCATAGTCCATAATAGAAAGATCACATGAACTAAATGCTTGTCATATAAATTATAAGTGTTGGTTTAACTGAGTGTGCCAATTGGATTCACCAGTACCTTTCCAAATGTGCTGACCTCTCCTCCACAGATATTGAAGAAAATGCGAGCGCACGAGGGAGATAAGTATTTGCTGCAGTTTTTAAATTTGTTCCTAGAAAAAGTTATAAAGAATTTAGGAGTTTATATTTCTGGTTAGATTTTTAATTGTAATAAAGGGACATAATGTATGGAAAAAAAATTATTTCATGACAACCTATCAGTTATTTTCTTTTTGCAAAGCTATGTAAGCTGGACCAACATTCAAGTTGTACTGAGAAAAGTTAGTATTCTGCTGCAATTATTCAATAAAATAAGCTATTTCTTCCTATACTGTGCATTCAATGTTTCTACCGCATTGTTTCATTTTGATATTTTTAAAAAAAAATTATAATGTGCACGTTCTTGCCTTGTACAAGTAAAGTTTAGACTTGTATGCATCACGCCCAAGCGAGGACGATCGATTCGGTAGAAATCGAATGTGAGGATAAACAATTTAGTAGAATTGGGGCGTGACAATTTATATATCCACGCACGATCAACTAAGTAGCGATCCTTTGCTTGTTGGATGTGGATTATTCTGCGTCATAAAATAAAACAAAATGTAACTAGATGTACAAACGTAATCAGATGGACATTCTAAAATTATTTAATTAGTACTTTGTTTATTCTACTAGAACAGATAGTAGAGCCAAAGGTGAAATAGGGCTTCTTATGAAGAGATCAGGAGGAAAAAGTTTTCGATAGGTGCTGGGTTAAGCCAAATTCGTATCAAAAGTTTTTGCTCTTGCCTCTTCAATATAAAGCTTTGAGTCACATTTGGAGAGTTCTTGCATTCTCCAGCATCTCCATAAAAGTTAGAACGTCAACATTCGGTTCCTCCTCCACTTTATATCAACGCAGGTACTTTAGGTTATATTTTCACGTTCTAAAGTACATGTCACAAGTGAAATTTTTAATTCCATGACATAAGTGGCTCAGAATAATAAGTAAACTTTCACAAGTGTAATTTTAGTAAGATAGATACATATTTAACAAGGAGTTTGTGATATTTTATTGTTATCAATGAATTACAAGATGGAGATAGGTGGATCTTCGAGCCAAAGAAAAATAGTAATATTTTCGTACGAGCTGAAATCGAATGTGATGATAAACAATTTAGCAGAATCGGGGCATAACAATTTATACATCCACGTACGATCAACTAAGTAGCGATCCATTGCTTCTTGGATGTGGATTATTCTGCATCATAAAGTAAAATAAAATATAATTAGATGTTCAAACGTAATCAAATGGACATTCTAAAATTATTTAATTAGTACTTTGTTTATTCTACTAGAGCAGAAAGTAGAGCCAAAGGTGAAATAGAGCTTCATTTTAAAGAGATCAGGAGGAAAAAGTTTTCGATAGGTGCTGGGTCAAGCCGAATTCTTATCAAAAGTTTTTGCTCTTGTCTCTTCAATATAAAGCTTTGAGTCACCTTTGGAGAGTTATTGCATTCTCCAGCAACTCCATAAAAGTTAGAACGTCAACATTTGTTTCCTTCTCCACTTCATATCAACGCATTTACTTTAGGTTATATTTTCACGTTCTAAAGTACGTCACAAGTGAAAATTTTAATTCCATGACATAGGTGGCTCAGAATAATAACTAAACTTTCACAAGTGTAATTTTAGTAAGATAGATACATATTTACCAAGGAGTTTGTGATATTTTATTGTTAGCAATGAATTACAAGATGGAGATAGGTGGATCTTCGAGCCAAAGAAAAATAGTAATATTCTCTTACGAGCTGAAATCGAATTTGAGGATAAACAATTTAGCAGAATTAGGGCGTGACAATTTATACATCCACGTATGATCAACTAAGTAGCGATCCATTGCTTGTTGGATGTGGATTATTATGCGTCATAAAGTAAAACAAAATGTAATTATATGTAAAAACGTAATCAAATGGACATTCTAAAATTATTTAATTAGTACTTTGTTTATTCTACTAGAGCAGAAAGTAGTGCCAAAGGTGAAATAGAGCTTCATTTTGAAGAGATCAGGAGGAAAAAGTTTTCGATAGGTGCTAGGTCAAGCCAAATTCATATCAAAAGTTTTTGCTCTTGTCTCTTCAATATAAAGCTTTGAGTCACCTTTGGAGAGTTCTTGCATTCTCCAGCAACTCCATAAAAGTTAGAACGTCAACATTTGGTTCCTTCTCCACTTCATATCAACGCAGCTACTTTAGGTTATCAACGCAACATTTTCACGTTCTAAAGTACATGTCACAAGTGAAATTTTTAATTCCATGACATAGGTGGCTCAGAATAATAACTAAACCTTCACAAGTGTAATTTTAGTAAGATAGATACATATTTAACAAGGAGTTTGTGATATTTTATTGTTAGCAATGAATTACAAGATGGAGATAGGTGGATCTTCGAGCCAAAGAAAAATAGTAATATTGTCGTACGAGCTAAAATTTTAGAAAGATTAGAGCAACTTAAAAGTATTTATGCTGAAAAGTATTTTTTTCCCTAATTTTGTTGAACTTTTGTGGTATATGAATAACTTAAGGATTTGAAGATCCTTTGATACATGTTGTAGCAGGGGATTCACATATCCTAAAGGTACTAATACATAATAGAAGTTTCACAAATTTAAGAAGAAAAGCTACATTTGATCACACAAATCATTTTGAGTTATATTCGCCTTCCGAGAATTTTAACTCGTACAATAATACTATCATTTTTCTTTAGCACAAAGATCTACTTGTCTCATGTAATTCATTGGTAACAACAAAGTGTTGGAATTATTCAATAATTAAGGGGTCACACATGTAAAATTAATTGTGTTTAGGCTATCTAAATAATTAAGCCAAATTAAAGTGGTCTATTTGGAAATTGGCTTAAGGGTATAATTGTCATGGAATTAATGTGTAGATACCGGAGATAATTCTAATTTGATGAGGGGCCAAATTAGAAATGTCAAAACATATAAATATATGTGTTCATTAGGGTTATGGTCCCCAACTTATACGGCCACCAAAAGAAAGGTTTTCTCTTTTTTTCTTCTGTATCCCCATCAACAGAAAGAGAGGGACAAAGGATTTGGGTTCTCTTTGTCATTAAGGGTCGTAGCAAGTTGGAAGATCGAACCCCATAAAAAGACGACCGCTTCAAGATCCATCAAGCCTAGCAATGGATTCAAGTACGCTTCCGCAATTAATTTATGTTCTTCATCTCATGAATCGACAGGGCACAATAAAATTTCTAACAAGTAGTATCAGAGTCTTCCTGTTTGATTTATGAGTTTGAAGTTTCAGAATCAATTTTTTGTTATTGTTCAGAAATCATAGATCCTTCATTCTAATTTTAATTTAGGATTCCAATGGTTCATAAAATAATATTTATGATACACGAATATTAGATCTACAGTTTCTCAATAACTGATTTCTTATTGCACGAATAAAATTTTGTTTCGGCCAGATCATGCTGGACATGTATCCAAATGATACATCCATAATTAGTGGACTAGGATTGGCAATTATGTTTGTGTTGTTTGATCAAAATTGTTGGCAGTACTACACATGGTTGGTTATAATTTATGTTGGAATATAATTTATATATTTCCTTAGTGTTGTACTAGATGGCTAAATAAAGAGAACAACTATTGGGATCTTGTCTTCTACTTCTGAGTTGTTTCCGTACATAAACAACTGTTCCAACATGTTTGCACATCATAATTTATTTATTTTATTTTTTGCATACATAACCATTGCTTACAAGTACATTGATTTGCTGTCAATCCTTCGTTGATTTGATCGCCATATTAAGAAAATCTTGATAGAATTCATAATTTATGTACAGTAATGATCTCTCAGTTCATGCTTAAATATTAGATATGGACGCATGTGATAATGACCGTAGAAATTCTCCATTATATTAAATATGCATGAATATGCTTATTGCTGGACATGTGATAATATGGAATGTCGGTTAGATTCTAATTACTCATGCTGATAGATATTTGGTGTCACCCAATTTAGAGTGTTTTCCAATCTAAGTTGATCATTGGAGGACAAATTGGAATCAAATATAGACAATTTTATGTTTGGCATAAATTTAGTTTCCAATAAATTTATGTTCTAAGTCATATATTTGATGTAATCTATTGACGTACATATCTTCAGCAGATTATTTTAATATAATCTTTATGGGTTATTCGAAGCAATCTATTGGTCCATATCTTTAGTAAAATATTACGTAAATTTTATTATGTTGTCAATGCTCAGTTTAGTCAAATTAAGAATATTTGTTTGAATCATGTAAAGAGATTCACATGCTTATGATTATCTTATTTGAGTTGTAATATTTTAATATGCATGTACATAAAGTTTTGGACATGATTCAGTTTTGTAAAATTTAGTCAACATTCAAATTTTTTTGGGTGCCTTTTGTGACTAGCAATAGTCGTCTAATATTCTAAATAGACCCATTGAAACAAGGTGTCGCCAAAGTGACCTCTCTTGCGTAGATAGTCTATGAGGTATGTTAGATGTTTGTGTGTGTAAATTCATACGAGTATTAGCCGGCCCAAAGGAAGGTCAATATTTGGCCGAATTGCACACATACTTGTGGTGATAAATGTGTGACAATTATACGGTTTACATGTGAATAATAACCCGATCCAAAGATAGGCTTATTATTTGACATGACTTATTATCAACGTTTGATCATTACACCAAGAATACCACTTGCAGTTAATATCACTGTCCAAAGACTTGATATTAATGATGTACTAGGTATCTTGAGATGGGGTTCACCATTATTTGAATTTGTTTGACTATATTTTACACTTTGGTTATTTGTTATAGCATATTTATTTTTTGTTGCTTTGTTCTCTTTACAGTTAATGTTGTTAAAATATCTGCCAATAAGATTTTAATTTTCATGTTTAATGGGATAAACTTTAAGGGCAAAAAAATGAATACAGTAGCTGCTAAGGGTCTAGATCAAAAGAAACAACCATATAAAACTAAGGGTTGTTCTTTTGTGATAAGACATGACACATAAGGAAGAAATGTACAAAGTACCACGCATGGCGTAAAAAGAAAAATACATTTCTAAATTTGATCTATTCTGAGGTTAATTTAGATTTAGTACCAAGAAACTCATGGTAGTTAGATTCTGGTGGGACTACCCGTATTAATGTTCTAGGCAAGGTTGCCTGAGTTACCGAAAGTCAATTGATGGTGAAAGATACATCTATGTGGGTGACGACAATTCGGTAGAAGTGAAAGCAATAGGACATTTTAGGTTATTTTTAGGAACCGATTATTATTAGGATTTGATAGACACTTTTATTGTACTATCTTTTAGACGAAATTCACTTTCGATTTCCTTAATGGACAAATCTGGTTATCATTGTTCATTTGAAAACAATAAGTTTAGTCTATCTTTAAATTTAAATATTATTGGTAATGGCTCCCTTAAGGTTTATGATAACCTATATTCAGTTGAAACTATTGTATCTTATAATGAAACCTTGCAAGTGAAGTCATGTGGTACTAAACGCAAAATTAACAATATTTTTTTAGCCTCATTATGACATAAGCATTAGGTCACTTCTCTAGAAATAGAGTTGAACGATTTGTGTCTGATGAGATTTGGATTCCATTGACTTTATAGGCTTTAATGTTTATATTGAATGTGTAATGGGAAGACAGTCCAAAGTTAAATTATAAGCAGCTACTTTATTGGTTATGCTACAGATCAAGGGGTTGATAATTATACAATCCCACACTAAGAAAAAAAAATTTGAGACGAAAAGTGTAATATTTTTTGAGGATGTTGAGTTTGGGGGAGAAATAAAGTCCGGATCATTATCTTTGAGAAGGAATCAATTACGATTCCTACTATCACTTTTGACGATGTGTAGGATTCTATACTTGTCATGATCAAGAAGTGAATTCGGAGTCTCAATAAGACAATGTCGAATTACCTCTATAAGTCGTTGTTGAGATACCTTAACAACGACAACGTAGCGGCACCCCATTCAAGATAAGGTAATTATTCCTAAGGAACAAACTCAACAACCTCAAGAACCGGTAATATTAAGATGGTCCACCAGAGAAAGGAGAAATATAATTTCGAATAATATTGTCATATTCTCTAGGAATGTGAGGAAGACTGTGGATACTGGAAGATGATCTAATCAACTTCCGTCAGGCCATCGAAAGTTCCAGTTCTCAAAGTGGATTGATACAATAAATAAGGAGTATAAGTTCATGCAAGACAATAAAGTTTAAGAACTTGTCCCATTACCAAAAGGTATAAAATCCATTGGTTGAAAATGGACATTTAGAACCAAGAAGGATTCGAAGAGTCATGTGGAGAGGTATAAAGTATGTCTTGTAACTAGTGACTTTACTCAAAATTTTGGGATTGATTTTAAAGAGTTTTCTCTTCAGTATCTTTGAAAAACTCCTTTAAAACAATCATAGCACATGTTGCACATTTTGATCTTGAGTTACATCAAATGGATGTCAAAACGGCATTTCTCAATAGTAACATTGACGAAACTATTTATATGGTGCAGCCAAAAAACTTTGTGTCGAAAGATCCAAATAATATGGTTTGCAAATTGAAAAAATCCATTTATGGACTCAAGCAAGCTTCTCGTCAGTGGTACTATAAATTTCACCAAGTTGTTACCTCGTTTGGTTTTGAGGTTAACGTTGTTGAAGATTGTGTGTATCACAAATTCAGTGGGAGTAAAATTATTTTTCTGGTTTTGTATGTTGATGACATACTGCTTGCCACAAATGATATAGGCATATTGCATGACACTAAGAAATTTCTATCAAATAACTTTGAGATGAAAGATCTTGGTGACGCCTCTTTTGTATTAGGAATTCAAATACACCGAGATCGTTCTCGAGGTATTCTTGGATTATCACAAAAGAGCTATATCGATAAAGTGCTTAAAAGATTTGGCATGCAGGAATGCAAACTAGGTGACACCCCAGTCGCTAAAGGAGACAAGTTCAGTCTCAATCAGTGCCCTAAGAATAGCCTTGAAATTAAGAAAATATAATAGATTTTTCCTTCATGATCAGTTGTAGGGAGTCTAATGTATGCTCAAGTATGTACGCGTCAGGATATTGCCTACATATTAGAATGTTAGGCAGATATTTAAGCAAATATGGATGGATCATTGGGTAGCAGCCAAACTACTTAAGTAATTAATAGAGAACAAGAAATTATATGCTCTTTGTAGGAGATCGAATAATTCTGGAGATCATAAGGTATTCCGACTCCGATTTTGTTGGATGCCAACACAGTAGGAGATCCACATCAGGTTATGCTGACTAATGGAGATATATTTGGATGAGTGTCAAACATGCACTTATAATTTCTTCCACCATGGCAGCAAGGTTTATAACATGATGTGGGGCATCTATTCAGGGAATATGTTTGTGAAATTTTGTCACAAGGCTGCACCTATAGTACGGTGTTGAAAGACCACTTAAATTATGGTTGTAACAATAAATCAACAGTAATGTATTCCAATAACAACAGAAACTTATATAAGTCAAGGATATTGACATAAAGTTTCTAGTTGTGAAGGAAAGAATTCAGAATGGTTAAAGTGTCCATATAGCACATTATGACAAACTCCATTTTAGCGGATCCGCTCACAAAAGCATTATCACCCAGGGTCTTTCATGAGCATACTGCTCATATGGGTGTTATCTCAATCAAGTATATGGCAATATAGTGGGAGTTTGTACTTTATATATTTGGGTGCTATTTGGTTTTAGACACATTTATGTATTAAAGTATTTTGGATACTTATCTGATCAGATATATGGAAATTCAGTTCATTCTATTTTTATTATGTTAAGTATTGATCTCATTAAAGTTAAGGAGGGCCAGTTGGAAATAGACATGTATTGATCACATTGCGTGTAATTTCTATGATACGCATCCATGATTGATCTATGTCGTTTAATTATATTGGTATATGTGACCATTGATGGTTTAGTTGCGCTATATGTGACGAAGGCCGCTTTGATCCTATGTTGATATGGTTAATGGACGAGGTTGTCCGGATATACCCTAAGAGATTAAGATAGCAATTTATGAGCTCACTAAGGTTAACACAATTAAGGTTACATATGTGGCCAGTGGGGATTGAGGAATATTCATAATTAAGGGGCCACACATGTGTAAAATTAATTGTGTTTAGGCTAAAATAATTAAGCCAAATTAAAGTGGTCTATTTGGAAATTGGCTTAAGGGTATAATTGTCATGGAATTAATATGTAGATACGGAGAAATTCTAATTGATGAGGGGGCAATTAGAAATGTCAAAACATATAAATATATGTGTTCATTAGGGTTATGGTCCCCAACTTATACGGCCACCAAGAGAGGTTTCTCTTTTTCACTTGCATCCCCATCAACAGAAAGAGAGGGACAAAGGATTCGGGTTCTCTTGTCTTAGGGTCGTAGCAGTTGGAAGATCGAACCCCATAAAAGGACGACCGCTTCAAGATCATCAAGCTAGCAATGGATTCAGGTACGCTTCCGCAATTAATTATGTTCTC